>CM062805.1:1178504182-1179004182 GCA_031772625.1 Pinus tabuliformis | reverse complement strand
TTAAGAAAACGATTTAAGCTAGATCATTCACTCGATTAGTGTCATCAATCTCGATGAGAGACTTTAGTAAAAAATTGATAGAACTTGATAATAAGGTCAACAGAAATGTCGAGATAATTAAGAAGCTCTAGGATACCATAGAGATAATATAGGATCAACAAGGGAAAATTTTAGGGGCTAATATTCGTAGGTGGGCTAATTTTCCATGCTTTTTCCAGAAAAAAAGATTTGTTAATTTCCATTTTTTTTAGAAAAGTTTCACCCAAATTGTTAGGCCCCTATAATACTAGTGTAACCCCTTATTGATATTAGTACAACCCCCTTATTATATTGTTATACCCATGTAGTCCCCATATTGTTATTACTGTGCCCCATAGAAGCCCATTATTGTTATTATTGTGCCCTTACATTATTATTGTTATGTCGGCTCTGATTATATTATGACCCCTTAAACTCCTATATATAGAAAGGAGGTATTGTCATTTGTATCATCAAAGAATTGTTCATTTGTGTAATGTAAAGGAGGTTGCCCCCTCGAAGAGGCTAAATTCTAAGGCATTTATCTCTCTTTTCTATCTTTTTGTGAGTTGGTTTCATAACATTTGGTATCAGAGCTTTGGATTCTAGGGTTTCGCTGCTCCAAATAGTGACACGTGGCACTTCATACAAGTTCGCTCTTTTGAAAAGGTATATAATCAGGCCATCTTGGGAGATTGTGCATAACTCTTTCTTGGAGAATCTAAATTCGATCAGACTGGTGGCATTGGAAAGAGGACGCAGAGGGCTACTGTAGATCACAATTTCAGAACTTAAAGATCCTAAAGTATAGAGTTACAGCCATTTCAAGATCGAGCTCCTGAAATCAAGAAAAGGCGATATGAGGAAGTTTTATGGAAAGGATCCAGTAAATTTGATAGTACAGATGGAGAAATATTTTGATCTACATGGTGTACCACTGTTACAAAAGGTATGTATTGCATCTTCATATTTAGAACCTGATCAATTTTTATGGTATAAAGGGCTTTGTTCTCGTAAACAACTTGTTACGTGGTCAATTTTCACGACGGAAATTATAGCACATTATGAGAATACAAAGAGCAACACCTTCTTTAGAGCAACACCACAACAATTGGAAGAAAAAAGAGAAAAAGGGCTTTGTTACAAAGTGGAAAGCAAAATTATGGCAACAAGGAATTCTACCCCTCACAACAAAAAGATAGAAAAGATAGATCAACGCCTTAGAATTTAGCCTCTTCGAGGGGGCAACCTCCTTTACATTACACAGATTGGATAAACGAAGCAAGGAATGAATGGAAGAAGGACAAAGAAGTGTGGCCACTCATTCAAAAGTTGCAGAATATTCCAATTCAAACAATATTTCCAGAACTTGAAGAGGAAGGAAAAATCATATTGGAACCTGGAGCAGTCAAAAAAACAAGAACCCGATAGCTACGAAATCGATCAATTTCAGAATATCTCATCAAGTGGAAGAACTTACCCACTGAAGATTCCACATGGGAGGACAAGAATTTTATACAGAAGCATGAAGAACTACTCAAGCGTTGAGGACAACACTTTTTGAAGGAGAGGGGCATGTTAGGCCCCTATACTACTAGTGTAACCCCTTATTGTTATTAGTACAACCCCCTTATTATATTGTTGTACCCATGTAGTCCCCATATTGTTATTACTGTGCCCCATAGAAGCCCATTATTGTTATTATTGTGCCCTTACATTATTATTGATATGTCAGCTTTGATTATATTATGACCCCTTAGACTCCTATATGTATAAAGGAGGTATTGTCATTTGTATCATCAAATAATTGTTCATTTGTGTAATGTAAAGGAGGTTGCCCCCTTGAAGAGGCTGAATTTTAAGGCGTTTATCTCTCTTTTCTATCTTTTTGTGAGCTGGTTTCATAACACAAATTTTATGGTATAAAACAATTTTACCTTAAAATTTGACGAAATTTTATGTAGAGACTATACAAAATTATTATAAATTTGAATATCTTTACAGAAATATCGCCAAACATTTTACAAATTTCATACCATGGACTAGTGAGATTCACCAAGGTTTCTAAACTTTAAGATAAATTTCCATCCTTAAAATTTTCCCTCTTGCAAAATTATAATGGCCTTAAAAGGGAACAAACAACCCTTTCAAATAAGGTTGATCAGAATCATACTCAAGCAATGGGGGCGTTGAGCATGATTTGTCAAAGGTTGAATATTAAAGTTAATCTACAACATTAGAATAATGAAGCTACTTGACAACTAGATTCTTCAAATACAACAAACCCATTAGACTCACATCATATCCTTGAGTCTCCACATGCATCTTCCATTCTCAATCCACAAAAAAATATACCAAATTTTCCAAATATGCAGGTCTGAACCGAAAATCCCTTCTTCACTCCACTAATTGCCACATATTAATGAAGAGTAAAACTCGAGTTGTCCAAATTTGAATGTAATGAGAAACATGGTGTAGCATGTGTTGTAGTGTTTTCTTCTCAAAGATGTACAAAAATAACCCACTTAAGATTGTGGATGACAAACAATATCAACAATATAAATGGCTGCTAAACATTGTAGATCTGCAACAACTAATAGAAACAAAACCTGCCAAAATCCGAATCTATGCCACAATCATAGTTAAACAACAAAAATAAAGAGTAATAACTCCAATCATCCAATGGAAACCAGATATATAAAGAATAGTTTTGTTATAACACCTGTGAAGGGAACAAATAGATGTTACCAGTCCCCCTCTATGGGATGGGTTCATGGCTATCCTCAAACGTCTTCAGCTTGTGCAGAGTCTCTCTCCTCTATAATGTGTAAAGCCAACAAAAAATATGGTGTGCAACAATGAAAATAATCAGGGTTACAACAATGAGTGCAACAAAGAAAATAATCAAAAGTGAATAATGAATGGAAAACCCTTCTATTTATAACAAAATATTGAGTTATCCTCGAATAATGAGCAATAATAAAATATTATTGATCCCATTCTTGGAATAAGCACCTGGAATATTTTATTATATTTTCTTAGGAGGGAAAAATTATTTAAACTTTTATTTAGAAATAATAAATAAATAAATGATTTATTTATCATCTCAAGGAATTAGTTAAGGAATAATAAATAAATAAGGACTTACTTGATTATTCCTAGGGGATTTAGTCAAATTTGACAAAGAATAATAATTAATTAGTGATTAATTAATTATTTTTAGAGAAAAATAAGATCATTAATGATTTATCTGTTTATTTTTCATGATTGGGTCAAATATGACAAGGAATAGTAATTGAACAATGGTTTAATTAATTATTCCTAGAAGAAAATCAAATAAACAGTGATTTATTTAATTATTCTTCGTGGGTTTAACTATAAATTACTTAACAAAGGTGGTTTATTAAGTAATTTCTCATAGTGAAAGAAATTTTACTATGGTAAAATTGGCTTTACATGGTGTACTTCGATCCATCTAGTAAATTAGGCTAGATGATCAATTTTTGGTGATAACAACATGGTTGAATAAGACATAAAAGTATTTCAAGATTTACAATAACGACAATGACGATGAAAGAATCAAGCATGCATCCATGCAAATGGAAGGCGAAGCATATAATTGGTAAATGTGGTGGAAGAAGTCAACACATGCTATTAGTTGGAACAAATTCAAAGATGCTTTCTTTAAATGGTTCCAAGGTGTCAAATAGGAACAGTTCTTCACAACACTCACTAGACTACAATAAAAATGAGACGTGGATGAAAATGCTAGACAATGGAAAGATTTAGCTACTCGGGTACCTGGAATATAAGGAAATCATCCTATTCATTCATACCTCACTGTACTTAAGCCATATCTCTATAATTGGATTAGGCTTCATGACATCACATCTCTAGAAGAAGCAAGACAAAAAGAAAAAGCCACAGAAAATAAGTTTGAAAGAATACAACTACCAAAAGTTGAAAGAGTATCATTGAGACACAATTTTCCCCAAATGTTTGACATGGAGAATACGAGGTACATCCACCAAAACTATGTGAAGGAGGAAAATCTAATATAGAGGTGCAAATGATGAAAAAAGGTAAATGCAAACATTGTGGCAAAAATGGGATTCTAGATACAAATGTGTTAAAGGAAAGGATACCAAGAACTTGTATAAATGTGAAGAAACCAATGATTCAAGTATTAAAGAATCAGAAATCAAAGAAGTTGAATATTCTCAACAATTTTCCATAGAATCAAACAAAAAAAATATTCCTCAAGTATCGTTATCAACCATGTCGGGAATATCTTAGCCTCGGACCTTGAAAGTAAAAGGGCATATTAAAAAGAACAATGTAATGGTTCTAATAGATACATGAACCAATCACAACCTTTTGAACTCAAATATTGTAAAAGGGCTCAACATCTTCACATATCCAATGCCTAATACGATAGCGATGGTAGCAGATGGAAAAGAAATAGAAAAAGCAGGAAAATGTCATACGGTCAAATTGTAGATTCAGGACTAAAATCTAGAATATGCATTCTACACATTACTACCTGGAGGAGTGGATGTGGTCCTAGGTATCCAATGGATGAAAACCTTAAGAACATACTCCACCAACCAAAAAAAGCAAATTATAAATTTTAGATGGGAAGGACAAAAATATAAACTATATGGGTTTCAATCACCTTAGAATCAAATTTTATTATCCTACTAGATGATGAATTTTATTCGAAAGGGAGTGCCAACATATATAGTGTAGTGTCATCAGATGTAAATGATGGCTTGAGAATTAATTAGAGAGGAACCACCTGAAGTTCAAGAGTTAATTCAAAAGCACAAGAAGGTATTTCAAGATCCTCCACTACATATTCCACTTGAAAGAGAAATTGAACACATAATGGAAGTCAAATTAGGATCAAATCATATCAACGTCAAGCATATAGATATCTACATCATCAAAAAAATTAAATTGAAATATCAGTCCTAGATATTTTAAAGTGTATTATAATCACAAAAAATAGAATCCCTTATGTTGCTTTAGTGGTTCTATTCCAAAAGAAGGATGTATAATTTAGACTATGTGTAATAGAGGATTGAACAAGATAACGATTAATAACGATTTTCCTATCCCCTTCATAGATGAAATGCTAGATGAACTTCATGGAGGCAAACATTTTTCAAAATTGGACTTGAGATATAGGTACTACCAAATCAGAATAAGATTAGAGGACATAGTAAAAATTGCCTTTTGAAATCATGAAGGTCATTACAAGCTTAAGGTAATGCCTTTTGGGTTAACTAATTCTCTAGTAACCTTACAGGCCAACATGAACAAGGTATTCCGACCATATTTAAGGAAGTTTGTGCTAGTTTTATTTGACGATATTCTAATTTATATTAAAACATGAAGGAGCATCTACAACATTTGGAACAAGTTCTCACTATACTAGAAGAACATTAATTTTTTGAAAAACTGTCCAAATGCACCATTGGGAAGGAAGAAGTAGAGTACCTTGGGCACATAATTTCCAAGGAATGAGTAAAGGTAGATCCTAATAAGATCAAGGCTATAAAATAATGGCCCAAACAAGTTAATATCTTCAAATTAAGAGGATTTTGAGTGTTTACTGGATACTATCGAAGGTTTATTCAAAATTATTCTCATGTAATTGTACCCCTAACAAACCTTTTAATTAAGAAATCATTTCAATGGTATGATAATGCAAAAACGTGTTTTGAATATTTAAAGGAAATTATGTCCAAAGCACTTATGTTGGCAACTCTAGATTTTTCAAAGCCTTTTTTAATTGAATGTGACATGTCAGATTTTGGAATAGGAGAAATATCAATGCAGGATGGCTATACAATAACATTAAAAAGTAGGAATCTCAATAAAAGGGAATGTATAAAGTCTACATACAATAAGCCATTGTGCATGCATTAGCCAAGTGGAGACAATATATTTTGGGAAGTAAGTTTCTAATACGAACATACCATAATAGTCTTTAGCACCTCTTCCAGCAAAAAACACTTTCTATAGAACACTAAAAATGGATTAAAAGAGTGTCGCATTTGACATGGATATTTTACATAAGAAAGGGAATGATAACGTAGTAGCAAACCCTCTACCCATAAAAGATGAAGAGTTGTCATTGCTTGCAATTTCAGTTGTAGTTCTAGAATGACTTAATGAAATCTGAAGTAAGTACATAAAATATCCAAAAAACATGTGCTATAATCAATAATCCTACTTAGAATTCAAAATTTGAATGAAAAAATGACATTCTTTGGTTTAAAGAATGAATTTACCTAAGTCCAAAATCTAAATTTAAGTCCAAAGTTCTCAAGGAATCCCATGATTCACTATCAAGAGGACATGTAAGGTTATTTAAAACCAATTATAATGCACGCCAATAATTTTTCTAGAGGGAATGCGTAATGATATTCAAAAATATGTAGCAGAGTGTGATCAATTCCAAATAAATAAAAATGAGAACATTATGACCTCGGGACTGCTCCATCCCTTAAATAATCCAAACTAAAACTAAAAGTGGGAAGGAATATGGATCAAATTTATTGAAGGGCCACCCATGTCGGATGGAAAAGACAAAATCCTAGTAGTAGTCATAAGAATGAAGAAAGAAGAAGACTTAACAAAACAAATCGTTGAGATATTTTGCAACAATGTCTACAAACCACATGGGTTTCCAAAGTTCATTGTTAGTGATAGAGACAACAAATTTAATTGACATTTTTGGAAGGAATTTTTCAAACATATTGAAACATACCTGAACACGAGTTCAACATTCCATCCTCAAATAGATGGTCAAACAAAATTTTTCAATAAATTTTTATAATACTACCTTTGTTGTTATGCAATGGACAAACAAAAAAAGTGGGCTCAATGGTTAAACCTCACCGAATAGTTGTATAATTCCACTTATCAAAGTTTAGTGAAAATGAAAACATTTCAAGCTTTGTATGGTTATGAGCCTCCTAAATGGAAGGACTTTGCTATTATTGAGACAAAATTTCCAACAATTAAAGATCAATTAGAAGAAACCCAAAAAGGTTTTTCAAGCACTAAATGAAAATCAAACCATTGCAAGAAATCACATGAAGCAACAAGTTGACCAAAATAGAATAGAGAGAGAATTTGAGGTTGGTGAATGGGTATTTGTTAAACTTCAACCTTACAAGCAATTGTCCTTGAAATAGAAGGGAAAAAAATTGGTGTCAAAGTTCTATGGGCCATACTAAATTAATAAAAAGTGCAACCAAGTAGCATATAACTTAAGCCTTCTTGATAAAAGCCATGTTGACAACTTTGCCCATGTATCGTGCCTTAAAAAATCACTAGGAAAACACCAATAAGTGAAAACAACACTCTCGATATTAGATGATCAAGGGGAGATCATTTTAGAACCAGAAGGAATCATCACCACTAGAGAAAATAAATTGTGACCATGAGTAATCAAAGAATACCTTATCAAGTGGAAGAACCTACCAGTAGAAGAAGCCTCTCGAGAGTCAAAAGTATCTTGTCAACAACACCCATTGTTATGCACGCTTTGAGGACAAGACATCTTTTTTAGAGGAAGACAATGTTATGTAAAAAAATTAAACATATTATAGTAAAATTAGGAAGAAAGGTATGACCAAAATATCATGCCCCTTCACAAAAATGCAGCCAAGGATATATTTAAGCCAACGACCCTCTCCATAAAAACCATCATTTATTTTTCTAATTAAATATATATAAAGTGTCTATTAATTTTCAGAAGTAAATTTTGTTTGCCCCAACTTATTTGTTATTCTGAAAATATAAGAGGAGCCACCATGTGAGCAGTTTGGCCCAAAATTGTCAGGAAACAATTAAAAATCAATTGTAATCCTAGAAAGGATAGTTGACATAAAATCCTCCATCTTCAAGGGAATGAGTTCACTACCACCAAAATTATCATGATTGGAAAGAAAGGTCATGGGTGGAGGAAGATGATCTAGAAAAATGAGATTGTGGGAGAGAAAGACAATTTGAATAGTGAGGTTTTAGTGGGAGAGAAATATTGAACCTACGGAGAATAAATTATAGCACTAGAAGGTTATAATCATAAACATAAAACTTATATCTAACCTTAAAGAAATAATTTAATATATAATGGATGGGTAATTACCTGAGTATGTGCTTTTCATTCCACTGAACCTTATTCATGTGCACTAGTAAATACTAAAAATTAAAAGCTAAGCAAGCTATAAGGAAATTGGAGTAACTTTTCTGGAATACATAATCCATAGTGCATTAAAATCCTTACCATAGATGGAATTCTTAGGAAATAGATAATATCTACATAAATGTTGACATCATAACAAAAATAATGGGAAAAGATGAGCCATTGGAACTCTCACATATTAATGTAGAATATAAATACAAATTTTAGTTGGAACCATAATAGTATTCACATGCAAGTGATGGATTGAGAAAGAAGTGGGCTTGGAAAATGGAGCAGGGTTACTTCCATGAAACCTTGAAACCATAGAAAGATGAAACCTTGAAACCATAAAAAGAAAAAACAAGAGGAACAATGAAACCCCTTTTTTCAATTTTTTTCTGAACAATCCCTAAAATTATTTAAATAACTAGGTACAAAGTTAAAACCTTAACGGAATAAGAATTCTTTGAGAACAAGATGACAACCTTAGAAGAAACTCCCAAATTTCTCCAAGATTTTAAGGCATTTATGAATTCTTTGAGAACAAGATGACAACCTTAGATGAAACTCCCAAATTTCTTCGAGAGTTCAAGGCATTTACGAGTCTACCTTGTACTAAAGTTTAAACTTGGAGTAAAATATTGCAAGAACCAAATAACCCTAAAGGAACAAAGAATAAAAGTGAGAATATATTAGTCAACAAAGTGCTAAAGACCTTGGAGGAAGAGCCTACAATAAGAATTTTCCCAAACCCGTGACATAAAAAGGGAAACGATACATAAGATTGAGGGGAATCCAAGAAATTATTTTTGTTATTAGTATTTGTTAAAATGATATATATATATATATATATATATATATATATATATATATATATATATATATATATATATATATATATATATATATGTATATATATATAATACATGGAGAAACGATTTTAAGGGATAGTACCTTTCGGAGGGTCGAGACGAAGCACGCTGAACTAGGGTTTACAACAGAGTTTCAGAGCTGGTCACCATGGAGGGACGAGGAGGGGGGAGTTCCACTCCCTCCTATAGTCATGTAGTTTCGAACCGATTCAAGAAGCCAATGGAGACAAGGACAGGGAGCATCAACATTGAGAAACATGGAAACATCAGATCTCAGGATCAGGAACAGGAAGAGAATCATGAGGAAGGTAGGAAAGTAAAGAGCACGGGAGGAGGTAGTTAGAGAGCGGAGCACAAGAAAATGATAGGAATCTGCAAACCTAGGCCAACCATCACACCCTGGGTTATTTTAAGTGACCAGGCGCTTCAGCTGCACATAGATCACATGGGAACATATGCAGTAATATGAAAATTTATGGGAATATGGCCAACGAATCACTGGAAACCTAAGGGAGAAATAAATATTCACCTTGGGTCCAAGGGTTTTTTCACAGTCATGTTCACAAACTTAGAGGACAAGGACAGAGTATTCGAAGGAGGCCCATATTTTTACGCGGCTGCAGGCCTCTATATGTGACCATGGGTGATGAATTTTGTCCCAGAGCGAGAGACATTCACATAAGTGCCGGTATGGATTAGACTCTACTCCCTACCTTTAGATTATTGGTTGCCAGAATCATTAAAAGCCATAGGCAATAAGCTAGGTCATTTTTTAAAAATATCAGATGCGACTATGCGAAGGAAATATACCTCCTTTTCCCTTATATGCGTAGAAATGGACCTATCTGGGGCCCTTCCGGACGAAATCATTCTAGAGGTTTATGATGAAGAATGGGTGCAGGCGGTGGACTATGAACATGTCCCATTCAGATGCCGCAAATTTCATGAACACAGGAACCTCTTCAGAGACTACCCATTGAACAAGATGGAAAACAATATTAAAACCAACATAGGCAAAGATACTGAGGGATTTACCAAAGTGGGAGGTAGAGGGAAAGGAGGGAAAAAGAACCAAAAGAAAATCAGTGAGGAGTAGTGACCAAGTTATAACAACTTCAAAATATTAGAAGAAGAAGATGGGAATAATGGTACGAACTAGGTAATGGAGGATAGTCCAGCAGAGAAGGGAAAAGATGACAGTATGGAGGATGCACCTGAAAACAATAAACAAAAGGAGGATCTGCCTAGTACTATGGAACTTGACAGGGACCATGAGATGACCCCAAGCGAGGTTGGAACGGAGGACCATGAGCTGCAGGAAATTCTTGAAAGGGAGAACCTCGATCTAGAAAAGTTCCTGGAGTAGGGAACCACCAAAGGGATTGATTCCCTACCACAAGAAGAGTACGACAGAGTACAACAACTCTTCCTTTGGAGATCTCAAGCTAAGGGCTCTGGAATCAAAAGGAACCATGATAGCCAAGAAGACAGAGGGGTTAAAACTATGGAGGCAATACCGAGACACGATCCCAAGAATACAGGAAGGAAAAGAGGAAGAAAAAGACAGAAAGAGCTGCTGATAGAGTGTGGGAAGCTCATGATCAACGTAGGTAAGATGAAAGACCTTACCAATTACTCTTTTAAAAACCTTTCTTAATGAAGTTCACCACATGGAATATTAGGGGACTAGGAAGTAAAAGGAAACAAAGAAATCTTAGCAATAGAATAAAAGAAGAAAATCCAAATATGGTGTTTATCCAGGAAACAAAATGTTCAATAGATAAAATAAGAGAAATACACAGTAAATGGCTCATCAATTATGAATATCTAGAAGTTAAAGCAGAAAACACAGCAGGCGGAATTCTTACACTTTGGAACCCTCAGAAGCTTGAAATCCTAGATGCTAAGGCATCTAGGAACTACCTATCGATGGTAATCCAACCTTTGGGTGACAAGGAAGTCTATCTGTTCACAAATGTCTATGGTCCTCAAAAACTTGAAGACAAGCTTAAGCTTCTCATCTCTCTGGAGGAGCTAAGAGAAAGATATCCTGATATGCCCTGGATTCTGGGAGGGGACTTCAATATGATCAGGTCCCTCACGGAAAAAAGAAGGTGGGACCAGAACATTAGGCAGAGACTCCATAGCCTTTCAGAACTTCCTAAATGACATGAGGCTAGTGGATACGGAGACAAAAAATGGCACCTTTACCTGGAATAACAAAAGGGGAGGGGTTTCTCAAGTTGCTTCTAAGCTTGACAAATTTATAATCTCTGAGGACCAAATTCTCACAGATCTTGACTTGTCTGCTTTAATCCTCCCTTTTGGAGGCTCAGATCACTGGCCCATCCAACTGGAAGCTTATTTTATAGGCACTCCGAGAAATAGACCTTTCAGGTTTGAGAATATTTGGCTCACACACCCTGACTTCATTAGCAATATTGAAAAATGGTGGGCAGAAGACATGCCCGTTCAGGGAACTACTATGTTCCTTCTACACCAGAGATTGAAACACATCAAGCTCAGGCTAAAATATTGGAACAAAAAAGAGTTTGGCAATATCTTCAAAGCCAAAAAGGAAGTTGAATAGAAACTACAAGAAATTAAACAGGTCCTTATCTAAGATGGTTTTACCAAGGAAAGGAAAATACAAGCCGACTCTCTCCAACAAGAATGGGAGGGAAAATGCAAGCAAGAGGAGATCTTTTGGAGACAAAAATCGAGAGTGCAATGGTTAAAAGAAGGAGAAAGAAACACTAAGTTTTTTCACAAGTCAACCATGGAACACAGGTCTCATAACAGGATTTCAAAACTCAAAGATCCTTAAGGTAACTAGCTCATCACCCACAAAGAAATAGAAACTTCTCTGGTTCAACATTTCCAAAGCATAACAGAGGAGCCTCTCATAGACAGATCACAATTTATCAATAACTTCACAAAGCACATTCCTAGGTTGGTAACTAGAGAAGACAATTACAATCTTAACAGGCCAGTGACTAAAGAGGAGATCAACGAAGTTATCAAAGAAATGCAAAATGGGAAGATTTCATTAAAGAATGTTGGGAAATAGTCAATCATGATATCCTTGAGGTAGTGGAGGACTCGAGGAGGAATAAAACTGTCTTGAGGGCGCTCAATGCCTCTTTCATAACTTTGATTCCAAAGCAAGAAAAAGCTATGACACCTGATAGATTTAGACCCATAGCTTTATGCAATGTGGTGTACAAAATTATATCCAAAGTAATTGCAAACAGGCTCAAGCCCCTTCTACCAACTCTTGTGTCTGAGGAACAAACTGGCTATGTGGAAGGAAGGCAAATTCTAAACAACATCATCCAAGCTCACGAGGTGGTACATTCTCTCAAGAGAAATAAGCAAGAAGGGATGATCATCCAACTTCACCTAGCAAAAGCTTATGACAAGCTAAGCTGGGCTTATATCAGGGAAGTTCTAAAAGTGTATGGATTTGACCACAATTGGATAAGATGGGTAATGGCCCTTGTTACCACAGTTAGTTTTTCAATCCTGCTTAATGGCTCTCCTTCCAGAAATTTTAGGCCTTTGAGAGGCCTCAGAAAAGGTGATCCACTCTCCCCTTTCCTCTTTATTCTCATGATGGAAGTTTTAGGCCATCTGATCAAATCAGCCAAAGCAGAAGGAAAAATCCAAGGTCTTAAACTCACCACGAATGGGGATGCCTTGACACGCCAACAATTTGTGGATGACACTATGTTGCAGGGCACACCCACGATCAAGGAAGCTAAAACTTTCAAGCAAATCCTGAATGACTTTGCTATGGCCGCTGGGATAGAGGTAAGTCTTACCAAGTCAAAGATTTTCTATTTTAATACTGACATTTCTATTCAAAGAAACCTCACTAGAATTCTGGGCTTTCAAAGAGATTAGCTGCCCTCCAAATATCTGGGTATTTCCTTAACGAACAAACCTCTGAGCAAGTCTATTTGGGAGTCAGTCACTAATAAACTCCAGGACAGAGTCATGCGGAAAGAGTCGATAGTGCGAACACAACCAACCTCCCTAGAAGCTTAAGGCTTTCTAGTGACAAACAAGACAATTAAGAGCAATCCTTCTCTAAATATGCATTTATCATACAAGAAATCAAGTGTTTAGATCCTACCTGTAACCCAACGCTATTGTAGTAGTCTAGCCTCGTTGATCCGGATGAGCTCCTCCTTCTCTTCGAAACCTGCATTCACTAACAATCAAACGATTAAATAACACCTGAATATCTCATAAAACAAAACATATTTAACATACAGACCAAGGAGTATATGAAACAACTCATAAATAACAAATTGTTGAGAAGAATGGACTTATTTGTATTAATAGGAAACAAAAGAAACCATTACAACCTGAGCCTTGGTGTTGTGCAAGTTCCTCCCAGGGTCTAGCAAGAGTTTTCCTTTACTTTGACCAGCTCACCCACTTCCAAATGAAACAAGAAAGGATGACAATCTCTCCTCACAAGCTTCTACAAGGAAGTCCTAATCTCAGCAGCATCTACCCTTAGGAATGTTCAGCTTTCAACCTTCCCTCCCTCTGGCCCAATGCATGTATTTATAGTGCTGTAGAGGAAGTTAATCAGGTCCACCATCAATGGGATAAGCCCCTCTTTGGGTGGGTTAGCTCCCCTCTTGATGGGATAAGTTCCTCTTCCATAGGGATACATGAACCATCTGGAGGCGCTCCATACACGTCAAACAAGCTTCTAGAATGCTCTAGAAATGACCACAAGTAACTTTTTTGGAGTGAAACTTGCGCCTTTTGACCTTTACAGGAGTACGCACCCATTTCTTTATAGACAGAGCGTACAAGTACACAGGTAATGTGAACTTGGGTTGCGTACACGCAGGTAAGGCTAAGAGAAACTGCGTACCAGAGATAATTTGACTTTAAATGACTTTTCTCTCTTTCTTGGAGTTTGACATGGAAAGCAGAGGCATGAGACTTTCCAAGGAGGATAGTATGATAGTTGATGGAGCCATACTAACTGCAAATAGTCATGGTGACATTTTTTAGTGTAACAGATTGCCCCCTAAAGTGCGAAGCCTGAAGTAGATTTAGGGTTTCAAATCATCTAGGAAGGGTGAAGTACTTTATCATTTCAAGGATTATCTTGTGGAGAGCCTGGTCAGAACCTGCAAATATTCAACACAAAATACATATATAAGATGATATCATTGCTGAGGTAGGCATTCCCATACTCAGATTGAAAACTTTAACTAACAATCTAACTACTGCTCTGATACAGGAATGATTTCGCAGTACATCATAATCATAGACTCATGTAGACACAGTATGGACGTAGCCATCTGTTTATAGTTAGTCTACTTATACAATGAATACAAAACTCCTCGCAGCCTGGATGGTGGAAACTAGATCCAGGGTCTTCATTTCTACTTCCCGAATTGGTACGATTCTATCCATGCGAATAAATGAGTTGATGTCGAACATGGTAGAAACCACTTGATTACCAGTCAATGATGTAAACCGTTAACAAGTGTGAGAGAAACCACCAGTGATGTCAATGGTTCTCAAAGTACCCAGTACAATCCATGAGATGTGAATGAATGAGTCGATGTCGAACACGTCATGGAATCCTTCGATCGAAAGTCAATGATGTAAACTGTCGTCAAAGGCGAGAAACCTGCCATTGATGCATGCAGACTTCAAGGTACTGACGATTTCTAAGTCATCTCTCTAGATAATGTGCTGATGTCGATAGAAAGCGACCCGTTGCAGGCAAGCCCACAACACGAAATCATAGTTCAAGTTGAAGAAATGTTGCTGTAAGGACTGAATCAGGGATGGTCAAAATGGATGACAAGTATTTTGCATATGAATGGTTTATTTGTAGAGACCTCTTGAACACATAACGACACGACAGATGGCTTGGCGACGATTGACCCAAAGTTAATACCCAGAAATGGTTGAAGACTTTCAAAGTGGTTTTAATCAACTTTAAGACAAAGGATTTCCCAACCCAGGTGAATGAAAAGTGTCGTGTTCAAGAGTGGTCGTAAGGTTCTTTTGTGACAAAGGATAACAAATAGGTTCATTCTTCTCTCTTTTCCCCCACCATTTCTGGCAAGTACCTCTTTATTTTTTACAAGCTTGAGGAGGATAACATATGCTTGATTATAAGCTCATCCTTCGGATGAGTCCAACTTAGTTTAGATTCGAACCCTAAGAAGGAGTGGTTCGTTCCTGTTTGTAATCGAACAAGTCCTTTACTGTGAAATTTTAACGAGTCCAGTATAGGAGAAAGTCGGTGTTTTTCATTTTTAGAGAGTCTGAAAAAACTAAAGAAGACTCCAGGGTTGAACTTTTTCGTAAATTTGTGTCTCTCAAGCCCGAAAAAGTATAAAATAATACTTGAGAGAACCGCTTGATCTTGCGACCAAGGAGTACTTTCATGATTAGTGTCTCTGATCTGAAAAGTAGAAAGCGATCAAGGACACGTCGTTTTATTTCCAATATCGAATTTGAAACGACAAAAATCCGACAATCTTTTCATGTTTTTACGGTCAGAAAAGGGCTATAAGAGGACCGTCTTTTAATTCCGTTTTAATGAGTGTAAAAGAAACGCTCGGCAATCTTTTCATGTTTTAGGAGTCAGAAAAGGGCTTAAAGATGACTCTAAGGTTTCACTTTTTCGTAAGTTTTAACGAGTTCGAAAAAATGATAAAAATGTACTCATGGTTTTTATTTTTTCGTAAGTTTTAATGAGTTCGAAAAAATGATAAAAATGTACTCATATGGCCGACTTTCAATTTAATTTACGAGCAGGAAAAGACGGAAAGAACTCGGCATTTTCATTTGTTTTACGAGAATGAAAGATAGCAAAATAATCTCGGGATTTTCATGAGTTTAACGAGTCTTGAAAATAACTGAAATTGACTCGAAATAGGTTTCATTTTTACAAAAGCTTGAAACAGAGAAAAACTATGCTTCAAAGTAGTTTCATTTTTGCACAAGCTTGAAACAGAGATAAAACTGTGCTTGATGCGCCCTAAGCATAAGTGCTAGAGTGCATGCCCCCCTAGCTTCATTTCATTCAACCAGTTGGATGAAATGAAGGTTCAGTTACGAGATCATTTGAAAGACTCATCCTAAAACTGTAAGAAAATTATGCAAAAACTAAAATAACTAACCTAAATATACAACTTAACATTTATGAGATCTAGCCAAACTCTCGACTCAATTAGAGGAGGATTTGTTTCATTTTTTAACGAGCTTGACACAGGAAAAGAACTATGCTCGAATTCGGTTTCATGTTTACGCAAGCTTGAAACGAAAAAAACTATGCTTGTTAAAAGTTCACATGCCCCCAGCATAATGACGCAAAACGAGGTACATGCCCCCCAAGCTTCATTGCATTCAATGAGGTGGATGGAATGAAGCTTTACTTTCAAGATCTTGGAAAGACTTGTGGGAGTTGTTTCATTTTTTAGTGAGGTTGACACAGGAAAAGAACTATCCTCAAAAACCCTTGTTTCATTTTTTAAACGAGCTTGACACAAGATAAGGAACTATGCTCGTAACTACTCTCTACAATCTACCTACATATCCTAAAATCTACCTGATTCATTTTTTAATGAGGTTGACTTAGTAAAAGAACTATCCTCATGCTAGCCTGTTTCATTTTTTTAACGAGGTTGATACAGGAACAAACTATCCTCGCAACCCTTGTTTCATTTTTAAAAGAGCTTGACACAAGACAAGGAACTATGCTCGAAACACCCTATTTCATTTTTTAACGAGGTTGAGACAGGAAGAAAACTATCCTCGTGGACACCTGTTTCATTTTTTAACGAGGTTGACACAGGAAAAGGAACTATCCTCGCAGAAACCTGTTTCATTTTTTAACGAGGTTGGCACAGGAAAAGGAACTATCCTCGCGACAGCCTATTTCATTTTTTAACGAGGTTGATACAGGAGAAAACTATCCTCGCAAATTGATCATGGCTTCCAACTGGAAGAAAGACATGTCAATGGACACACCTTGATCATGGCTTCCAAGAGGTCTTCATCAGAAGGAAGAATACTTCTCTGGAAGGAACACATGTCAAGGGACTCAAAAGGGATAAGAACATCGTGTTCAAGTAATCCCATAGAGTTTTCCATGTCAATTACCGGATCTAAATCAAAGGAAGATGAGCAAACAGTGAGAGGCTCACTTACGTCGGTAACTGAAAACATGGGATCAGTTGCCACATAATTAACCCGTGGCAGGGTAGATACCACTTTAGAATCAGGAACATTTAGGGGTGTCATATTATTGGTAGTTGAAACAAGACTAGGGAACGAAAGCTAGTCTATAGTCACAATACTACCATTGTGAGGGAAAGACATCACGCGAAAGAGTGTCGATACGACAGCTTTCATTGCATAAACATAGTCTCGCCCAAGGAGTAAATTGAAATCCAAAGGACCTCGAACTACCATAAGATCAATACAGACAGTTTTACCTTCCAAGGTAATAGAAAACTTAGGAAGGATCCCTAAAGGTTCACTAATGGTTCTGTTAAAAGCTTTCAGATTCTGCGTAATAGGCGCAAGCTGAGGGGAACCCAAAGCTTTCCAAACAGTTGAGGATAAAATACTAACAGAAGCACCTTCATCTACCCGAGTACGATGTATGTCCCTACCACCAGCCTTGACAATGATTTGGAAAGGGATGGAGGAAGGAAGACGAGGTTCTGTCAGTCTATTCCAATCAAAGGAAAAGACCTCAGTGCTTGGAGGGGGTTCTGTAGAAACAGGTGAAATGCCCCCCGGCATAAAAGAATATGATGTAACAAGAAGAACCTGAGCGGTATGAAGTTCACTCTCTAAAGGGAAAGTGGGATCGATCGAATGTGAAATTGAATCGACCACTTGATCAACTAATTGATCATCAACCTGAGTGACATGAGTTTCACTCTCCAATGGAAGAGTGTGATCGACTGTACTTGAAATTAGATCAATCACTCCGTCAGTTGACGATAGGTTGGGAGAAAGTTTACGGTAACCAGTTGGAAATTCTTGCTGTGGAACAGTAAGGTTTTCCAACAATGTTGAGGCTTCATCCATGTGAGGGCAAATGTGAGTTTGATGACTCCCTTTGCATAACTTACAAGGAAACCTAACTTTACCCTTTTTCCCAGGAACCTGACTATCACTGGTTGATGGATCAATGGAAAGTTGATGAGATTTTTCTGACCATACTTCCAAGACCTTTGGAATACCAGGACAATTAACAAGGAAGTGGTCACCCTTACATAGCCTACAAGGGTATTTGGGTTTACGATGCATGTCGAAGTTTTCCTCAACACAACTAACACTTACAGTCGTGGTTGGTTGGTTGACTTCTTTCTTATCTTGCTTCTTCTTCTTCTTCCCTTTCTTATTCTTCGTAGACTCCTGGTTACTAGCATCAAGGCTTTTACCAAGCGAAGAGGAAGAAATGGAGGAAGAAAAATTAGGCGAAGAAGGTAAAGGGTCAACAGAAGGTTGGTGATGTTGAGATGGTGAACTCTGTTGAGGTGAAGCATTCGGTTGAGGTGGAACATTTGGAGTATTTGGGGCCAACGAAGTTGAAAATAACCATATCGGTAAACCTATTGTAAATCCAGGTAATGACAAAGTAGCCATATAAGGAGGACCAACATTTCCAAAGTAAGGAAAAGTACTAGGATTCTCGTTAGGAGGGATTCCCAAGTTGGTAAATTCTGGAACATTTGCCATTATATTCAACTTCAGTGAATTTTATTAACAATTTTTAAAACTAAAATTAACAATTAACAATTCACAATTCACACCTAACAATTAAAATTCACAATTCACACCTATGGTCTCTAAAAGTAAAAACAAACCAATTAACACGCGCTATCAAATCTAGGAGTCAAACCACACACAAACAGTAGCCTTCTGGATCGAAAACACTAGTTGGTGATGAAAGCCAACATCGCAGAATTTAGTACAGAAGTGGCGGGTGTAACAGTTACCCCAACAACCTGCTTAATGAATAGACTGGACCAAGTTCCTCCACTTTAACCGTCTCAAGTGAAGTGAACCCCCCAGAAAATCCAAGTGAGTCTAGCCGACGTCTGCTCCAGGTACAGTGGGATCTTCCCTCCACCGTCACCTTGGGTAGAACCCTAAAGATAATAGTCACTAAGGTTACCAACATCAACAAATACACCTGGGGGAACAGTCTACGACCCGATAGCATGCAAGGGCAGAGTAACAAGATCAATCCCCTTGCCGGCTCCTTGACAATAATCCAAGGTTTACCGACAAGTGACCCCAGGCTCCTCGACAATAATCTGAGGTTTACCGTTTGTAATACGTGCGTATCTAGTGTCTTTCCCAATGAAGGAGGATTGATCCCCTCACTGGTTCGGACACGGTCTCGTGCTTCTCCTTTAAGAGGAGCTTTCCCAGAGTACAAATGAAACAGTTGGATTTATCCTACCACAAGATAAGCTACTTGTTTAGTTTTGCTGTCTTGGAGAGTTAATTACTCTCCTACTCCAAGACACTAGCCTAAGCTATGTTGGTGTATCAGAGCCCTAGAAATGTAAAAATTACTAGATGAATTTTAATTAAGCGTTGTGTTATTAAGGCTGTTTTTACTCAAATGGGTAAATGGATACGAAACCAATGGTGTTATGGCCCGACTCAACTGAATGCAATCGAATATGATAATGTAATCCTTTCAATTCGATGAATCCTAACTAAAGTAAGGAGAGTGTTTCCATTCACTTCCAACAATGCAAAAAATTGATCACTAAGAGAAAATATAACAAATTCTCTAATGCACTAATTTCATCAAGAAAAACTAATGCAAATCAATTCCAAAATAGTTTTTATTTATTTATTTATTTTCATTTTTGTGTAAATTCAAATCAAAGAAAACTGATCTAAACCTACAATTGATTTTTCAGAATGTAAACTATGCAATTGTAATCTATGCACAATTCACTTGAAAAGTATGCAAATGTAATCTATGCACATTTTTCATTAATATTCTGAAAATGAGAATTCTAATTATGCAAATGTGATCTATGCAAGAGAATTCTCAGACACAAGATGATTCTAATGTAATCTAAGAACCAATCAAGTGCAAGTCGAGAAAATTGGGTGAGAGTTCCAAAGATCAAAAAATAAAAACACTCAAAGGCGATTAACACTCATACACAATTTAGCCCCCCTCGGCGAATGAGGGGGAAATCGTTTTTTGCAAAAACAAGAGCAAAAAGATGCAAAATTGTGAAAATACTGATACAAACCTCCAAGTAATGACCAAAGGAAATCAAACTAAGAATTTCTCAAAAAATAGACTCAAAACACCCAATTGATGAAAGCTTAGAGCAGGAATGCTAATGAAACAAGCTTAGATGAAGATTTTGTGGCAGGTAACCAGTGGATCTGGGCAGTAAAAACAAATTAAAAAAAAAACTAAGAGGCAAAAAGGAGAAAATTGAAATTTTCTCAATTTTGACAGGGTACGCAGGCAACCTGTTTACACAGGTGCGGGTACGCTCTGTGCACACAGTCGCAGTGCGTACAAGTACGCACTGTGCTGAACTCATAGGCTGCGTACTTATAGAAAAACTAAGAAAAACTAAAAACTAATTTAACCCTAAGCTAGCCCACCCAAACACACAGTCAAACAACCAAAAACCAGAAAGAAAAAGACTTTTCTCAGATCAAAGTTTCAGACAAAGGAAAAATCATTCACATCAATGGAGTTCCCCAGTGGAGTCGCCATTTTGTCATGCGGAAAGAGTCGATAGTGCGGACACAACCAACCTCCCTAGAAGCTTAAGGCTTTCTAGTGACAAACAAGACAATTAAGAGCAATCCTTCTCTAAATATGCATTTATCATACAAGAAATCAAGTGTTTAGATCCTACCTGTAACCCAACGCTGTTGTAGTAGTCCAGCCTCGTCGATCCGGATGAGGTCCTCCTTCTCTTCGAAACCTGCATTCACTAACAATCAAACGATTAAATAGCACCTGAATATCTCATAAAACAAAACATATTTAACATACAGACCAAGGAGTATATGAAACAACTCATAAATAATAAATTGTTGAGAAGAATGGACTTATTTGTATTAATAGGAAACAAAAGAAACCATTACAACCTGAGCCTTGGTGTTGTGCAAGTTCCTCCCAGGGTCCAGCAAGAGTTTTCCTTTACTTTGACCAGCTCACCCACTTCCAAATGAAACAAGAAAGGATGACAATCTCTCCTCACAAGCTTCTACAAGGAAGTCCTAATCTCAACAGCATCTACCCTTAGGAATGTTCAGCCTTCAACCTCCCCTCCCTCTGGCCCAATGCATGTATTTATAGTGCTGTAGAGGAAGTTAATCAGGTCCACCATCAATGGGATAAGCCCCTCTTTGGGTGGGTTAGCTCCCCTCTTGATGGGATAAGTTCCTCTTCCATAGGGATACATGAACCATCTGGAGGCGCTCCATACACGTCAAACAAGCTTCTAGAATGCTCTAGAAATGACCACAAGTAACTTTTTTGGAGTGAAACTTGCGCCTTTTGACCTTTACAGGAGTACGCACCCATTGCTTTATAGACAGAGCATACACGTACGCAGGTAATGTGAACTTGGGTTGCGTACACGTAGGTAAGGCTAAGAGAAACTGCGTACCAGAGATAATTTGACTTTAAATGACTTTTTCTCTCTTTCTTGGAGTTTGACATGGAAAGCAGAGGCATGAGACTTGCCAAGGAGGATAGTATGACAGTTGATGGAGCCATACTAACTGCAAATAGTCATGGTGACATTTTTTAGTGTAACACCAAGGTCTTAAACTCACCACGAATGGGGATGCCTTGACACGCCAACAATTTGTGGATGACACTATGTTGCAGGGCACACCCACGATCAAGGAAGCTAAAACTTTCAAGCAAATCCTGAATGACTTTGCTATGGCCGCTGGGATAGAGGTAAGTCTTACCAAGTCAAATATTTTCTATTTTAATACTGACATTTCTATTCAAAGAAACCTCACTAGAATTTTGGGCTTTCAAAGAGATTAGCTACCCTCCAAATATCTGGGTATTTCCCTAACGAACAAACCTCTGATCAAGTCTATTTGGGAGTCAGTCACTAATAAACTCCAGGACAAAGTCCAAAAATGGACAAGCAGGTCTTTGAATCTAGCAGGTCAGCTAGTGCTAACTAAAGCTGTCCTACAAACTGTTCCCATCTTCATGTTTTCAGCCCTTCCTGCTCCTAAAGGAGTTGTGCAACAGATCAGAAATATCCAAAGAGACTTTCTTTGGGGCAAAGGGGAAGAGAAAAATAAATGGGCTTTAGTTGCATGGGATAAGGTCTGTAAACCTAAGACACATGGAGGTTTGGGGCTGCATGACCCTGAAAACCTAAGCAGAGTTTTGGGGGAAAAATTGTGGTGGAGATGGCTAAAGGAAACAGTATCCCCGTGGGCCAAGATTTGGAAACAGAATTATGAAAATAGTTGGCAAGAAAGGGATCTCATTTGAATGTTTGGGCTCATCAAAGGCTCCCACATTTGGAACAAAGCATGGGAGAATAGAGCCATTGTACAGAAACACAGTTTCTGGGAGATCAGAGATGGAAACCTAGCTTTGTTTTGGGAGGACAACTAGTGGCAGGAACCCATTCTGTTAAGAGAAGAACTAGCCTATCTCAAGAATGGCACTGACAATAAAGGCCTACTTAGGGTAAGTGACTTTTGGGATCAGGCCGAGAACAAGGGAAAATGGAGAAAATGGAAGGAACTGGTTTATAGTGAAGAGACCCCTCTGAAGGCCCAGGCAGAAGCTCTTGCAATGATCTTGGAACAGAGAAAGATTTTGACATCAACTTCATCAGACCAATTGAGATGGGGCAGAAACAATGAAGGCAAATTCAACCTTAAAGAAGCCAAGAGATTGACCCTAGGGCTTGACTTAGCAAAACCTGGTAAGGTATGGAAGGACCTATGGCAGAACCCGCACTAGATGAAAATAAAAATGTTCTTGTGGTTGGTACATCATAAGAAAATTTTGACTTAGGATAACCTTCGGAGAAGAGGAGTAGCAAGCCCATCCAGATGTCAGTTATGTGAATCACAAGAAGAAAAAATGGAACACCTTCTCAATCTCTGCCCTTTTACCTCCACCTTGTGGAATTGGGTGGCTTCAATATTCAGACAAACGGATAGGGACATGTTCAGCATCATTGGAAATTTGAAGAATTGGAGGAGAAACTTCTCTGATTATGAAATAACCAACAAAGCTTGGACTCTGGTTCCAGGTTTTCTAATTTGGGATGTTTGGAAAGAATGCAACAATAGTATTTTTAAGAACATAATGGCCCCATACCAGAGCATCATAGCTCAGATCATTAAACAACTCAAAGAGACTATAGGCATCCTTATAAATAAACCCCCGAGAACCCACCTCAAAACCAGGATGTTCAAATACTTCTGCATCTGGATCTTCAGGTGCCTTTCACCCAGGGCATCAGCAAGATTGTTAGTCACATAACTGTAGATAAGGAATTCTGGAAAGCTCTTCCGCAGGGATTTTTGAAATGCAATATAGATGGAGCCTCGAAAGGAAACCTTGGGGTGGTTGGTTATGGTGGAGTCATAAGAGATGAGCAGGGATTCATAAAAATCATTTTTCATAGTTATTTGGGGAAAGCCACCGATAATATGGTGGAACTCATGGCCCTAGAGCAATGCCTAGAAATCTTAATTGAATCAATTTTGCATAACGCCGTCATCGAATCTGACTTTGAATTGATAATCAATTTGGTCAAGAGAATATGCAATGGCATAGCACCAGAAAGAGTGTCAAAACACTGGTGGTTATTGCAGGTATATCAACGTACCCAGACGCACCTGAAAACAATGAGAACCCTTAGTTTTGTTCATGTTCGTAGAACTGCTAACAGGCTAGCAGACCGGTTGGCGAATGAAGGGGTACTATGCTAAAAAAAAATAGAAGATATAACTGGATGGAGAATCCCCCTAGAAAATTGCGTGAAGACTGTCAGCAATAGGCTAAAATAGACCGGGAGCACTTTCAGAGCTTGGGAAATACGTAAAGCAAAGACTAAAGGAAACTGAAGAAAGAGGATCATGCACAGGGAAGATCCAGAAGGTAAACAACAAACAGGTTGGAGGGTTCATAACCAAAGATGGTCCGGATCTCTTTCATCCTATGGATATTGGGATGGAAAATCCACACAGGTTAACTCCTCAATTGAACCCGAAAAAATATAGATTGGTGGCCTATTATTTCTTCGGATTCGAAAGAAATTTTAAAGGGTGGGCTATTTACCAAGATCACTGCCATCCTGTGCATTTCGGGCATAAACATGCTCGTTCTTTATTTTTCAAATCGGACTAGAAATTTTGTAGTGAGGGGGCGTATATATCTTTCGGGTCCGGAAGAAAGGTTAAGAAGGGGGCTAGTTGCCATGATCCCTTCGATTATCCTCCATCTTATGGATTTCGGGAGGAAAAAATAAATGAATGATAACTCAGCATTCACACCCAAAAAGGTTTAGATAGGCGGCCTAAGGTCCTCTTCGGGTCCGTAAGAAGAGTTAAAGTGAGGATGAGGTGTCAGCCCGAAATTAATGATTGACCATTGGATCTTGGAAGAATGGATCACACGGTTCTCTGGTTTTCAAGTTAATTATTAGTTTATGGTTGGTCCTTTGTTGAAGTTGGGTGGGTCTTCGGATCTGTGGGCCAGTCCTCAAAGGCGGTCAGTTTACTATTTTGATGTACGACAATCCGACTAATAGGCTCCTCTGTAGTCTTGTTCAAGCTTTTCTTGGTTTTTGTAGTTTGTTTCGGTTTTTTTGTCTGCCCGGCTGATGTGGATTCTTCATGGTGCGGGTGCAACTTTATGTACATTATGTATTTTACTAGTACAATAGAAGGTCCCACTCTTATTTGAGCAAAAAAAAAAAATGATATATATATATATATATATATATATATATATATATATATATATAGATATATATAAACTTTTTAAAACGTTACATGTCAATTCCACATTAAACATTAAAGGAATTATGTATCATATCTTGAATTAGAAAGAATTGATTAATGGAATAGGAATTCTCTATTTCACACAACGCGCACACACACACAGATACATATCTTTTAATTGAAATGCATATTGAATATTTTATTTATAGCTCACATTAAAAAAATTGTTATTATTATGTTTTAACATTATATATGAACTCCATATAAGAATTGAATAAATTACACATCTCCTTCGAAACTAAAATTGAAAATATAAGTCCATTTGGGGTAGCTCAATTGGTAATGGTCGTGGAAATGAAGTCTCATCGAACTCGAAGTCTTGGGTTCGAATCTTGTGTTATCCCCACAATTGGGGTGAGAAATTGGACATGATGAAGATGTAGTCCTACCAAATTTACAATTTTTTTTTTTTGAAAATATAAGAATTTTTTAATTTAAATTATTTATTTTACTCTATATAAAGCTGATATAAAATCATGTTATTTATAACTAATAATAAAATATTTTTTGTACTAAAAAGTAATTTTTTATTTTTTTATTTTTTATTTCTTTTTAATTTTCAACTACTTTATTTCTCTATAAATTTTGATGAACTTTGATTTAAAATTAAGGTGCAAGTTGAAGTATCTCTATATACATGTTGAGTAAACTATTTTAATATTATAGGGAGAGAGAGTCATTATTCCTTTAATAAGTTTTTTCTAATTCAAAGTATGATAGAGATTTATAATTCCTTCAACATTTAATATGAAGTTGACATGTAACATTTTAAAAAGTATTAATAAAAAAAATAATGAGAGAGAGAGATCTAACATTTCAAAAAACATTAATAACAAAAACAATTCTATATATTATACAAAACAAGTGAAAATTAAAAATTTCTTATATTTAAAACATTTTATTAATATGTTGTTCAAAACTAGTATAGATCCATTTTAAATTTAGATCTACTAAGCGGAATCAAATTTCTAAAAGTGCAAACCTTTATTACATTTTTACACTCAAAAAGAGGTTTGCATCTTTTTATAAGAAATAAAAAGATGGAGCACATCTTTGAGAAATAAGAAATAAGAGAATGGAGCACATCCTTTTATAAGACATACCATGGCTTGCAATGTGACTTGTTAATATTGGTGACTTCTCTGTAGTTTGTTTCATCAAAATACTTGTATGCATATAAAGAGGATGCATTACTTCAAGGTGTAGCTGCCGTTGCATCTGTAGGTCTAGGGACTATAAATTCCCAACCTCTCTCTCAAGATGAAGCTTGGATGTTGTTTCACATAGTGGATTTTAATGGCATCCAAGTTTCTATGGATATAAAAGAGTGCGCTGCGAAAATTGCCGAGTGTAGAGGTCTTCCTTTAGCCATAAATGTTGTGGCCACAACAATGATTGGGAAAACCAATGTACTTAAATGGGATAATTGTGTGTATTTCATTAAATACGTAGATCTATCCTTTTTAGCTACTCATCCTAACCACCTTGATGCACAAACTTATGCATGACTTTGATATAACTATGATGCTCTACCCAATTCAGACGTAAAGAAGTGCTTTTTATATTGTGCCATGTACAAGGAACATGAAGAAATTGATACAAATACATTCACTATAAATGTGGATTGGAGAAGGGTTGGTCAAGAACCAACAAGGTTCCTATTTAATGGACATGGCCATTGGGCACAAGTATTTAAAACTCCTTGTAGACCATTTCTTATTCCAAAAAGTCAGCAAGAGCAGGGATGTCTTTTGGCAAAGGAGGACAATAAGAGTTCACAATTGTATTTGTGGAATGGAAATGAACATTGGGCAGAAATAGGAGAATTATCTATTTATAGGAAGTCAAAATTAACAAAATTTCCCAGAGGTTGGTGATGAAAACTGCAGTAGGAAATCGGTAGCCAAGAATTCTATGGAAGATCTACCCACTGAGTTGAGATACCCAAAGCTTGTGAGTCTCACCTTACAAGGCAATCGACAATTGAAAGAGATTTTGTCATATTTTTTGCTCAATGTGACCTCTCTCAAGGTCCTCAATCTGTCAGGATGCACCCAATTAACTTCAATCCCAACAGAAGCTAGGAAACTAAGCATGCTCAAGTTTCTCTCATTAAGCGAGCTTCCCATTAAATATTTTCCGAAACAGATATTCCATCTTTCCAGTCTTCAATTTTTGGATCTTTCGAGTTGTGCAGATCTAACTTCATTGCCATCTCAGATTGGAGAGCTCAAAAATGTAAAGCATCTTAATTTAGATAGATGTAGCTCATTAAATGATCCGTAAACTGCTGTGGATATTCCACTGGACAGTTCATCACAACATATCTAATAATAAAATAATGATATTTTACACTTTTATTAAAATTATAGATTTGTAGATTTAATTGTAATTAGTGCATGCATGTGAATGGAAATTATGCAGAAAAGTAGAGAATGAAAAAATAAGCTCACACACACACATAAGACACATGATGTTCTCTCTAGGAAACCATTTTGAGAGAAAACCCAACTGGAAGGTGAGGCCTCTTCACTCTCTTTTTTTGTTTGGAAATATGGCTGTAGGTACAAAGAAGTAATGCATGTGGCCCATGGGCTGCTATAGTGAAAAAATCCTCTTTGTGTGATCTACCACTTATATCTCCTGGCTATCTTTGCTCAACTATGGAACAAATGCTCTCGAAAGAATGTAAATTTTCTTCCTCCTAGTGGTATGGTTATAACACAGCCCGATAGCCTACTAGCGGTTAATTTTGACTACATCAAATCTTAACTATAGTTACAATATAGACTCTTCTAAAGCATTTTATATGAAAATCATGTGGATAGCCCCTTTTCCATGAATAATGGGGGTTGACATGACATCCTCCCAGACTATAGGTGTGAAAACAGGAAGGTCAACTTCTGAGTGGCATAACTTTTGCATACAAACTCCGATTGACACACTTCTTACATTGTTGGAACGATATTTGTGTGTAGAATAACATGAAATTGTGTGGTACTAACGAAAAAAAAATAGCCCAAAAAAATGTCATTTGATGCCTTAAAACGCTCCTGGAAGGTTTTAGACATTATTATGCCAAACTGGGTCCTATGGGCAAAAACAATCGTGTGCGTTGATTCCTCCATTTTTTCCACTCCAAATGTATTGAGATGAATGAAAAACAATGGAAGCGTGAGATGATTTTGTGTGATATGTTTGAAAACTTCACTGAGCAGACTCCAATTAGGTGAGGACGCACTCCTAAATGCGGAAATGGAAGCACTGACGAGTATTTGGAGTTTGAAGGGTCTCAAAAGCTTGATGGAGTTGGGAATATGGATAAAAGCATGGAAGGATGGAAAAATATCAATAATTAAAGATGATATAATGGGAACCTAGTCGGAGATGAGGCACTTTGTGTTGAACTAAGAATATCATACCGAAGAAGATCTTCCTCTTCCAGAGGACATGCAGAACATGAAGAATCTATAGAGTTTTATGCTAAATGGGTACCAAGGGTTAACCCTGTTGAATTTCAAGTTTGAACATCTTAAAATGGTCAAAATGAATTGGTGCTACAACATAAAGGAGTTGTCTCCATAGGAGCGGTTCCCAATTTAAAGATTGTCAAGTTGAGGTTTTGTAATAATCTGGGAGATTTGAGAGTAGGGAGTCCAAGTGGATATGCAAGTTTAAAGAAGTTGGTTCTCAAAATTTTAAATAATTTAGAATCTTTGGGTGGAGCATCAAAGAGGGCAGTGTGGGGTGAAAGAACACTACTTCAATTCCATGTCTTAATGATAACTCGGTGCAAATCTTTGAAAAAAATTCCAAAAGGGATGGAAAAGCTGCCAAATTTATGTGCATTAATTTATAAACCATGGATTATTGGGGAGAAAAGCACAAAGGAGTGGTGGGAAAGAATAATGCGGGAAGATGATAACATGAAATCAAACATGAAAAAATCTTTATACGATGTGAGCTGTAAGTAACTAGTATTTTTTCATTCATTAAATTTTAATTATATATAATTTAGTTTACTTTATTTCTTTGTAACTATATTAATAGTGAAACAATTTTCTTATTTTATTTTATTTAAAACATGATAAGTGTGAATCTAATATATATATATATATATATATATATATATATATATATATAAATAATAGTAATATAATAATAAAATAATGTGATAATTTTTTTAACATTTTGTTAACTATAGTTATTATAGTTATTAAGTACCACAATTTCCAATTGGAGTTATCTTGGGTGGTTGGGAAAAATGGTTATTATCTCCCCCACCCAAGTTCAATTCCTTGCGAGTGACTTGTGATAATAGTTATATGCTTATGAATATTATTGTGTTGACCCTCACTCTTGGATTAAAACAAAGGATGATTTCCATTGAAAAAAGAACTGTATTTAGAACCACAAAACATTGTATATAATAATATATATTTTATTATTATTATCCTACTGATTAAATTCAATTTTTATTTTTATTTTTTGAAATAGTGTATACTTAATAGTTAAACACCCACGGGGCATATTGTAGACAGTGACAAAGTGCTCATTAAGGCACTTTGTGGTGAAAGGTTACCAGTTCAAAACCTCATGGGTTTATTTTTTAAAACGATGTATATTTAATAACTAAACGCCCTTGGGGCATAAAATAGATGGTGACAGGGTGCTCGTTAAGACACTACGTGGGCAAAAGGTCACTTATGAAACCCCACGGGCAAAAATCTAGCCATGCTAAGAGTTGTTCTAGCCTATGATGATTTCTATCCTCATGTGGTTTTGATAGCTTAGATGCCCTTGGATTGCCGCTACTCAAGCCATAGGTTAGGCATGCCGATCATCTCAAGACTCACATAACCTAGCAAACAAAATAAATAATGATATAGACTACACATAATTTCTATTTATGAATCAAGGATGAAAACAATCAGAGAAGTTAGGATTGATTATTTCATGGAATCAATTAAGAAACTTAGTAAGAGATTATGGAGATAGTTATAGAAATGGTTGAATTGAATGTCTTGTTATTAGATATTGTTATGGTAAATTATATTATGCAAATGGACTTATTGTACAATAAAAGCACACACGAGTAATGAAAGATTGAATATAATTTCCCAATATAAACTCCCTCTATCCATTTTTTTATGAGTTTGAACATTTTTATTGTTAAATTTTAAAGTCAATATTTGTAGTGAGAGCTTAGATGCCCATATTTTTAAAGCTATTAAGTCACTAAAGTTGTTGAATTTAGATGGATTGTCCAAAGATGTCGTGGTTCTCCATTGGAAAAGAAAAAATATTGATTTTGTTGTCGAAAAACATATCAATGTCTCATGAAGAACATTGTGATTGGAGTTGTGAAAGAGAGCAATAATATAAGTTTTTTCTAAATCCAATAAGTATAAAGTATGTTGAGAACTTAACATGGATATTTTTGTTGACAATATGCATGGAATTGCTTTCGATAACTTTATTGATGTAAAGACTAATAAATTTTTCCACCTCGTGTTGTGTTAACTGATTTTGTGATTTGTTTATTACTTTTTTATTGCTTAAATCTATCTCCTTTGTTGTTAAAAGTGTACTACTAGCATTCACCTAACTAAGAAAGAGACATACATATGACCATTGAAAGGATGATTTGAAGGCTATGTAAAGAGGTTATGCAACTACAATTATAATAAATCTTTTGTAGTATGTTGCAATCTACCTATAAACATCATTGCAAATTTGTAAAATCAATTAATTACAGAAAGATTGTCATTTGAACCCATAAAAGTGTTTGTGCATGCAGATTATGATCTACAATTAAAGATCATGAAGCAAAATATGTAGATATTATTAAATGTAAAAATGTGTCATTCGTGGTGTAGTGTAACTCAATAGATATGAAAATACAAGATAGATATTAATTTAAAAATAATGTAACAAATTCACACAATAGACATTAAAATAATAAACACAAGAATGCAAAGATAACCCTTGAGGTAGGGTGACACCGTTAATTATTCTTTAAGGAATAACTACATAAGTCATGATTGCTACAATTACAATGTTGATTTTTTTGTTTGTTTGAAAAAACATGTAAAGATTTTTTCTATAAAACCCAACGTTTTGGACTTTCAAAGTGAGTTGATCTTTAGGGGAACACAATTCTCAATGAGGAGTTTTTTTGATAAATTGTAGAGCTATTAATATTTAAAAAAGATTATAATGTATATTTTAAATAATTTTATTTATGTTAGTTTATGATATCTATTTTAATTATTAATTTTTTTTTTTACTTTTTTAGTTATATATATGTTATTTAGCATATATGTATGTTTATTTTTTAATGATCATAGATATCTAACTGAAATTTGATATGAAATTTTATGTGATGATACTTAATGTTTAAGATAATTTTATTTATGTCAGTTCATGATATCTATTTTTAATTAATTAATTAATATTAATTTTTAATTTTTAATTTTCTTAATTAAAGGTTTCTGAGTGTTACTAAGTTTCAGACCGTCATCCCGGTTCATAGTGTTTTTTCTTATTTCAATCTAGATGGCTTCTTTAATTCTTCTTTTTAAGTAGTATTCTTACTTTTAGATAAGTTTAGCGTTTTCCATGCAAATGTAATGAGAGGAGGAGCATGCATGTTCTGCCCAGGCAGATTTTTAAGCTCTATTTCTCAATATGTCCATAGCATGCTCTTTGATTCCAATGTTAATCGATCTACCAGTTTCTCCTATGTATTCTTTTCCGTAAGAACAAGGAACACTGTAAACACCTTTATGTTGATTAGGGTACACTTGGTCTTTGACAAAGTCAGTTAATTTTTTAATAGTGTTTGGAGGAGAGAAAGAAACCATGATGTTTTATTTTTTTAGAATTTTAGCTATTTTGTCTGTGGTTCCTTTTATGAAAGGAAGGGTGATTTTAGGGAAGCCAAACGATATTATTTATTCTTTTTAATTTAAGGTTTGATGGGTAGCTTTGTTAATGAGTTTCTATGATAACCATTATCTTCAAAGACTTTGTAAAGATGGTCAAGTTCATGGTTTAAATTTTCAGGATCAGAAATTTTTGTTTCTCTAGTGGCTAGGGTTTTTATGATGCCATTTTTTTGTTTGGGATGGTGATGAGAATCAATGTGTAGATATATATCAATGCTAGTTTTCTTTCTAAAGATCTGGTACCCTAGTTTACTATTTTTCTTGGTTAGGAGGATGTCAAGGAAATATAATTGGTTTTGTTTCTTAATTTCAATAGTGACTTTAATGTGTTCTAAGAGGCTATTGACATGAGATAGAAATTCATCAAGTTTATCTTTTACATGGCTCCATTTTGTGAATATGTCGTCGACATATCTTTTCCATTCTTTTGGTGTGTATGGAAATGAGCTAAGTACTTTTCGTTCAAAGTGTTCCATATAAATGTTGGCCACTATCAGTGATAGTGGTGATCCCATATCTACACCATGTGTTTTCTCATATAATTTTCCTTTAAAAAAAGAAGAAGATGATTTTAGACAAAGTTTATTAATTCTTTAGTTTCATTGTCAATCATGGTTCTCATAACATCAATAGCTTCATCCACTGGGACCATAGTGTAGAGTGATACTTTGTCAAAAGCTAATAAGGAGGTCATTATCATTTACTTCTAAGTTTTTTATCCATTCAACAAAGGATGTAAAATCTTTTACATATGAGGAGGTATTGCTTGATAATGGGCACAATTTCTTAGCAAGATATTGAGCTAGGAGATAAGTGGGTGATCCTATGTTTTTTATTATGGGTCTCAATGGAATATTGTTGGATTTATGTATCTTAGGAGCTCCATATATTCTAGGGATAATTGAGCAGGTTGGAGTAATTTTCTTCTTCGTGAAAGTATCCAAAGACGATTCTTTGATTTTTTTATGACATTGAGAAGAATTTTCTTTCTATGATCTTTGTCAATAATTTTATAGCATCCACTATTGTTTAAGTGATCACACATTTTTTCATCATAATCCTTTATAATCATTATTATAGTGGAATTTCCCTTATCTGATTTTAAAATAACTATGTATTTGTTACTTTTTAGGTTTTTTAAGGTTGTAAGTTCATTTTTGGTTAAATTTGTAGTAGGAGGTTTGGCGTTTCTGAGGATTCTGGCAACCTCTTGTCTAATTTCTTCTGCTTTAATAGATTCTAAGTCCTTGATTGCTACTTCAACATTACTGATTACCTCTTCAACGGGTATATTTTTGGGAGATATAGAAAAATACAAACCTTTTTGAAGTAGGGATTCAGATGCATTGTCTAATTCAAGGTCAGAAAGGTTAATGATAATGGATTTTCAAGGTTCTTCTTTGTTGTCTGGCGAGATGATATTGGAATTGGAATTGGCATTTTATTTTTTATTATGAATCAAGATTCCTTTATTCCATTCACAGTTATTTATCGATTTTTCTTTTTTATTATGTTAAGATATTTCTTTATTCCATTTGGAGAAATTTATCGATTTTTTCTGAGAGGATGAATACAATTTAAGTGAGATAGTATGCTTCAGATTTTTAAGTGAGATGGAGTGTTTATTATGGTCAAACAATGTTCTTCAAAATAAATCTCATTATAATGGTTATGTGTCTTTAAATAGCTCTATTTGACCTCCTAGGTTCATTCTAGTGAAGAAACCTTCTTGTAGCCAAAACCTTCTAGTAAGCCTTCCTACAACTATTGATTTTACACTATGTGGCTAAGTATCTATTATTATCCATTTTCAGTACTTCCCTAGGTACCCAATTGTATCCTCCTTAGGTAAATTACATCTCATCCCCCCTTCACATGTTTCATCCTTATAACATGGGATGAAGCCATACAATATGATCTACTAATCATGTAGCCAACTATTACTAAGCACAAATGTCTATCCAACATATTTGTTGGGAGAAAAATGTCACTAAAGTTAGTAAAAGAATATCCTCTATGTAGTCGAAAGGATGAACACTATTTATAGTGAGAACAAGATATACTAAAAGGTTAGTAGATTAAGTAAGTTGCATCGTAAACTAAACCATAAAAATTTAATGATGCAATATAAACAAACATGATAAGAATAGAGGCAAGCATTAGAGTAAATTTTATCCTAAAAGTGCCCATGAAATTTTCATGTACCTTCCATGTCAACCAATCAAAATCCTTTAAATTTAAAACAAAAAACATGTAAATTTTTCGAAGGGAAAATAAGAAAACTACTTTTTTAATTGTATTTTTTATTTATCTCCTTATAGGTTTACTCAAATTTCATGTGTAGACATTTGTTGGATTCATAATTAAATTCCAAATCCAACGAGTGCCCATTTTGTATACTTCTAAGAAGACCCACATAGATAAAAATTGGAGATATATTAAAAAATGTACACGCTTTTTAATGTATTTTCAATTTTTATATATGTGGGTCTTATAAAATGCGTAGTTTAATGAGGCAGAGGAGTTGCCCAGAAAGTTATGGAAATTCTGAGCATATTTAGAGAAAATCCGGCAAGGGTTTTTGTAAATCCAAGTTATAGTTGTTGAACTTCAAAATTTTAGGTGTCCTAGATGTTTTTGATGGTGCTGAATCTATTTCCACCATCAAAAATACGAATCAAACGCTGCCTCTACAAGATTTTTTGAATTTTTTTTCCCCAGATTCCGGCCACTTTTAGCCGTCCGGGCAATTCCTCCGCCTCGTCAGATGACTCCCTTCTAAAAAGTATGCATAATGGGTACTCATTGGATTTGGAATTTAATTCCGCATCTAATGAGTTTCTACACTTGAATTTTAAGTAAACCTATAAGGAGATAGCCAAAAATAAAATAAAAAATTTTAATTCTCTTATTTTCCCTCCAAAATTCATAACTCTTATTTTATTTTTTTTTGTAAACTTGGCAGGTCTCTATTTATTAGCTATTTTCAAAAGTTTTTTACTTCCATTTGCTCTAGGTAGTCGCCTGCCCGGAGGAAACTAGGTGACCACCGGTCGGCTTTAAATCCAGTCCAAAATTTAAATAAGTTCGTAACAATCCATCCACTGTTTCTATGCTGACTGTCTCTACTGCTATCTCTAAAGATCAAAATAAACATGTTTGTTTTCTTCATCAAGTTCAAAATTCAAAAATCAAAGCATTCTGGTTCACTTGATCATTCCTCATCTAAGGATATTACCGGAGCTGGTGCCTTTGCGCTGGATCCTGGCATCTCACTTCTCTGTTCCATTTTCCACTTTATCTCTTTCAGGGTCTGTTCAATCCTTCCCAAGGCAAGATTGTTCCGGTAAGTCTGTATCTGTATGGTCACTATTTCCCTTAGAAGTTCAGCTCGGACTGGGTCCTTCTCCTTTTTGTCTTCTTGTTTGTCAAATACTTCTCCTTCCATGTGCTCGCGGTGGAGGGTCATGGCCCGTGCCACTATGTTTTTCATAATCCAGTACTGGTGCAGGGTTTTTTTGAACAGGGATTGTCTTCCATTGGTAGTCCTGGGGTCTTGCACCATTCTTTCCCATTCATCCATGGGTATATCTCTGTATCTAAGATTATCTCTTAGGTCTCGCTCCCAGCTATTGATCTGGTCCCTTACTTCCTTCGGGTTTCCTTCCATGTAGGAGTCAATAATTGTCTTCATGTGGTCTCCATCTTGCTTCCTGCCTCTTTTCTTTCCCTGGCCGCTTGTTCCTTCATCCTTCTTAGCTGTCCTCTTTCCTCTTTTGGGAGCCATTCTGCTTTCAGCTTGGCGGTTGAAGCCTGTAAACTTGTGCTCCCTGAACTGTTCTACGTGCCTTCCCTGTTCTGTTACTAAACCTATCACAGAATCAAAGCATATGTCAGACATATTATTTTGGTTTATATCATTTTCCCTGGTTTTTTCCTCCTCCCTCCTTCTTGAGTTTCCTATCTTCTGGTTTCCTACCAATCTGAATTTCGCTCCATCTCTTTTAATTCTCAGGGTCATGGGGTATCGGTGGGTTCGTTTCTTTTCCCATCCCACGCAAAAATTCCACTCTTGTTTTTTTTTCCTCTTCTCTCCCGGGGCCTCACCCTTAGATAGTTTTAGGCAAAAGAGGCATCCCCTGAACCCAGTTTTCTCAGGCTTTTCAGCAGGGTTTCTGCTAGCTTCTCTCCCTCCCCTCCCCCTAGGTTGCAGTGACGTCTCCCTGGAGATCTGGGTTTTCCTTTCCCAGCTTTCTTCTCTCGGGGCTACAGGCATTCTTCCTTTCACTCCAATGAGTCTTGCCAGGACCCATATTCTGAGGGGGGAATTGTTGAATTTTTGCTCAGGATGGCCCTCATTCTCATGGATTTCTCTGCCTCTCCTCTCGCTCTCTCTGTCTAGAGCATACGAGATCTCTTCGGTCCTGTTTTCCCTCATTCCACTGAGGTTGCTATAGAAATTGATATAATGATACCAGGTTTTCTTACAATACCAATATCCTAGATGCCTAATTCTCAAACAATTAAAGCTTTCAGGAGTTAGAGCCAGAGGCATTACATACCCGCTTACCAAACTTCGCCTTTCTTCCGCCTTCTGTGTCTTCTCGCTGCCTCCTCTTCCTTTCTCGTCACCTTTCCTCGTTCTCGTCTACATGCATAATACCTCTTTCCTATTTTCCTTGAGATTTATCTCTTTTTCGTTCCTGGCTCTTGTCTTTACCGCCAGCTGTCCTGTTTTTTCCCCGGCACAAATCCCTTCCTTCCTGTCTTGGGATGCTGCCCTCATGTCTTGTCCACTGTTGTCTTGCATTAATTTCTTTCCTCTCCCGGCTGCTCTTGCCGTAGTATTTCTGACTCTACTCTGCCACTTGTCTTTATTCCTCTGCCTGCCTTCGTTTTCTCTGTCTTGCCCTCTCCTCTAACATTCCTTTCCAGCTCATCCCCGTACTCTCGGGGTTTGTCCTTCCTCTGCCCTGCTCTGTCATCTTGCCGATAACCTGTCTTTCCCTGTCCTATTCCTTTGGTGTCCTTTCCTGCATCTGTCCTTTTCCCTCTCCGCTCCAGTCTTTTCTCTTCGAATTCTCTAGATGTTCACTCATATTCCTATCTTGTTCTACGAGTTGTATCAGTTGTGCCATTTCCTCCTTTTGGTTTAGCTCTGCCCCGCTTGCATCCAGCTATTGGTCTCCCTTCCTACATCCCCAATTTGCTAGGCTATTTGCAGGTGCATTACCTTTTTGTCTCACATGGGATGGTAGTATGTATGCTATCCTTCTCAATAGTTTTCTTATCTCTTTGACTATCCATGTGGTCCGCCAGTTGTGACTCAGCTTTTCTGCTGATGCTCCATGCTGTAATTGTTTGAGTATGTCTATCGCTAACTTCGAATCTCCTTCTACCTGGAGTTTCTGATACCCCTCTCGTATGGCTATTTCTATCCCCCTTTTCAATGCATGGAATTCTGCTTCATTGTTTGATGCATTTCCACAGTCCATCGCATATACCCTTAGCGTTCTTCCTCTGTCATCCCTGAATATTCCTCCAATGCCTGCCTCCCCTGGGTTTCCTTTTGCAGCTCCGTCAAAATTCAGCTTTGTGAATCCCTGCTGCGGATTCCTGTAGTAATCGTTGTCTTCTACGTCTTTGGCCTGATATTTCCTTGCAGCCATGTCTGTTATGCTTATTTTTAGTTGCAGACGATTCAGAATTCGTGTCTCTGTTTGGTCTGCTTTCCAGTCTTCGTCGTTCCACTTCTCTAGGATTATGGTTTCTCTTATGTTCTGGACTGTTTGGTTCCATATATCCTTCGTTACTTTGCCTTCGTCCTTAAAAATCAACCGGTTCCTTTCTTTCCATATGTTCCATAGGATGAACCCTATGGAGAGATTCCAAGCTCTATTCAGGACTGCATTTTGGTACGGTTTACTCCTCCAATTTTCTACTGTTAATTTCATACCATTTGTATCTCTGTCGCTAATCTTGAAGAGCTGTTAGTGGTGTCGCCACAAGATGTTGCTAACTCGACAGGTGTTAGTCAGGTGTTCCATCGTTTCTTCTTGTTCCTGGCATAGTACGCAACACGATGGGCCTTGCATCCCCTTCCTTCGCAGCTGGTCCTAGGTTAAAGCTCGCCCATGGGACATTATCCAGGTAAATAACGCTATCTTTGGCCAGGTTTTCATTTTCCAAATTCTGTCCCATTTTTTTGTTTCAGGGTTGCTAGTGCTGCCAGCCTTTATGTAGTATCCTTCTGCTATCGTAAACATCCCTTTAATTATTTTTCCCCATCTTATGATGTTCGTCCCTTCTTTAACGACGATTTTCCTTGTCTCCATCTCCTTTTTGTAGTTTGCCCATTGTGCTGTTTCTGGTGCTTCTTGCTAGTCTTCTTATGTTTTCCATTTTCTCCAGTATCCGTCCCTTTCAGGGAGCCAGTAGTTCCAGACTGTGTCTTCCTCCATTTGGGTGGTAAACTGGTGAATTTCTTGGAGTTGAGGTTGCTGATGGAGTTTTTCTCTTTGTTGCCATGCCTCATCCCAGAAATTCGCTTTGTCACCCTCCCTTATTTCCCAGAAGCTATGTTCTCTTATCAGGTCCCTATTTGATCTTGCCAGGTTCCAAATTGCGGATCCTTTCTTTTCCGATTGGCTTCTCAGTTTTCCTTCAGGAGATCTGGCCATCTCATATTTTTTCTCCCACAACTTTTTCCACAAGTCTTCTCCTCCTTGTATCCATCTCCACCACAATTTTGCCCCCATTACCTGGTTTAGGATATATGGATCTCGCAGCCCTAGTCCTCCTTCTGTTAATGTTTTACTTAGCCATTTCCATGATAGCAACGCCCACTTTTTAGCTTTGTTTGTCCCTTGCCATAGGAATTTTTTGAATATTTCCACCATTTTTTGGCATATTGTTTTTGGTATAGCTTGGCTAGTCATTTGATAAATTGGAATTGATTGGAGGACTGATTTGAGGAGAATGATGCGGCTCGGGGTGTTCAGAGCCCTGAAAGTCCAGTTATCCATTCGTTTTTGTATCTTTCCCATCAGACCTCCCCAGTTAGCAATTCTGTTTTGCTTATCACTTAGTTGGATGCCTAGATATTTAGTGGGGAACTTCCCTGTTCGAAAACCCATGGTTCTTGCCAGGAATGATTGGGAAGTCATTGGAGTGTTGAAGAAGTAGATTTCCGATTTGTCTTTATTTATCTCAGTACCTGTTGCTTTTGTAAATTCGCCAAGGATTTCCATTAATTGCTTTGCTTCTTTGAGATTGGCTTGTCCATACATCATGACGTCATCTACAAATTGTTGATGTGTTAGGGGTAGTTCTTCTCCCCACAGTCTGAGTCCTTTTAGCTGTCCACTATTCACTCTTGCTTTTATCAGTCTTCCCAGACCATCAACAGCTAGGATGAATAGAAACGGAGAGAGAGGATCCCCCTGCCTGAGTCCTCTGGATGGGTTAAAGGCTTCTATAGGTGTCCCGTTTAGCATTATGGACATAACTGGCGTAGTTATCATAGACATTACCCATTCTATCCATCTATCATCAAAACCATAAGCTTTTAGGATTTTCTGGAGATATTCCCAGCTTAGCCTGTCATATGCTTTAGCTAGGTCTAGTTTGATCATCATCCCCTTGTGTTTTGAATTCTTCAGTGAATGGATTGCTTCTTGAGCAACTATGATTCCGTCCACTATTTGTCTCCCTTTAACGAACCCCGTCTGTTCCTCTGAAATCAGCTCTGGGAGGATAGATTTTAGTCTATTCACCATTATAGTGGCTAGGATTTTGTAAATTACATTACATAATGCTATTGGTCTGAAACCTTGTGGTTCTTCAGCTTTTTCCGTCTTTGGAATCAGGGCAAGGAAGGTTGCATTCCAAGCTGGGTGCATTCTTTTCATGCATCTAGATTCTTCCACTGCATTTACAATGTCTTGACTCATGAAGCTCCATGTGGCTTGGAAGAATTCCGAGGTGTATCCATCCGGTCCTGGGGCTTTGTTCTTTGCCATCGTCTTCACTGTCTCTTCTACTTCTTTCTCTGTTATCACCCTTAGGAGTGCCATGTTCTGTTCTCTATTCACCCTTTTGGGTATATATTGGCTTATTTTTGCTATATCTTCCTCTCTATTGCTTTGCGTCTCAGTCAAGATTCCTTTGAAGTGCTGTACCAGCAGACTCTCCATCTCCTCTTTCTGAGTTAACCTGTTGCCTTGGTTATCTTTTAGAGAGAATATTCTATTTTGCTGTCTGTGCTGTTGCATGGCCTTGTGGAAGAATTTCATGTTTCTCTCCCCCTCTTTCAGCCATTGTATTCTCGATTTTTGTCTCCATAAGATTTCCTCTTGTTTTCTTCTTTCCTCCAACCTGTTTAGTACCATTCCTTCTTCCTTTGCTAGTTCCTCTGTTCTCCCGTCTTCTATGATTTTCTGTTGTATTCTTTTCATTTCTGTCTGAAGCTTTTCTTGGTCTTTTTGAATATGTCCAAATTCCTCTCTATTCCACTTCTTTATTTTACCTTTGAGATCCTTTAATCTTAGTTGTAGAGTATGCATTTTGTTTCTTCCTTTTATTCCAGTCTCATTCTCCTTCCACCATTGTTCCATATTTTCTATGAAGGTTGGATCTCGCAACCAGAAAGCCTCGAACCTGAAGGGTCTATTCTGATTTTGATGGTTCATGGCGATTTCTAGTTTTATGGGCCAATGATCAGACCCTTGGCAGGGTAGGATTGTTGCTTCATAGAAAATGTCTTTCCCTATGAAATGTTCTGTTGCTAGGAACCTGTCAAGCCTGGAAGCTATTTGCTTGCTTCCTCCTCTACGGTTGTTCCAAGTGAATTTTCCATTAATGGTATGTATGTCTATCATTTTCAGTTCTGATTGTATGTCCCTGAATCTTTCCATGTCTGGCTCTTCTCTTTGCAGTCCCCCTTTCTTTTCCTCTTTTGAGGTTGTCATATTAAAGTCGTCGGCTATCAGCCACAACTTTTCTGTGTGCAAGTTTCCTAACTGTTGCAGTTGGAGGAGGAAACTTCCTCTTTCCACTGGTATATGAGGTCCATAAATTGCCGAGACCAAGAACCATTCTCTATGGCCTATAAGTCGGAACCTCCCAGAGAGAATCCTTTTCATTCCTATCTAGTAATCTACTGTGACTTCCGCGGGGTTCCATAAAATTGCAATCCCCCCCGCACTGCCTTTTGCATCAATTGTCATACATTCATATGTAGGTTTGATTTTGGTTAAGATCTCCTCCATTTCCCCCCTGTTATTTTTATTTCCTATAACAACATTATTTGGGGTCTTTCTCTTTTTATCCTTTCTGCTAGGTATCTCTGTTTACCTTTGCTGTTAAGTCCCCGTATATTCCAGGATGTAATTATCATTGGGCGGTTGGGTTTGTTTGGTGGAATACTGCTGAAAGCAGAACTACTCTTCCAGTGTTTACTAACATTTCCCCCATGATCTGTATTGATTCCTGAATATTCCTCCTGCCTCTTTTTTTTCCTCCTTTCGCTTTACTTTGTTGATCTTGGTTATTTTCAGGTTGGATGCCTAGTTGTTCAGTCATTTCTGTCTTTCCCTGATCTTGTTTTTCCTTGTATTTTTGAAAGGTTTCCCTGTATAATTTTTTGTCCTCTTCTAGGATGAACCTTTCGTCCAAGTGTCTCCATTCGTCTAGAAGTTTCCTCAGGATTTCTTCTTCTGACATTGGATCTTCCCCTCTACTGATATCGATTTCCATTACTTCACTTTCCCGATTCTCCCCCTTTTCCTTTCCTACCTTTTCCATTGTTTCACTTTGGGTTTTTCTCTTTGTATTTTTTGTGCCTTGGCTTGGGCTACCCTCCTGTTCTTTCTCCTCCTGATAGTCCATTATTTGAATTTCTTTATCTTCTTCTTCTACCTGTAGAATTTCAAATCTGTTTGACTTATTTGTTTTGGCTTGTTGTTCCTTTCTGCCTTCCTTGGGGTTTTCCTTTGTAGGTCTTTTTTTGTTTTTTATCTCCTGAAACCCTTCATTATCTTCTTGATATTTCCTTTGTTGCTTGCTTCTCTGTTCTTCCTCTTCTGTGTTAAGAGGACATTCCTTGAAAATATGTCCATATTCATGACACTTTCTGCATCTGAAAGGGATATGCTCGTAGTCCAGCGCTTGTTGCCATACCTCCTCATGGTATTCTAGCTCAACTGCCCCCGGGATCGGGTCGGCTATGTTCATATAGACACAGATTCTTGCATAAGAAGTGTATCTTCCCTTCTTTGTTGATTCGGATATTTTAACAAAGCTTCCTATGGTATTTCCTATTCCCTCCAGGATCTCTGGGTCCCAGAAGTCCATTGGTAATCCAAACAGTCTTACCCAAACCGGGGCTGCTAGGAATTTTTCTTTATCAGGGTTATAACATTCCTCCTAGTACCGCATGAATAATCCTGCATTATTATGAAAATATGGACCGTTTTCAAACACTCTTTCTTTATCTTGCAGGTTTGAGAAGATTACCGTAAAGAAGCCTCGTGCGCCCAACTTTAGCTCTATGTGGCCTTGGGGTTGCCATTTCTGCTGGATCCATCTGGTTAGGTCCTTTTCTGACGACCATACGCCAATAAACTTGCATATTAATGCATGGTCCTTCATATAGCTTCTATAGCGCTCGAGTTTATTCATGGGAATAATGAATCTCGGTTTTTCCACTGCACACGGTAAGCACTTGCCTCTACTTCTTGCCTGCCATCTTGCTCTGAGGACAAGTCCCTGTATCTTCATTTCCTCGTCTAGTTTGCTGTTGCTCGGTCCTTCTCCTGCCGCTGCATCTCTATAGGAGGGGATCTCTCCCCTCCTGTCTTCCTCTATCATTACTGTAATCTCTTGGTTTCAGTGCCGCTTTCTGACTGTAATCTGTTAGATAAACTTGACCCTATGGTGGAGTTGAGGTTATGTCAACAGTTATGGTTAACAGTTGTGGTTTTGGGCACCTAGTATTGGTGACTCATGGTATTGAGCCCATGGTATTACATGCAGTTGAAGCCCTTAAAAGGCTTGTGTATTCTCCATTGTAGTGAGCCATGGTTGAGCGGTGAAAGCTCAAGTTGTTGGCTGGCTTGGCTGTGTTTTAGCCAAGAACAATAATAGATCTATTGTTGGTTGGTTTTTCCCCAATTGGGGTTTTCCAGATAATCATGGTGTACATGGTTTAAATGTGCGTTTCTTTATTGTTATATTTATTTCTCTTGAACCCTAACAAGTGGTATCAGAGCTATGGTTGGCAAGGGCGTTAGATAGCTATTCAAAATGTTCCCATCGACAAAGTGGTGGCGCTGGTTGAAGCAATAGCTCGTTGCACAAACCAGCAATGTCTGTTGAGTACTCGTTTGATGAGGAGCAAGAAGAAAATGAAGTCTCGAGCCTTTGCCCAACCCTGGGAATATTTTGGAAATTTAAATTAAATTTTGAAAGTTTAAATCAGAGCCAGTGAATTGACTCTGGAGTCCAGGAGTGTTTTCGAGAGGCTGCATGAAAGGGATGAAGTCGAGAAAATTGTGCCAAACCCTGTATTCTCAGCATGAAGGTTGTGTGTCTCTACGTTCAGTGTGAAGGCTGCATTCTCAGCGTGAAGGCGGCTGCATTCTCAGCGTGAAGGCGGCTGCATTCTCAGCGTGAAGGCAAGCAGATCTCTGTGCCTGCCCAGCCAGTTCTACGCTGCCAGACCTGCGTGAGGGAGAGAACTCATTATCTAAGCGTGAGTTTGAGGTCAGAGCTGTGAGGCTTGAGGCTTGTTTTCTATGCATTTGAGGAGGCCATCTGCGTCCTTCTGTGTTTGAAGAGGAGTACGCTTCTGCATGAGGAGGCTATCTGTTTTGTGTGAAGTATTGCATGAGCAGAGTATTGTTTTCAGAAAATCAAGAAAGTGTAATTCTTTTTTTTTTTCCCAAGAAAATTTGTTGAAGGGTTTTTATGGTTAAAGAAAAATTTCTATTCTAAAATAGTAACATAAATTTTAAATAAAAAATTTCAGTTACAAGAGAAAGGTTAAATAGTGGGATAGGAGTTTTACAGGGTGAAATGCATGGTTAAACTTGGAGCAGTTCAAGTTGTGTGTGGGTCAAGATAGCAACAAAATAAAAAGAAAAAAAAGAAAATAATAGTAATAATAATAATTTTCATGTAAATGGGTATACGACTGTAAGACCTAGTAAGGCATGCGTACCCCGGTAAATCACTGGTAAACTCTGAATGTCCACTTGGGTGATATGGGGACGCATGTGATGGTATGATGAAGCATGCTGAACTAGGACAACTTGTGAGATTATCAAATACCCTAACATTGACTGGGTAGGGCCTGGAGGTGAGTGGAGGCTAGCTCACTTGGCAGATTTGGCTAGATTTGGCCAAGGAAAACCCAAAGTCAAGTTTAAAGGGGGGATTGTTAGATAAACTTGACCCTATGGTGGAGTTGAGGTTATGTCAACAGTTATGGTTAACAGTTGTGGTTTTGGGCACCTAGTGTTGGTGACTCATGGTATTGAGCCCATGGTATTACATGCAGTTGAAGCCCTTAAAAGGCTTGTGTATTCTCCATTGTAGTGAGCCATGGTTGAGCGGTGAAAGCTCAAGTTGTTGGCCGGCTTGGCTGTGTTTTAGCCAAGAACAATAATAGATCCATTGTTGGTTGGTTTTTCCCCAATTGGGGTTTTCCAGATAATCATGGTGCACATGGTTTAAATGTGCGTTTCTTTATTGTTATATTTATTTCTCTTGAACCCTAACATAATCGTGGTTTTCCGTGCCACCTACCTCATGGACGCATGACCATTAGGGTTGCAGAGCTCCAAAAAACCCTCTCCATAACTCTTATTTTATTACTTTAACTATTATTTTCCTTAGGAGGCCACTTTTAGGCTGAAATTTCCTCTAATGTATGCCTTTGTTACTAATGAAAAGGTAAAAAGGCTTTTGCAAGACAACATGAGGAATTGACGAATGGTGAGCTCATTATGCTTCTCCGTAAGAGGGTACTTGTTGATCCTTTTTGGGCTCTCTCTCTCTGTTTCTCTCTCTTAAATAGGTGCAAAGATGGATCTTAAGATTAGTATTGCCAACATAAATATGTTCATAACCCTAAATATATTTTTTGAATGCATATCCATGGCCTATTTATATAATTAAGAGTTGGCACCAAGAATTGTACAAGTTCGTTCACCAAAGGCCTACTAATTTTGGTCACAAAAGCTTGAGATTTCTTAAGTGAACTCAGCTCTTGTCATGATTTTTGGTCTCAAAAGGTGTAGTTAACTGATGATTTTTGAACTTCTATTCAAACTATCATGTATAGATTTTCTCAAAATGGAAATAACAACTTTTGTGTATTTTTTCTAACTTGTGTGACTATAGAGGGATATTTTGCACAATTGACATAGGCTCTTTAAAGGAAACTTTTACAAGTCCAAAAAAGCATAGGTTCCGTTGTTTCGAACAATTCTTTTGATGAATATATTAGTGATGGTGCATTTCATTGGTAATAATGACTTAAGTAATCATCTATATGGCCATGAGCCATTTCAAGTGATAACAATTTCACCTTGATGTGTGAGGTCAAGAACAATCATATAGCCAAAATATATCATCATTTTCCTAATGAAACTATAAATTTATGAATTGACACTATGAAGAGAGAGAACAAGAAAAAGAAAAAGAAATGAAGGTTGTTGAAGAAGACAAATTGAGAAATAGAAGGAGAACAGAACAAAAAATTGGGCAATCAACTAGTAATTACTGAGATACTCAAATCAACGATGCACAAAGTTTAATCCATGTTATGCAAGTTTGTAGTTATATTAGGAGTCTTTTGGAGGATATTAAAAAGTGTCATCTTAGAATAAAATAATTTAGTCATAGAATTAGTACTTTAGGTCTTTTTTGGACTTTTTTGAACTTGAATGATGAAGGTCTTGAAGTAGAGGTAAAGGGTTTTGGCCTTCAAACCAGATTGAATCAACAACAACACGCCTACCCATTTCATTTAAACAAGAAATCCCACATGCAAAAGATTAGCCTTAATCAGACCTAGATATATAATAATAGTTACAATATAAGGTGAAATGTAATTATTTAGGTTTTGGTCATTGCATGGGGGATTAGGATGGCACATAAAATGAACATCTTCAAAGGTAAGACTTCATCTCCTGGATTGGTGTCTATTTAAGTCATTCCATTTTTAGTTCCTACCAAGGATAGAATTTCTCTCTTGAGTTGCCAATTGTCAACAGGTACTTCCATTGATAATTCCATATGGCCTTGTTGTGCCCTACAACACCCCCCCATTTCATATCATTTATATTTACAAAATTATTATATGAAATGGGTCCCTTTAGAAGTTAATTGGTATCAATATTGCATTATTTGAAAAAGGTCCGCAAACCAAATGAAGACATTATATAGAACCTTTTAAAAAACCCATTTTTCTTGAATAAAACAATCTTTTATCATTGCGATAAAGCGATCGCAAGATCGCATATCGCAATGACATAGAAAAGATAAATAAGTGACATTTGGGTTCCCGCCGATGCAATATCGCTATCGGCTATCGGCGATACTCTATGCAAGTCTTAAAGCACCCCAAGCCCTTCACCCCGACGTGATGTGATATCGCAATCGGCAATCAGCAATCGGCAATATCCTATGCACAATAATAAGGCGCCCAGGTCATACCCCAATGCGATGAAATTTCGCTATCGGCGATCGGCGATACACTACCTATGCACATTGTTATGCCCATTCACCCCGATGCGATGCGATTTCGCTATCGGCGATCGGTGGTATGCTATCCATATGTTTATATAACACCAATTCTCCCGATGCGATGCGATATCGCTATCAGCGATCAGGGTTTCAAAATTGTCAACATAAGGATTTAGGTGTTCCCGACGCCTGATTATGATATAGCGCAGATTTCAAAAAAACCGTTAAATGGAGGGATATTACGATCCATTCATATTTAAAGCTTGATCTCTTAAGTAATCGATCACTTGCACTCAACCGCCAAAATATCCATAGCACGCTTAAGCGGGCCATTCGGCCGAATAATGGTATAATGAGCATTTAAGGGGTGGCAGGTCTTAAACGGCCATTTAATGTAATTGTAAGATCCTCCCATGGATTGTATCCGCGGCCATTTTTAAGAGTTAATCTCTCAGCACGCTTTGATCAATATATCTTTCCATATTGGATTTTCATTAGCATATCTTTGTGTTACGTGTATTTTCGCTGCTGTGCATAATTCATCCATAGGAGAAAGCTCAAGCAAGATGGGGAAGAAATCCAAGAAGACCATAGGTGCTTCCGCTACACCAGCTGCAGGACAAGCTGTCGTGGACAAAAAGAAGGGCTTGATATCTGATACTACATGTACGGGTCTCGTCAGAGTTACTTGGCAAGGTACCTACAACTTGATTGAACTCGAAGAACCAACAAGGAAAATAGTAGAAGCTACTGTGGATTTAACTCGGAAGTCTGAGGGTACTCTCAAGGATTTGGCTGACTCCTTCCTTCACCGGATAGCAGCTAGGGAGCAAATTCTCCCATACATAGACGTAGTGCGGTGGGCGATTGAAGAAATCCCAATCCTGGATAGAACTTTCAACACCAGAGACGGGAGAATCTTTGGGTCATTCAGGGCGGATGATCTAAGGAAAATGTACCATTTGCCCGAGCCAGAGAAGATATATAATAAGGCGTTCCTGGAGAAATTCACAAACGAAAATGAAGTTGAATCCGAACCCATCCGGGATTGGAGACAAAATCCGGCCAAGCACAAACACGAGTCTTCCGGTAAGTACTCGGTTGATTCTCTGGCTTCTCCTTATTGCTATGCTGGAATAATTATGTGTAGATTATGGGGTTTGCATGACTCTGCTAATTTTACCATAGAAATGGTTCCTCTAATGGAAGCAGCATGCAACAGTATAATTATGGATTGGGCCACTATCCTTTCTGACAAGTTAGCAACAGCTGTGCTTGAGTTTAGGAGTAAGACCCGTATTTATGAAAGGGTAATTCCCCCATTCTACTACAATGCCTACATTCTAGATACCCTGTGTTTTAACTCTGAATTCCCCGTACTCGGCTGGAGGTGGACTGCGCAAGACCCCACGCCTATTCATATATATCATTAGAAATTGTGGAAATCTTCTTATAAACATCATCTATACAAAGTCTGTAATGGCTTTATGTTGCCTATTTATTATTCCATTTTTGATAAACCTGCTCCCAAGATTTCCTATCAAGCCGGAATTGATTTAACCGCAATAGGTAGATGGTTTGGAGAGGAGAGATTTACCTACATAAGATTTTTCGGTAGCCAAGCTAGACCTCATGTCCTCCCTTTGTACATACCGGATAAACTGCTAGCGAGGGAAATTTCTTACCAAATCATTGCTGAGAGTGTTACACAAACGCTCAAGAAAAATAAGAAGCAAGGCTGGCCCTCTTTTCCTTTGAGGTGTGGTGTATATACCTTGCATGATCTCAAACATGTAGAAAAGGAAGCCACAAAAATTCAATCCTTGACTCTGGCGACTCTCCCAAATAGGCATTTTGATCCAAATAAAGTTGCCTATAATGCACTAGAACAGGCCAAACTGACAAGATTTGATCATAAGGAAGATATGTTTGACGACCTGTTCTCTTCAGATGAGTCAATAAATCAGGTTAAATCATTCGCCAAAGCGAAATATAATGATGAAGGGTTGACTGAAATTAATAAACTTAGAGAACAGAGGTTGCAAACTCTGCCTCTAGATTTACTAGCAACAACCCCAGCGACATCATCAAGCGAGCCTGGTCGGAAACAGTCAAAGGAACCTCCGGTTATAACAAAGGATCATAAGAAGGAACAGGAGGAAAGGCAGAGGAAAGAACAGGAAGAAAAGCAGAAGAGAGCACAGGAGGAAAGACAGAGGAAAGAGAAAGAGGAACAACAAATGAAAGAGCAGGAGGAAAGAAAAAAGAAAGAACAAGAGGAGCAACAGAAGAAAGAGCAAGAAGAAGTGCGGAAGGAGTCCCAAGCCAAAAAGCAAAAACAAACCACCATTGATGTCAATATAGATACTCATATTGACCCTAAATTGCTCCAGGAATGGAGGAAATTTGATTCTATCATCAGTGGGTTGGAATGTTCAAAGGATACAGACACTTCCAAGACAAACGATACACAGGACATCACTTCACCTCAGGTTCTAAGTGGAACCAGCGGCCCACCCATTTCTAAGGATGTTGAGATAATACCAAAGGACCCCTCTGACCAAATCATTCTCCAGGTAGAAGATATTCCTCCCCTGGATGTTTTCTACAGCCCGAGGCATAAAGCAGTGGTAAAACGACAAAGGAAAAGAAGGAAGATTGATCAACCTTCCCTTTTCCCAGAGCAAACTGTTACGGGCAGCGTGGTTTGGAAGGAGGAATTTGACCCCTCCGATGACCTGACAAAATTGTCACAGTATGCAGGAGCCTATTCGGCAGTGACAATCGATAAGGCATCAGAGGTAAGTCTTCTACTGAAAACCAAGGATCAAGAGATTTTCGCATTACAGGCAGAGTTGGCTGAGACAAAGCAGAAGGCAGAGCAGCAATTGTTGACACAAAAGCAAGTGAACAGTCAATTAACTCAGCAATTGTAGGCAGAAAAGCAAAGGATCGACCAAAGCGCGATCTAGAAACAGAAGGAATTATCAGAGGCATTGGCACAATTAAGGGCAGCAAATGAGCAAATGATGAAAACAAAGGATGAGCAAATCGCTCAATTGTCATCGCAGCTCGAAAAAATAAATGGCACTCCACAAGTGGCTGAATTCAGAGCAGAAGCATTACAAATAAACACTGCATTAATATCCCAAATTAAGCTCCTGTGTCAACAAATCGCTTAGGCAGAGCCACTGTGTGAATTAACGACATCCATAAATCAGCAGGTAGAGAAGGCCAGAAATGAATTGGATCAAGCCGAAGAGATCATAACTGCATTTCTTGACTGGAAAGATTCTGATCAAGGGAGAGCAGCAAATTTGCCCAGGATCTTAGAGACACATAAAGATATACTCTTCACAGAATGGTAGTCTCAGATGATGAAAGCAGAGAGGGCGGCTTCAAGATGTAAATCAACTTCCAGCAATCTAGTTGAACTAGTTAACAACACTCTCTACTTATCAAATATGATTTCCCAATGTACACCAGGAAAGTTGACAACAACAAACACATTGGAGCAATCATGCTATCCTGATTTAGAGGAAAAGGGGAGATTAACCGCTGGGATTAATAGTTTAACCTTCGACGCATATTGGCTCTTCCTGATTAAGCCGCATACAGAGAGAGCCGCCCTTAAGTGCCTAACAAATGCGATCGGGTATATAATTCCCGATATTCAGGATGCCACCTATGCCGTCCAGCTCAGTTCGCGCCTCAACAAACCTCCTCAAGTAGATCCAATGCTTGCGATAAGTCAGCTCAGATTTAAAGGCAAGCAACCTACTTGATGAATCATGCAGCCGATTGCCAGATCGTTGAGGAAAATAGGATCAAGATTTATTGATACCGATTTAGTAGGATTTCAGTTTAATAGATATTTAGATTAATTTAGTATTTATAGACCCTTCCATTGTTTTGGAAAGGGTCGTAAAGTTTTGTACCAAGACTTAAAAGACTGAAGTTTGCACTATTGTGCTTCAGTCAATATTCTTTTATGAAACTGGACGAGTTGTTCTTAATTCGACAAGGAAGCTTTTTTATGCAATTGTGCACTATTGTCTTTGTTGAGAATGTTTTTGCGTTGAAGGAAGAACTACAAGTAGCGATTGATATTGGGAGTGTCAAGCAGCTCATATGGTATTTCTATCTGTGTCTGAATTCATTCCTTTCATATGAATTGTTATGTGATTATTCTTGCTATTATTGATTATATGCATGCGCTGTGACAACAGATCTATATTCATTTCACTATTGGATGTTTTATGATGTGTTTTTTTAATCATGTATATGTCAATGATATAAATGATAAGTGTGGTAATATCACTTTAATCGCTTTGCTTAACTATTTAAGCACAATAATCATGAATGAAATAATGTCCTTGTCTGTTAGATGGAGTCATCTATATGCCTGTTTATAGACACAGATCATCAAGCGCTGCACTTTAAAGCTCAATAAGTTCCCGAGATAGATCATAATTTATGTATTCTTGTTAATAGTTTAGTTATTCGCTCACCGCTAGCTTACTTTATAAATCATCCATTCATCCCGTTTATCCACTTTTGGGAAACTGGTCCCATTATCCCCAGTCGGAGCCACTATTCCAAACGGAAAAGGAGCTGTACTAAGGTCCGGACCGGGTGGTTATCCCCAATATTGTTGCAGCGATTTTCAAGGCATCAACATTTTTGGCGCTAGAAGGAGGGCCTGACTGTGAATGGCAAACAAACCCAAATCTGCAAGCCATTCTAAGAGTAATTCTCCCTCCGAATCCCCTCGAACTTCTCATTCGCATTATGGTTCTCCAGTATCCAAACAAGAAGAAGAGGAATCGACTACCACTGCTCAAACCCATCATACTCCAGAACAATTAAGTCTTGAATCACTTGAAGTCCAGTCTCTTATCCACAAACTTCAGAGCTTCTTGATTTCACCACAGAAATCTGAGGTATCACAAAGCAGTGCGACTTCACAGTTCAATTTACCTCACCCTCTCACTAGACTTCAGAGCGAAAAACTCGGTATTGAACCCACTGAGTTCCCTTTACCCAAAAGGAAAAAGGCGAAGAAATATACTGAGGGATCTGACAGTGAAGAGCTTTCATCCATATCCTCCATTGCATCTTCTCCTCTCCAAAGTCAACCATCCACTCCCCATTTACATATTGTTGTTCACCAGGGATTACGAGCTTCAACATCCCAACCTGCTCACTCCTCAATATTACTTCATTCCTAGACATCTGTAGTCCCGACAGTAGTATCAACCACTACTGCTATTATAATGGCAGATCCATGGACTAGACCTGGTGCAGTCAATATGCCTGCACCATTGCATCCATTACCAGATGCTCCTGAAAAATGGCTACCCAAGTTTAATCCAGATGATGGGACCCAGGCTGAGGAACACATTAATAATTTCATGTTGGCAGTCAACTTGAAAGGAGTAACATAACAAGATGTTGTTGTTAGACTTTTTCCTTACACCTTGCAGGGATCAGCAGGATCCTTGTATTTTTCTCTACCCTCTGGTTCCATTACCAGTTGGAACACTTGCCAAGAGCAGTTTCTTACCAAATATGGAGATGATAGGTCTTTGGCTACCCTGATAAATGACCTCTCCAATTTGAGAATAGAGCATAGGAAACCAATTAAGGAATTTAATGCTCGCTTCAATAAACTCCTAAATAAAATCCTTACAGCCTCCAAACCAAGTGAACAAATTCAGAGCGAATGGTATATAACAGCTCTGCCTGCCAATATAGCCATCTTTGTAGATAGAGCCGGGAAACCTACCTTAGCCGAAAACATGAAAGAAGAGCTTGATGTGGAGAAACGTATCAATGCTCTAGAAAAGAAAGCTGCCCTGGAAGACAGAAAAGCCAAAAAGGTCTCTTTTAAAGATGACTCAAGAAAGAAAACCTCAAAAGACCCCTATGACATGGAAGGTTTGCAAAAAGTCCTAAAAACTTTATCAAATGAAATGGTTGAAATAAAGAAACAGGTAGCCGAGACATCAACCAAAAGGCCCTTTAAAACTTTTAATAAAAATGAATCAAAGCCACCAAATGTCATATCTAATGCTGATTCAGAACAAGAAGAAGAGGAAGAGGAATCGATTTCACAAACTAGCGATGAAGAAGAAGTAGTAGAATGTCATGGAATGTGGGATTTTATACTCCCAAACTCCGATACTGACAACGAAGAAGAAGCATTCCCGGTCACTACTAAAAGCAAAAGTACTTCCGAGCCCGTTCAGGTAACATCAAAGAAAAGGAGTGCTGGTGCCGCTACAACCAAAGAAAAAACACCTGCAAAGAAATCACCTGCAGCTGTTCCCCAAAACCAGCCTTCAACTTCTAATACTCCTTCAACATCTAAAACATTAGTGGTATCAGATTCAATGGAGTATAATATTGTTGATGACATGAAGAAAACTAAAGCAAACATTACTATGTTTGAACTTAGTAAATTAAAACATCAGCAGAAATTGCTTCTCAAGGAATTGAATGCTGTCCCCTTTGCACCTCTTCCCAGAGCAAAAGCTGCTAATGATTCAGGCAAACCTCCTCCAGGAATGGTTGAAGCTACCGATTCAGTTCTGATTGGAGATAGATCAAATTCTCATACTCCGCCCTTCCTTCTAACCTATGAGATCTATAACAGAAACCTGCACAACTGTTTAATTGACTCAGTGGCATCGTCTAACATAATGCCAGCTTCAATTTGTTCTAAACTGAACATTGAACCCCAGAAGTCTGCTATTCATATTGTACAATTGGACAGGACCAAAGTACAGGTTGTGGGAGAGATTAATTCCGTAACTATCAGGTTGTCTGCAGATCTCAGAGTAGTACAAAGGATTGATATCCTAATTGCCGATATACCTGAATTTTACGGTTTAATTTTGAGTAGGGATTGGTCTGAGAAATTGCATGGGTATATTTCCACTGATTGGTCACATATGTGGCTTCCCTACAAGGGCAAGCCAAATCAAATAAGGATCGATCGGGAGAAACATATGACCCATACAGTTACAGAATTCGAACAAGAAAACCAGCCGGTAGCATTCAACAATAACATTTTGGTGAATTATTCATCAGAGTCATTCTTTGGCAACTTTGTTGCCCAACCATCCCCTTTCTCAGTAAACCATTCTACATCTTAGATTGAGAATTTTGCACAAACAGATAGGTCTAGATGTTTCATTGATACTGAGAGGTCTGTAAATGCATTTGTTAATACCTCTTTATTTTGGTCTTTATATTTCGATGGGTCCAAGTCTAGCAAGGGCTCAGGAGCAGGATGTATTTTGGTTAGCCTACAAGGAGAAAAGACAATGCTGTCCTGCAGATTAGAATTTGAATGCACAAACAATACAGCCGAATATGAAGCCTTAGTCCAGGGATTATATAAAGCAATTGGTCTTAAAGTGCAATATCTAAAAGTATTCGGCGATTCTGAAATCATTGTTAAACAGGTGAGGAATGCAATCCATTGTCTTTCAAATCACCTAAAACATTATCAATCGCTAGTACAAGAACTTACCTCGCACTTTTCTGCATTCAACGTTTCCTCCATTCCCAGGTCTCAAAACTCGGCAGCCGATCTCCTAGCTAATGTAGCTTCCAAGCTCCTACCTTCTGAAGACTACAGCCCAGATAGATTTTTCGTAGAATTTCTTTTTAGGCCTTCAGTTCCTGACAATGTCACTAATTGGAGAGTATTCAACCATGATGAGGATATCTTACAATTCTTAACTTCTGAAAAGTCCTATGATAATCAAATCATTGAGGAAGATGAGCATGACTCCCAAATGAGAGAAACACCTCAGGAAAATGCAATTCCTAAGCCTGTGGTAAAGCTGGAAGATCTTTATCATATTAAAGACAGGTTTAAACCTGTGACTAATGCAAAGCTCCAAAGTTCTACCCTTAGGTTTGAATTGATAAATCTTGGCACCGAGCAAACTCCTCAAAACATTAACTTAGGACTAGGACTTTCCTTGGAAGAGAAGGAGGCATTCATTAGACTGTTAAGGAAAAATAAACAGGTCTTTGCTTGGAAGTACGATGATTTGAAGACTTATGATACATCCATTATCCAGCATACCATTCCAATGCTTCCCGACCAGAAACCGATTCAGCAGAAGTTAAGAAAAATACATCCAAACTTAGAGAGCCAGATAAAATCAGAACTTAACAAACTCTTGAAAGCCAAGATTATTTTTCTTGTCCGACACTCAAACTGGGTCTCTAATATGGTTCCAGCCAGAAAGAAAAATGGCGACATTCGAATTTGTATTGATTTCAGAAATTTGAACAAAGTGAGCTTGAAAGACAATTTCCCATTACCTACTATGGAGCAAATACTTCAATCGGTAGCTGGCTCTGAATTAATGTCCTTTCTAGATGGTTTCTCAAGATATAACCAAGTACTGGTTTATCCTGATGACCAGCTTAAAACTACATTTAGAACAAAATGGGGAACATATGCATATCAGAAAATGCCTTTCGGACTTATAAATGCAGGAGCGACATTCCAAAGAGCTATGGATATAGCTTTTAGAGGGTTGATTAATAGAACAATAGTCGTCTATTTAGATGATATTACTGTATTCTCTAAGGACAGGTATAATCATTTGCATGATCTAAATCAAATTTTTCAGCGTTGCAAAAGATATGGTATTTCTCTTAACCCTAAAAAGTCTTCTTTGCTCTTGATCGAGGAAAGCTCTTGGGATTTATTGTGTCCAAAGATGGCATTTATATTGATCCTGATCGGATCAAAGAAATCTCTGAAATCCCTTTCCCACACAATAAAAAATCGATGCAGTCATTTTTAGGCCAGATCAATTTTGTTAAAAGATTTGTTCCAGATTTTTCTCAAATTATTTTGCCACTTCAAACAATGATTAAGAAAAATTCAGTGTTTAAGTGGGGATCAGCAGAAAAAGAAGCTTTTGATCTAATCAAGCAATCAATAATCAATGCCCCAGCCTTAAATACTCCAAATTTTTCTAATCATTTTACATTGTATACCATCGCATCCAACTCATCTTATGCTGCAGTACTCACGCAACTAAATGATCACAATTTGGAAGCACCCATTTCATTTTTTAGCTCAAATCTTCAGGGTGCTGAATTGAATTACTCCGATGTAGAAAAACAAACCTTTGTTGTATTTAAAGCAGTCAAGCATTATAGACCCTTCCTTTTGAAAACCCACACAAAAGTTATAGTTCCTTTCCCAGCAGTTAGGCAACTATTAATCCAAAAAGAACTGGGTGAAAAAAGGGCAAATTGGGTCACAGCGCTTCAAGAATATGACTTAGAAATTAAACTAGCAAAGATTGTTAGGGGTCAAGGTTTTTGCAGGATATTGGCAGGAGCATCCAACATTCCAGAATCAGGCGATACAAATCAAACTGAAGAAATCAACCAGATAAGTGTCACTGATTCTGAATCTCAATATGCAGATTTAATCTTTTATTTAAAGAATGGTTATGCGCCTCCAAACCTGTCTTATAAAAACAAAAGGGCCATTAGGTTAAAAGCAAAGAATTTCACAATTATTGATGATGTGCTTTTTAAGCAGAATTATGATTCTATTTTATTAAGATGCCTTGAGAAACCTGAAGCCCAAAAGGTTTTGCAGGAGTTACATGATGGACCAGCAGGAGGACATTTTGGAGCTGACACAACAGCTCACAAAATTATTCATGCTGGATACTATTGGCCTACTCTGTTTAGAGATGCCCACGAATATGTAAGGAAATGCCTTAATTGCCAAACTTCTAGTGGAAGACAACGTAAATCAGCTTTCCCTCTGCAACCAGTCAACATTGAACAACCATTTGAGCAATGGGGATTGGACATCATTGGGGAGATTACTCCACCATCTTCCAAACAACATAAGTATATCCTTACTGCTACTGATTATTTTACTAAGTGGGTGGAGGCCATTCCTTTGAAGACAGCAAATTCTGAAGCAATCATTGAGTTCATAGATCAATTCATCATTACCAGGTTTGGTGTCCCAAATGCTCTTGTTTTTGATAATGCATCTTATTTCTCAGGCAATGCTATGTTTGATTTCGCTATTAAAAGAGGGTTTAAATTGAAGTATTCTGCTAATTACTATCCCCAGGGTAATGGTTTAGCAGAATCTACTAATAAGAATCTGATCAAAATCATTAAGCGAACTATAGAACAAAATCATAAAAACTGGCACAAATCCTTAATGTTTGCATTATGGGCTGATAGGATAACACAGAAAGCTTCTATAGGATCTTCCCCATTCAATCTTGTGTATGGAAAAGAAGCAGTATTGCCCACAAATCTTGTTCTTCCTTCTTTAGCCCTAGTACAGTACATTGAGGAAACTCCTTCTTCTTCTATTCAGCTTAGACATGATCAAATTCTAAAATTAGAAGAGGAAAGAGAAAAAGCCAAGGTTATTCATGCCAAACATCAACAAATCATCAAAGCAGCTTTTGATTCAGTCTCATCTGGTTCAAAACAATTTCAAGTCGGTGATTTAGTTCTGAAATGGGACAAAGCCCATGAGGATAAGGGAAAACACACCAAGTTCCAGAAGATGTGGCTTGGACCATTTCAGATCTGTGAAAAGATAGGCCATTCGACCTTTATATTGCAAGACTTATCAGGGTTGAGAGATTCTCTCCCTGTTAATGGCCTTATCTTGAAGAAATTTTTTAATTGAGGAGGTAACCCCTTCTCCTTTTAGTTTGATAGATTTTTGTAGTTTGTAGGATTTGTAGAAAATAATGTTGTAAGGTATCTACTATTGACCTTTGTTGTGTTTGAAAATTTTATCTACAAGAGTACTGTGATATTGACTTTTAAAATAATATAACTCTTAACCAAAAGGGATAATTTCTAGGAAATTAGGTATCATTGTATTCTGAAACCACATTTCAAGTTTTGTGAACTCCTCTCAAAAGTTTAAAAGTATTGTAAATCATTTTCTGTTTTCAAATTGGTCTCAAAAAGTTATCAATATCAAGATAGAAGCTAATCCAATTTCAGCATCTGCAACTCTTACCCTATCATCCATTTACTCTTAAGGAGAATATTGTTCATCCCATTCACTAAAGTTTATGATTACTCAGAGTGTAATTCTAAAATATCTGATATTAAAGATAAGAGGTCTTATTACAAGCCTGCTTACCATGTTCATAGGGAAATAGTTTAACCGACATTACCAATACTGCATACCAAAACAGGGTAATGGCTTGAAATTATAAGACAAGGGGTCTCATCACGAGCCAACTTGTTCGGTTAGATTACTACCAGTGAATGGCATTGTCAATAGCTGGCCACCAAACCAGGACAATGGCTTTTTATCTTATCAATAACAGAAAAAGGAAATGAAATAAAAAATATGAAAACTTGTTTTGAATTCATTCTATTAATCACACTCTTAATTGGATGGAACAATGGACAATAGCATAGTTAAAAGGTATCCCTGTCGAAACTATAAACGTTTGCTGGTAGCAGAGGCTCTACCTATGACAGAGGAGTTCACTTTAAAAGCTGATTTGGAAAAGTTTTCTGTTTTATCATTATAAACCCATAGAGGCCTATTTAAAACTTAGAATGTATCTATTTTCTTAAAAAAGAGAGGAAATTAGCAAAAATAGATTCATTTTACTTGGAATGCATATATACCTAGTTATATTAGAATTTTCCCCTTTGATTAGAACTCTATTTTGCAAAAGTTTAAGTATTTTTGTGCTTTTCAGAGATAACTGGTTCTTCCAGCGAATCGCCAATTGTTGTGCCCTACAACACCCCCCCATTTCATATCATTTATATTTACAAAATTACTATATGAAATGGGTCCCTTTAGAAGTTAATTGGTATCAATATTGCATTATTTGAAAAAGGTCCGCAAACCAAATGAAGACATTATATAGAACCTTTTAAAAACCCATTTTTCTTGAATAAAACAATCTTTTATCATTGCGATAAAGCGATCGCAAGATCGCATATCGCAATGACATAGAAAAGATAAATAAGTGACATTTGGGTTCCCGCCGATGCGATATCACTATCGGCTATCGGCGATACTCTATGCAAGTCTTAAAGCACCCCAAGCCCTTCACCCCGACGCGATGCGATATCGCAATCGGCAATATCCTATGCACAATAATAAGGCGCCCAGGTCATACCCCGATGCGATGCGATTTCGCTATCGGCGATCGGCGATACACTACCTATGCACATTGTTATGCCCATTCACCCCGATGCGATGCGATTTCGCTATCGGCGATCGGTGGTATGCTATCCATATGTTTATATAACACCAATTCTCCCGATGCGATGCGATATCGCTATCGGCGATCAGGGTTTCAAAATTGTCAACATAAGGATTTAGGTGTTCCCGACGCCCGATTATGATATAGCGCGGATTTCAAAAAAGCCGTTAAATGGAGGGATATTACGATCCATTCATATTTAAAGCTTGATCTCTTAAGTAATCGATCACCTGCACTCAACCGCCAAAATATCCATAGCACGCTTAAGCGGGCCATTCGGCCGAATAATGGTATAATGAGCATTTAAGGGGTGGCAGGTCTTAAACGGCCATTTAATGTAATTGTAAGATCCTCCCATGGATTGTATCTGCGACCATTTTTAAGAGTTAATCTCTCAGCACACTTTGATCAATATATCTTTCCATATTGGATTTTCATTAGCAAATCTCTGTGTTACGTGTATTTTCGCTGCTGTGCAGAATTCATCCATAGGAGAAAGCTTAAGAAAGATGGGGAAGAAATCCAAGAAGACCATAGGCACTTCCGCTACACCAGCTGCAGGACAAGCTGTCGTGGACAAAAAGAAGGGCTTGATATCTGATACTACATGTACGGGTCTCGTCAGAGTTACTTGGCAAGGTACCTACAACCTGATTGAAGCCGAAGAACCAGCAAGGACAATAGTAGAAGCTACTGTGGATTTAACTCGGAAGTCTGAGGGTACTCTCAAGGATTTGGCTGACTCCTTCCTTCACCGGATAGCAGCTAGGGAGCAAATTCTCCCATACACAGACGTAGTGCGGTGGGCGATTGAAGAAATCCCAATCCTGGATAGAACTTTCAGCACCAGAGACGGGAGAATCTTCGGGTCATTCAGGGCGGATGATCTAAGGCAAATGTACCATTTGCCCGAGCCAGAGAAGATATATAATAAGGCGTTCCTGGAGAAATTCGCAAACAAAAATGAAGTTGAATCCGAACCCATCCGGGATTGGAGACAAAATCCGGCCAAGCATAAACACCAGTCTTCCGGTAAGTACTCGGTTGATTCTCTGGCTTCTCCTTATTGCTATGCTGGAATAATGATGTGTAGATTATGGGGATTACATGACTCTGCTAATTTTACCATAGAAATGGTTCCTCTAATGGAAGCAGCATGCAACAGTATAATTATGGATTGGGCCACTATCCTTTCTGACAAGTTAGCAACAGCTGTGCTTGAGTTTAGGAGTAAGACCCGTATTTCTGAAAGGGTAATTCCCCCATTCTACTATAGTTCCTATATTCTAGATACCCTGTGTTTTAACTCTGAATTCCCCGTACTCGGCTGGAGGTGGACTGCGCAAGACCCCACGCCTATTCATATATATCATCAAAAATTGTGGAAATCTTCTTATAAGCATAATCTATACCAAGTCTGTAATGGCTTTATGTTGCCTATTTATTATTCCATTTTTGATAAACCTGCTCCCAAGATTTCCTATCAAGCCGGAATTGATTTAACCGCAATAGGTAGATGGTTTGGAGAGGAGAGATTTACCTACATAAGAGTTTTCGATAGCCAATCCAGACCTCATGTCCTCCCTTTGTACATACCGGATAAACTGCTAGCGAGGGAAATTTCTTACCAAATCATTGCTGAGATTGTTACACAAACGCTCAAGAAAAATAAGAAGCAAGGCTGGCCCTCTTTTCCTTTGAGGTGTGGTGTATATACCTTGCATGATCTCAAACATGTAGAAAAGGAAGCCACAAAAATTCAATCCTTGACTCTGGCGACTCTCCCAAATAGGCATTTTGATCCAAATAAAGTTGCCTATAATGCACTAGAATAGGCCAAACTGACAAGATTTGATCATAAGGAAGATATGTTTGATGACCTGTTCTCTTCAGCTGAGTCAATAAATCAGGTTAAATCATTCGCCAAAGTGAAATATAATGATGAAGGGTTGACTGAATTTAATAAACTTAGAGAACAGAGGTTGCAAACTCTGCCTCTAGATTTACTAGCAACAACCCCAGCGACATCATCAAGCGAGCCTGGTCGGCAATAGTCAAAGGAACCTCCGGTTATAACAAAGGATCATAAGAAGGAACAGGAGGAAAGGCAGAGAAAAGAACAGGAAGAAAAGCAGAAGAGAGCACAGGAGGAAAGACAGAGGAAAGAGAAAGAGGAACAACAAATGAAAGAGCAGGAGGAAAGACAAAAGAAAGAACAAGAGGAGCAACAGAAGAAAGAGCAAGAAGAAGTGCAGAAGGAGTCCCAAGTCGAAAAGCAAAAAAAAACCACCATTGATGTCAATATAGATACTCATATTGACCCTAAATTGCTCCAGGAATGGAGGCAATTTGATTCTATCATCAGTGGGTTGGAATGTTCAAAGGATACAGACACTTCCAAGACAAACGATACACATGACATCACTTCACCTCAGGTTCTAAGTGGAACCAGCGGCCCACCCATTTCTAAGGATGTTGAGATAATACCAAAGGACCCCTCCGACCAAATCATTCTCCAGGTAGAAGATATTCCTCCCCTGGATGTTTTCTACAGCCCGAGGCATAAAGCAGTGGTAAAACGACAAAGGAAAAGAAGGAAGATTGATCAACCTTCCCTTTTCCCAGAGCAAACTGTTACGGGCAGCGTGGTTTGGAAGGAGGAATTTGACCCCTTCGATGACCTGACAAAACTATCGCAGTATGCGGGAGCCTATTCGGCAGCGACAATCGATAAGGCATCGGAGGTAAGTCTTCTACTGAAAACCAAGGATCAAGAGATTTTTGCATTACAGGCAGAGTTGGCTGAGACAAAGCAGAAGGTAGAGCAGGCAGAGCAACAATTGTTGACACAACAGCAAGTGAACAGTCAATTAACTCAGCAATTGCAGGCAGAAAAGCAAAGGATCGACCAAAGCGCGATCCAGAAACAGAAGGAATTATCAGAGGCATTAGCACAATTAAGGGCAGCAAACGAGAAAATGATGAAAACAAAGGATGAGAAAATCGCTCAATTGTCATCGCAGCTCGAAAAAATAAAGGGTGCTCCACAAGTGGCTGAATTCAGAGCAGAAGCATTACAAATAAACACTGCATTAATATCCCAAATTAAGCTCCTGTGTCAACAAATCGCTCAGGCAGAGCCACTGTGTGAATTAACGAAATCCATAAATCAGCAGGTAGAGAAGGCCAGAAATGAATTGGATCAAGCCGAAGAGATCATAACTGCATTTCTTGACTGGCAATATTCTGATCAAGGGAGAGCAGCAAATTTGCCCAGGATCTTAGAGACACATAAAGATATACTCTTCACAGAATGGCAGTCTCAGATGATGAAAGCAGAGAGGGCGGCTTCAAGATGTAAATCAACTTCCAGCAATCTAGTTGAACTAGTTAACAACACTCTCTACTTATCAAATATGATTTCCCAATGTACACCAGGAAAGTTGACAACAACAAACACATTGGAGCAATCATGCTATCCTGATTTAGAGGAAAAGGGGAGATTAATCGCTGGGATTAATAATTTAACCTTGGACGCATATTGGATCTTCCTGATTAAGCCTTATACACAGAGAGCCGCCCTTAAGTGCCTAACAGATGTGATCGGGTATATAATTCCCGATATTCAGGATGCCACCTATGCCGCCCAGCTCAATTCGCGCCTCAACAAACCTCCTGAAGTAGAGCCAATGCTTGCGATAAGTCAACTCAGATTTAAAGGCAAGCAACCTACTTGATGAATCATGCCGCCGATTGCCAGATCGCTGAGGAAAATAGGATCAAGATTTATTGATACCGATTTAGTAGGATTTCAGTTTAATAGATATTTAGATTAATTTAGTATTTATAGACCCTTTCATTGTTTTGGAAAGGGTCGTAAAGTTTTGTACCAAGACTTAAAAGACTGAAGTTTGCACTATTGTGCTTTAGTCAATATTCTTTTATGAAACTGGACGAGTTGTTCTTAATTCGATAAGGAAGCTTTTTTATGCAATTGTGCACTGTTGTCTTTGTTGAGAATGTTTTTGTGTTGAAGGAAGAACTACAAGTAGCGATTGATATTGGGAGTGTCAAGCAGCTCATATGGTATTTCTATCTATGTCTGAATTCATTCCTTTCATATGAATTGTTATGTGATTATTCTTGCTATTATTGATTATATGCATGCGCTGTGACAGCAGATCTATATTCATTCCACTATTGGATGTTTTATGATGTGTTTTTTTTTAATCATGTATATGTCAATGATATAAATGATAAGTGTGGTAATATCGCTTTAATCGCTTTGCTTAACTATTTAAGCACAATAATCATGAATGAAATAATGTCCCTGTCTGTTAGATGGAGTCATCTATATGCCTGTTTATAGACACAGATCATCAAGCGCTGCACTTTAAAGCTCAATAAGTTCCCGGGATAGATCATAATTTATGTATTCTTGTTAATAGTTTAGTTATTCGCTCACCGCTAGCTTAGTTTATAAATCATCCATTCATCCCGTTTATCCACTTTTGGGAAACTGGTCCCATTATCCCCAGTCGGAGCCACTATTCCAAACGGAAAAGGAGCTGTACTAAGGTCCGGACCGGGTGGTTATCCCCAATGTTGTTGCAACGATTTTCGAGGCATCAACTGGCCTCTATGTTGGTGCAAGTCAATTGGAGGTTCAACTCTATGGTGTTGGATTCATCCTATCATTCTATAATCATAATTTCTTTCAAGGGAAATCTAATATTGGTTTTAACACTAATAATATGGGAGAATTCATTGATCTATTTTTATTACTTAAAGCAATTTTTTCTAAGGAGATCCAAAGGCTTCAAGTCTTTGGGGATTATTCTTGTTATAAATTGGATGTGAGGTTGTAATAAAGTGATAAACCTTGGTATTGAAGAAATTACAAATTATATTAAGGCAACAATCTCTTTATTTCAAGATGTTTCTTTCTACCATGTTTACAAATATTTCAATATTGTGGAAGAAACTCTCTCAAAATCAAGTCTTAATCAACCTGAAAATACTTTTGTCGTAGAAGAACTTCAGGGGGACTTTATTGTTGCTTTGATCAAGATCTTAACTCTAATATATATATCAAATGGTTCTTTTGAAGGATTAGTAATTAATCCTTTGTGGTTATGTAATTGAACATTAGTGCAAAACATAAAAATAATTTAGCACATTTTTGGGGAAGTCATTCTTAAAAAGTAATTTTTTTTTTTAATATCTAATGTGGACATACCACTTAGGGAATTTACTTTCACATTTTTACAATAGAAAGTATTGGTTTTTTTCAACATATATTGTAGCCAAATTAGAGAATAACATAGTTATTTGATCAAATAAAAACAAATTATCATTAGCTTCGTAGAGAAATTGGCCATTGGACTAAACCTAAAAATCATGGTATGAAAGAATATATAACATTTAAAAATACTAAAATGGTTGTTAGACACCTAATCCTTAGGAATTGAGTGAAAATGTGTAAATATGTAAGTAGAGAAATTTGAATAGTTAGAATGGGAAGAGACGTTGGAATCTAAATCCGAAAGCTCCCTTATCTTCATGCATATAATGATGCTCACATTAATGAAAATCATAATTTTTGGGAGTTAAATACCCTAGCGTGGCATGGTAGCAGAGCTCAAGTTCTCTACTTGTCTAACTTCGTTAGTAACTGCTAGCTGCCATATTTGTCTAATGGTCTCCGCTACTTAGAACAGTTACCTCTTCGAACCCTAATGCTCCCTTTCTGTCTCTTTCTGTCAGTCGATTCTTATCCCACCCTTTAGTACAACAAATGTTTTAGAAATGTCTATGTCCTGTCAGTCTTGTCAATTACCAAATATCCATTGTTGTTTTATGCATTAGATAGTTGGCTTGAGAGGCTAGGGTGCAACTAGGATGGAAAAGATGTGCGTTCATGAGGATTTGAACTATTTGTCTAATAGACCATCATTACTCATAAAAATCATTCCGTTCTCATGAGATTTAAAGAATTTTTGTCTTCGTGTCAAGATTTTTTTTTTTGTGCAACACAGTGTTGATGGACTATAACCTTTGCAACAAAAGTTTTCATAGTGGAGGTTTGAGCTCTCTTATAACCCTTTTTTGTGAATAGTGGGAGAGGAACTATTTATTATATAGGTTTCTTTATTTTCGAGGCCATACAGAAAAAGGGGCTTGTTTTCATGTGTTGTGTAAGCATTGGACTTCGTTAAAATGAAAAAAAGTGCGATGTTTTATTAGATGAGAAAGAGAATTCAATATTAAAATTTGTGCATTGTTACAAACGAATTGTTCAAGGATAAGATCCCCATAGAGGGCCGAAAAGAGAGTGCACTCTAATATAGAGTTGTGTGCTACATTTTTAAAGTATTGTGTAACGCTAATGTTGTATATTGTAATTAAGCCACAAGGGTTTCCTGTGGAAAATTAGGGTGTATTATTATTGTTGTAAAGGGAAATGAGAATGTTTAAAATTGCTTTTCTTCATTTTATTATCTAAGTTGAAGCATACATTACAAAGAATTTATCTTAAGACTTTACTTAAAGATGCATTCTCTGATATCTATTGTAGGTGTGGTGCTCACAAGAAAATAGAACTACCATGAATGGTCTACAAAGATCAGTCACACCCTCATCGTGAGTTATGGAAAGGTGTTTGTGAATGAAAAGGTGAAAATGCACCTCTCAAACCTACGTTAGACAAAGGGCTCTCCATATGGGAGAACAAGGAAAACAAGGCCTATGCCCTAATTAGTTCTTTTGTAAGTGAATATGTGAGTCATCATATTATTACAATTAAAAATGCTTATGATGCATTGAAGAATTTAAAAGATTTGTATGACTCACACTCAAAATTAGGAGTGGTTCAATTGATGATTAATCTCTTCAACCTTGAGTTGAAAGATGATAACCCCTTGACCTTAGCCTCAGAGATTAGAGCCATAATGTATGATGTCTACACCACTAAAGTTAAAATGGATATTCCTCTCATGACCTTTGTCAAGGTGCTTTGTCCTAAATACTCACACTATCTTGAATCTTTGCAAGCTAGTACGGAACTCAAGGATATTAATTTTGACTCTCTTGTGGAGAAGTTTTTAGATCAGAAGAAATCATTTGGTAAGAGGAAGACTTCCTCTCAAACCCTTGAAGAAGAAACGTGTCTTGCACAGAAAGAGAAGGATCAATCACAATATTCTTTTAGAGGATGAGGCAGTAGAAGAAGTCATGGAAGGAATAATCATTGACGTAGGGGGTAAACATCATTAATGCCTTAATTGTAATAGAGATGTACATGATGCATCCACATGCATAATGTCATTGGAGACAATCAAGCAAGAATGCAAATAAGAAAAAGGTAAAACACCAGATCGATCGGAAGGTAAGGAACTTGAATCTACTCATTACATTGTTTCCCATTGCAATATTGGAGTAATTGAAAATTTGTTTCATACTTCATTCGCTTATTGGAAAGATGCATGACTGCTTGATAGAGGTGCAACCTACCATATGACCTTTCAGAAATACTTCTCTAATGACCTCAGTGATAACGTAGATGAAGTATTTTACTTTGCAGACAAGTCAAGTCTCAAGCCATCCAAACTTGGCACCATCAGGCTTAAACTACCTGAAACTTTATTTTACATGATGTACTCTACCTTATGGGATTTTAGACAAACTAGTTGTCCCTTGTTCACATTCACCAGTAATAAAACTCCATTCATATGTTATGGAAAAGTTAACATAAGAAAATAATTAGCTGACATAGTTATCATGACTGGAATAGAGGAAGAAAGATTGTTGAAGTTGTACATGCACAAAACTCTGCATATAGTTCTTAGTACAGTGAATGTACATTTCCATTTAGTTTTATTTGGCATGCAATATTTGGACATCTTAATTATGATAGTCTTCATTTATTGAAAAAAATGATAATGTTTCTAGTTTTCCAACTATTCCAAAGAAACAAAAGCAATGTGATACTTGTATACTAGGAAAACACAACAAATAGCCATTTCATGAATTTGCTTCCAAATCACATAAAAAGCTTGCACTGTTTCATTATGATTTATATGGCCCTATGAATATTCGTTCTACAAATGGAAATAAATATATGACTACTTTTATTGATGATTACACCAGAATGTCTTGGGTATAACTATTGAAAAGTAAATCAAAGGATTTTGAAACTTTCAAAAACTTTCATGGATGGATTGAAAATCATGCAAAATCACTTATTGGCTCTCTTTGTACCAATAATGGAAAATAATATAATTCTAATTAATTTGAAAACTATCTTCGCCAACATGGGATTGAACATCAAGCAACTATTCTATATAATCCTCAACAAAATGGTGTGGCTCAAAGAATGAACATGACTCTTAAATATGGTTCACTCAATGATGTTTTTCAAAAATGTAAACCTGATGTTTTTGGCTAATGCAATTCTATGTGAAATATATTTGAAAAATAGATGTCCATCTCATGCTCTCAAAAACAATACTACTTATGAAATGTGGTATGGCCAACTTCTTTTGGTAAGGCATCTTAGTATCTTTGGTTCCACCTACTATGCCTTGATTCCTAAAGAAAAAAGAAGGAAGCTTGATGCAAATAGTATAAAGTGCATTTTCTTTGGGTACTTTGATACCACCAAAGCATGTCTTCTCTACAATGAGGTAAATAATAAGTTTATGTTGTTTAGATATGTGATTTTTCATTAATCACCACGACAGACAATATTGTTGAGCAACAATTTGATCGGTTGGATAGATTTAGTCGTGAAAAAACTTGTCATGAATTTGATAATGATATTCCATATCTTTAAGGGGGGATACCTTCTTGGATAAATCTAAGGAATCTCCTTTTGAAGCATTATCTCCCCCTCATGAATTTCCTTCCACTTATTCCGATCGAAAAGACCCTTTGAGTGATGTGTTGTTGGGAAAAGTATCCAATTCGGAATGCCCCTATCCCACTCTAAGAGGTGATAGTGCCTTAGCAACAAACAAGGAAAGCTATTTGAGTATTCTTCTTTATGAGATTCAAATAGAGAAAGAAGGATGTAACTAACTGGTGTCTTCCACTAGTTTGTCGATCCAATCACTCTCTCTTTCGTTCGCTTCCCACTGCCTGCTCTTTCACTGGTCCAGCTTCACCCAGTTCCTGCAAGATCACAAGAGAGGAAAACTACACGAAAGATATAGATTCACATTCATAACTAGTTTAGGATCAGATATAAACTAAATATGCAAATATAACAAAACATCATTGAAATACAAGCATATAGGAGAAACTCAAGTAGCTTTATTGATATGATAACAAGGTTCAAGAGGAGATACAACCAAGTGAGTCCCGATCCAGCATCTACCTCCCAGCAAAAGAATCCCTTCCTCTCCTCCAACAAAGCATAAATCACCCAATGTACTAATCTCAATCTCAAACCAACAACAATTCTCTGCAAAGTACAAAATTCCAGCCTCCTGAACCTCTGGGTGAGAGATCCATATATAGATGTGAGCAGAGAGGATGAGTCAGCTCATGTTTTGACTTGTGGCTTCTCTCTGTCAGTTCTTGCTTCCACTTGGAGGTTGAGAACCTCTTACTCATCACTTGGTCGAATTCACTGAGGCAAGTGTCATTGGAGAAGATTCTGGAAGCTTCCAGGGTCTTTCCACCTCGTTGAATGAACTTGCCACTTGTCATTTCCCGCTCAGCGCACCCTGGTAGTGCTTCTACTTGCGTTGGAGTGCAACTGGCCAGTGTAACCTCTGAATTTCAACGCAGGCATCTAGTGGAGCTATTGAATTGATCCTGATTTGACCATTTCTGAGTGGTTTTTGGTGGAGAACTTCTGGGAGAAGCTGTCTTTTGTTGACCTTGTTCCTTTAGGGGTAGGAACAACTCATTTAGGGACTTTGGATCCCTTGGATTATGGACATTTCATGCTCAATGCTGTAAGGCACAAAAATGTCTATAACATGATGTGATCAAGAGGATTAGTAAATCTTGACGTGGCCCCATCTCAATCAATAGAGCAACCTAGACCATCTCAAAAAGGTTCTCCAAAATGGTCATTAAAACACTTGAAAGTGTTCATCCTGATGAGGTTGGAAATGCATGAACTAGAAGTACCACAAAAAAAAAATGGAAGTGATGTATATTATTCTAATTCAGTTGATGATATGGACATTTCTTATTATTGTGAATTAAGTTTTTCCACTAATTTTACTTTAATTTATTTCTTTGGCAATAGTGAAACTTGTTTCTTACTTTAATTTAAAAAAAAAATGATAATCTTGAACCTAAAAACATTATATATGTATGTATGTATGTTGATGATGATTATTATTAACATCCACTAAGACCAATATGGTGTCTAGGACATTAAGAAAGTAAGAGATTAATCGAGCTTCTTTAATATTTTATTTCTATGACAAAAAATAAGGGAGAGAAGCATTCTAAAGTCACCATAGTTTTGTTAACTTAACAAGTCAATAAGGTTGGTAGTTTGGCAAATATTTTCAAAATTATAATGAATGTGAGTAAGCATCAGGAAATACAAGAGAAACTTCTTTTCATCTTCAACCCTCTTAATATCACAAAGGTGACAAGCTCTTTCATCCCAAGGCGTTTTGGGAATTGACCAATCTCTGGCTTCACTTTGAAGCTCATGAGAATTAGTTCTTATCCTAAAAATGTTCACTTTCTTCGTAGCATTGGTCAAGACAAAAATATCATTATGGTTATCAATATTGGGGTTGATCACCTCTTCATAATATCTTAGCTTCCTTTTTCCCTCTAACTCCTTGTCATCCCACAACTTATCCTAAAATTTGGAAGTTATAATATTTTTAATGTTATCCTTATTCTCCAACATGATCTCCTCCTTTACCACCCAATGGTCTAGCAAAGACTGGGCATCCTTATTCTAGCCTCACTTGACCAGAAAATGGGGATTTTGGCTACGGTTATAAGTAATTTTGGGGAACCTCTTGGTTTCCATGTTGTATAGAATCTTCTTATACATGATATACATAATCATAGCAATCCTTCCAATTGGAGACATGCTAGCTTCAATCAAAAGGATAACGTAGGGAGTATTTCCTTTAATATTGAAGTACTAGGATATACATTTCTTTTGGATTAGCTTGGTCTTCCTCCATTATTCTCTAGATATACTAAAACCTCAAACTTCATGTCCATATAAAATAATAGGGGTGATGAGAGTCTCAAATAGAATTTTTTTTTTACTCCATACCCAAAGATATGTTGACTTACAGTTGTTTTCAAGTCAATTATAACTTTTCTAACCTCCAATTATTCTTTTCTCAATGCTATAATTCCAATTGAGCTAATGATGAATGTCAATACCCATATATTTATATGAAATTTCTCCACGTAGTTATTATCATAAATGAAATTATCATAGTTGATATTTCAAGACTTAATTGTCATGACTTTAGTCTTGCTGGTATTAACAATCATATCCATCTTGGAGGAGTAATCTTGAAGGATTCTAAGATGTTTGTCAAGATTTTCATGGCTCTTAGCTAGAAGAACAATATTGACAACATGTAGGAGAAGAGTAATGACCATACTAGTGAGCCTAAGGACATCACATACTGTAGCTTCCAAACACTCTTCTAGCTTATCAATGTAAATGTCAAAAAGGGTAGGGGATAGGGGACATCCTTGCTTAACTCTGATTTTAAATTTAATTTATTCTAACCAACCCTTGGTGGTCCTAAGCTTGGCAATAACATTTTATTTATAAATATAATAACAATATAATGATATTATTAATTTTCTTCTTAATATTTGTTAACCATAGTTATTATAGGTATTAAGAAGCACAAAAATTTATAATATAAAAATTATATATTTTGTATTCTTTTTAACAAATATGAGTAGTATTTTTATAAAACTACGCCCATAACACAACTAGAAACCTAAGAGAAGTTTACATGTGGTACAAATATGATATATATTCTAAGTACATCCTTGATGGAGATTCAATTTTTTTTCTACATGCCTACTCTGATCATACATTAAACAAAAGTTTTTACAACTATAAATTCTGCAAAATTTACCACCTACCAAAATACATTTGCATGGTGTTATCATGGATCAACTTGGCGGATTGGTGGACTTCTTGTTGGAGGTTCCACCTGACATACTTTGGTTGTTCTATGATCCTAATCTACATTTCTCTTAGCTTGTAGATCTACATAATGGTGATGGAACCAATCCAATTCATCTACTAACTGAACTATTTGAGCTCTCTGCTTCAGGAGTTCCTCGTGGAGGAAGAGAATGTGTTCTGACTACTGGTTCATATTTTATTAGATTTCATCCCTATATTTCCTTCAATTGGGGGGTGAGGATAAAGTGTGAACTTATATGGACCCCTAGATCTTGAAGATGGAACATCTCAATTCACCATTTCTTCCCAGCAAGTCTTAGACTGATCACACTGTGGAATGTTCTCAAGCAGGAATATTAAAGTAGAGAATACTTTTCTCAAGACTGCAAGAGATCCACACCTAGAGGATAAACTGGCTTAGCCCAAAAGATCCATTGAATAGTTGCTTCCCCTCTAAAGAGAAGTCTAGGGAATGCCAAATTTTGACGACAATGGATATCCCTCCTTATGCCATCTTTATTTAATAATGAAGAGAGAGGTAATTACACTCGCTACCTCTTGGTTTTCAACATCATTGACCACTTCACCTGTAGCTTACGTAAGCATGGTTTCCTTCAAATAGATAAACCGTTCCTCCCTCGTATGTAATAGGGGAATCAGTACACCATCAAACTTAGATGGGATGAGTTATGCCTTCTAAGCCTAGACCCGCCTACCTAGTAATGGAATGGAGCCAAGCCATGAGGATCTTACACCAATGCCTATACCACTATGCCATCTATTCACAATGGCCATTAATTTATCTCAATTCCTCTCCTCGAAATTTTGGAATGAATGAGTTCAATGCCATCCTTCCGTTCTAGCCATAAATTCCTTCGCCATGCAAATCGAGTCCCATGCTACATGATATCATTCATTCCATCTTGTTTTGAATATGATCATTCTAGAATGTATCTAATTAGGGGCTAATGCATGGGAGAAGATTAAATTTTGGTCTATATTTGTCCTTGCAACCTGTGTCACATCATCATGCAAAGGCTCAAACTGATAACATTCCTTCAACCTACAAAACATGATACATCCTCTACGCCATCGACTAGAAGTGATGTTGACTAAGAGAGAGAGAGACTTGGAATTGAAGGGGATAGGGACAAACTTATATAATTTGTGCTAATCTGACCAATAATATTTATTCCATACTTCCCTTTGGGAAAAAAGGATATGAAATGAATTTTTGTACTCTTCATGGGATAACATGCCATCCAATTAACCCATTCATCCCCCATTACCCAACATATGGTTGGCATGCCCTGATATCTTGTGAGCTTGCCTCGTTATTTTGTCCTCTCAAAATATGGAAATAATATTTAGAAGAGAAGTCTTTTAGCAAGGCCTGGATTCTGCAAAGGAGGGAGATTTGGTTTTTCTCCAGATTATAGCCTTTGAAGAGGTGTTGGATAGTGATGAGAGAATCATCAATAATTATTATCAAAGAAATCCTCATATTCTTAGCTATCTGGAGGCCTCAATACAACACATACATCTTTGCAAGGTTGTTTGATCTCTAGCCAAGCCCCCATGCATGCTTTAATTCCACTTTTCCTTCAGGATTAAGAAGAAACCCTCCTCCTCCTGTGAGTCTGTTGGTGCCTCGAAAATCACTGCAACAACATTGGGGATAACCACCCGGTCCGGACCTTAGTACAACTCCTTTTCCGTTTGGAATAGTGGCTCCGACTGGGGATAATGGGACCAGTTTCCCAAAAGTGGATAAATAGGATGAATGGATGATTTATAAACTAGGCTAACGGTGAGCGAATAAGTAAACTATTAACAAGAATACATAAACTATGATCTATCCCGGGAACTTATTGAGATTTAAAGTGCAGCGCTTGATGATCTGTGTCTGTAAACAGGCATATATATGACTCTATTTAACGGGCATAGACATTATTTCATTCATGATTACTATGCTTAAATAGTTAAGCAAAGCGATTGAAGCGATATTACCACACTTATCATTTATATCATTGACATATACATGATTAAAAAGAAAGGCACATCATAAAACATCCAATAGTGGAATGAATATAGATCTACTGTTACAGCGCATGCATATAATCAATAATAGCAAGAATAATCACATAACAATTCATATAAAAGGAATGAATTCAGACATAGATAGAAATACCATATGAACTTCTTGACACTCCCAATATCAATCGCTATTTGTAATTCTTCGTTCAACGCAGAAACATTCTCAACAAAGACAATAGTGCACAATTGCATAAAAAGCTTCTTTGTCGAATTAAGAATAACTGGTCTAGTTTCATAAAAGAATATTGACTGAAGCACAAAAGTGCAAACTTCAGTCTTTAAGTCTGGTACAAAACTTTATGACCCTTTCCAAAACAATGAAAGGGTCTATAAATACTTAACAAATCTACCTATCTATAAAACAAAAATCCTATTAAATTGGTATCAATCAATCTTGATATGATTTTCTTCAGCGATCTGGCAGTCGGTAGCATGATTCATCAGGTAGGCTGCTTGCCTTTATATCTGAGCTGACTTATTGCAAGCATTGGCTCTACTTCAGGAGGTTTGTTGAGGCGTGAGCTGAGCTGGGCGGCATAGGTGGCATCCTGAATATTGGGAATCATGTACCCGATTGCATCTGTTAGGCATTTGAGGGCGGCTCTTTGTGTATGCGGCTTAATCAGGAAGAACCAATATGAATCCCAGGTTAAACTGTTAATCCCAGTGATTAACCTCCCATTTTCCTCTAAATCAGGATAACATGATTGCTCCAATGTGTTCGTTGTTGTCAACTTTCCTGGTGTACATTGGGAAATCATATTTGATAAGTAGAGAGTGTTGTTAACTAGTTCAACTAGATTGCTGGAAGTTGATTTACATCTTGAAGCTGCCCTCTCTGCTTTCATCATCTGGGACTGCCATTTTGTGAAGAGTATATCTTTATGTGTTTCTAAGATCCTGGGCAAATTCGCTGCTCTCCCTTGATCAGAATCTTGCCAGTCAAGAAATGCAGCTATGGTTTCTTCGGCTTGATTCAATTCATTTCTGGCCTTCTCTAACTGCTGATTTATGGATGTCGTTAATTCACACAGTGGCTCTACCTGGGCGATTTGTTGACACAAAAGCTTAATTTGGGATATTAATGCAGTGTTTATTTGTAATGCTTCTGCTCTGAATTCAGCCACTTGTGGAGCGCCCTTTATTTTTTCGAGCTGCGATGACAATTGAGCAATTTGCTCATCCTTTGTTTTCATCATTTGCTCATTTGCTGCCTTTAATTGTGCCAATGCCTCTGATAATTCCTTCTGTTTCTGGATCGCGCTTTGGTCGATCCTTTGATTTTCTGCCTGCAATTGTTGAGTTAGTTGACTGTTCACTTGCTGTTGTGTCAACAATTGCTGCTCTGCCTGCTCTGCCTTCTGCTTTGTCTCAGCTAACTCTGCCTGTAATGAGAAAATCTCTTGATCCTTGGTTTTCAGTAGAAGACTTACCTCCGATGCCTTATCGATTGTCGCTGCCGAATAGGCTCCCGCATACTGCGACAATTTTGTCAGGCCATCGGAGGGGTCAAATTCCTCCTTCCAAACCACATTGCCCGTAACAGTTTGCTCTGGGAAAAGGGAAGGTTGATCAGTCCTTCTTCTTTTCCTTTGTCGTTTAACCACTGCTTTATGCCTTGGGCTGTAGAAGACATCCAGGGGAGGAATATCTTCTACCTGAAAAATGATTTGGTCGGAGGGGTCCTTTGGTATAATCTCAACTTCTTTGGAAATGGGTGGGCCGCTGGTTCCACTTAGAACCTGAGGTGAAGTGATGTCCTGTGTATCGGTTGTCTTGGAAGTGTCTGTATCCTTTGAACATTCCAACCCACTGATGATAGAATCAAATTGCTTCCATTCATGGAGCAATTTAGGGTCAATATGGGTATCTATATTGACACCAATGGTGGTTTGTTTTTGCTTTTTGGCTTGGGACTCCTTCCGCACTTTTTCCTGCTCTTTCTTCTGTTGTTCCTCTTTTTCTTTCTTTTGTCTTTCCTCCTGCTCTTTCATTTGCTGTTCCTCTTTCTCTTTCCTCTGTTTTTCCTCCTGATCTCTCTTCTGCTTTTCTTCTTGTTCTCTCCTCTGCTTTTCCTCCTGTTCCTTATTATGACCCTTTGTTATAACCGGAGGTTCCTTTGACTGTTGCCGACTAGGCTCGCTTGATGATGTCGCTGGGTTTGTCGCTAGTAAATCTAGAGGCAGAGTTTGCAACCTCTGTTCTCTAAGTTTATTAAATTCAGTCAACCCTTCATCATTATATTTCGCTTTGGCGAACGCTTTAACCTGATTTATTGTCTCAGCTGAAGAGAACAGGTCATCAAACATATCTTCTTTATGGTCAAATCTTGTCAATTTGGCCTGTTCTAGTGCATTATAGGCAACTTTATTTGGATCAAACTGCCTATTTGGGAGAGTCGCCAGAGTTAAGGATTGAATCTTTGTGGCTTCCTTTTCTGCATGCTTGAGATCATGCAGAGTATAGACACAACACCTCAAGGGAAAAGGGGGCCAGCCTTGCTTCTTATTTTTCTTGAGGGTTTGTGTAACACTCTCAGCAATGATTTGGTAAGAAATTTCCCTCGCCAGTAGTTTATCCGGTATGTATAAAGGGAGGACATGAGGTCTGGCTTGGCTACCGAAAACTCTTATGTAGGTAAATCTCTCCTCTCCAAACCATCTACCTATTGCGGTTAAATCAATTCCGGCTTGATAAGAAATCTTGGGAGCAGGTTTATCGAAAATGGAATAATAAATAGGCAATATAAAGCCATTACAGACTTGGTATAGATGATGTTTATAAGAAGATTTCCACAATTTTTGATGATATATATGAATAGGAGTGTGGTCTTGTCCAGTCCACCTCCAGCCGAGTACGGGGAATTCAGAGTTAAAACACAGGGTATCTAGAATATAGGCACTGTAGTAGAACGGGGGAATTACCCTTTCAGAAATACGGGTCTTGCTTCTAAAATCAAGCACAGCTGTTGCTAATTTGTCTGAGAGGATAGTGGCCCAATTCATAATTACACTGTTGCATGCTGCTTCCATTAGGGGAACCATTTCTATGGTAAAATTAGCAGAGTAATGCAATCTCCATAATCTACACATCATTACTCCAGCATAGCAATAAGGAGAAGCCAAAGAATCAACCGAGTACTTACCGGAAGATTCGTGTTTATGCTTGGCCGGATTTTGTCTCCAATCCTGGATGGGTTCGGATTCAACTTCATTTTCGTTTGCGAATTTCTCCAGGAACGCCTTATTATATATCTTCTCTGGCTCGGGCAAATGATACATTTGCCTTAGATCATCTGCCCTGAATGACCCGAAAATTCTCCCGTCTCTGGTGCTGAAGGTTCTATCCAGGATTGGGATTTCTTCAATCACCCACCGCACTACGTCTGTGTATGGGAGAATTTTCTCCCTGGCTACTATCCTGTGAAGGAAAGAGTCGGCTAAGTCCTTGAGAGTACTCTCAGATTTCCGAGTTAAATCCACAGTAGCTTCTACTGTTGTCACTGCTAGTTCTTCGGCTTCAATCAGGTTGTAGGTACCTTGCCAAGTAACTCTGACGAGACCCGTACATGTAGTATCAGATATCAATCCCTTCTTTTTGTCCACGACGGCTTGTCCTGCAGCTGGTGTAGCGGAAGCGCTTGTGGTCTTCTTGGATTTCTTCCCCATTTTGCTTGAGCTTTCTCCTTTGGATGAATTCTGCACAGCGGCGAAAATAAACGTAACACAGAGATATGCCAATGAAAATCCAATATGGGAAGGATATATTGATCAAAGCGTGCTGAGAGATTAACTCTTAAAAATGGCCGCGGATACAATCCATGGGAAGATCTTACAATTACATTAAATGGCCGTTTAAAACCTGCCACCCCTTAAATGCTCATTATACCATTATTCGGCCGAATGGCCCGCTTAAGCGTGCTATGGATATTTTGGCGGTTGAGTGCAGGTGAACGATTGCTTAACAGATCAAGCTTTAATGCAGGTGAACGATTGCTTGAGTGCAGGTGAACGATTGCTTAACAGATCGCATCGCATCGGGAGAATTGGTATTATATAAACATATGGATAGCATACCACCGATCGCCGATAGCGAAATCGCATCGCATTGGGGTGAATGGGCATAACAATGTGCATAGATAGTGTATCGCCGATTGCCGATTGCGATATCGCATCGCATCGGGGGTATGACCTGGGCGCCTTATTATTGTGCATAGGATATTGCCGATTGCGATATCCCATCGCATCGGGGTGAAAGGCTTGGGGTGCTTTAAGACTGCGTATAGAGTATCGCCGATAGCCGACAGCGATATCGCATCGGTGGGAACCCATATGTCACTTATTTGTGTCTTCTATGTCATTGCGATATGCGATCTTGCGATCGCATTATCGCAATGATAAAAGATTGTTTTATTTGATCAAAAATGGGTTTTTCAAAAGGTTTTATATAATGTCTTCATTTGGTTTGCGGACCTTTTCAAAAAATGCAATATTGATACCAATTAACTTCTAAAGGGACCCATTTCATATGATAATTTTGTAAATATAAATGATATGAAATGGGGGGTTGTTGTAGGGCACAACAATTGGCGATTCGCTGGAAGAACCAGTTATCTCTGAAAAGAATAGGAATACTTAAACTTTTGCAAAATAGAGTTCTAATCAAAGGGGAAAATTCTAATATAACTAGGTATGTATGCATTCCAAGTAAAATGACTCTATTTTTTTGCTAATTTCCTCTCTTTTTTAAGAAAATAGATACATTCTAAGTTTTAAATAGGCCTCTATTAGTTTAAAATGATAAAACAGAAAACTTTTCCAAATCAGCTTTTATAGTGAACTCCTCTGTCATAGGTAGAGCCTCTGCTTCCAGCAAACGTTTATAGTTTCGACATGGATACCTTTTAACCATGCTATTGTCCATTGTTCCATCCAATTAAGAGTGTGATTAACAGAATGAATTCAAAACATGTTTTCATATTTTGTATTTCATTTTCTTTTTGTGTTATTGATAAGGTAAAAATCCATTGTCCTGGTTTGGTGGCCAGCTATTGACAATGCCATTCACTGGTAGTAATCTAACCGAACAAGCTGGCTCGTGATGAGACCCCTTGTCTTATAATTTTAAGCCATTACCCTGTTTTGGTATGCATTATTGGTAATGTCGGTTAAACTATTTCCCTATGAACATGGTAAGCAGGCTTGTAATAAGACCTCTTATCTTTAATATCAGATATTTTAGAATTACACTCTGAGTAATCATAAACTTTAGTGAATGGGATGAACAATCTTCTCCTTAAGAGTAAATGGATGACAGGGTAAGAGTTGAAGATGCTGAAATTGGATTAGCTTCTATATTGATATTGATAACCTTTTGAGACCAACTTAAAAATAGAAAATGATTTACAATACTTCTAAACTTTGAGAGGAGTTCACAAAACTTTGAAATTTGGTTTCAAAATACAATGATAACTAATTTCCTAGAAATTATCCCTTTTGGTTAAGACTTCTATTATTTAAAAGCAAATATTCATACTACTTTTGTGGGATAATTTTTCAAACACAGCAAAAGGTCAATGGAAGATACCTTACAACTTTATTTCCTAATAATCCTACAAACTATAAAATCCTATCAAACTAAAAGGAGAAGGGGTTACCTCCTCAATTAAAGAATTTTTTCAAGATAAGGCCATTAACAGGGAGAGAATCTCTCAAACCTGATAAATCTTGCAATATGAAGGTTGAATGGCCTATCTTCTCACAGATCTGAAATGGTCCAAGCCACATCTTCTGGAACTTGGTGTGTTTTCCCTTGTCCTCATGGGCTTTGTCCCATTTCAGAACTAAATCACCGACTTGGAATTGTTTTGAACCGGATGAGACTGAATCGAAAGCTGCTTTGATGATTTACTGATGTTTGGCATGAATAACCTTGGCCTTTTCTCCTTCCTCTTCTAATTTTAGAATTTGATCATGTCTAAACTGAATAGAAGAGGAAGGACTTTCCTCAATGAACTGAATTAGGGCTAGAGAAGGAAGAACAAGATTTGTGGGCAGTATTGCTTCTTTTCCATACACACGGTTGAATGGGGAAGATCCTATAGAAGCTTTTTGTGTTATCCTATCAGACCATAACGCAAACATTAAGGATTTATGCCAGTTTTTATGATTCTGTTCGATAGTTCGCTTAATGATTTTGATCAGATTCTTATTAGTAGACTCTGCTAAACCATTACCCTGGGGATAGTAATTAGCAGAATATTTCAATTTAAATCCTCTTTTAATAGTGAAATCAAACATAGCATTACCTGAGAAATAAGATGCATTATCAAAAACAAGAGCATTTGGGACACCAAATCTGGTAATGATAAATTGATCTATGAACTCAATGATTGCTTCAGAATTTGCTGTCTTCAAAGGAATTGCCTCCACCCACTTAGTAAAATAATCGGTAGCAGTAAGGATATACTTATGCTGTTTGGAAGATGGTGGAGTAATTTCTCCTATGATGTCCAATCCCCATTGCTCAAATGGTTGTTCAATGTTGACTGGTTGCAGAGGGAAAGCTGATTTACGTTGTCTTCCACTAGAAGTTTGACAATTGAGGCATTTCCTTACATATTCGTGGGCATCTCTAAACAGAGTAGGCCAATAGTATCCAGCATGAATAATTTTGTGAGCTGTTGTGTCAGCTCCGAAATGTCCTCCTGCTGGTCCATCATGTAACTCCTGCAAAACCTTTTGCGCTTCAGGTTTCTCAAGGCATCTTAATAAGATTGAATCATAATTCTGCCTAAAAAGCACATTATTAATAATTGTAAAATTCTTTGCTTTTAACCTAATAGCCCTTTTGTTTTTGTAAGACAGGTTTGGAGGTGCATAACCATTCTTTAAATAAAAGATTAAATCTGCATATTGAGATTCAGAATCAGTAACACTTATCTAGTTGATTTCTTCATTTTGATCTGTATCGCTTGATTCTGGAATGTTGGATGCTCCTGCCAATATCCTGCAAAAACCTTGGCCCCTAACAATCTTTGCTGGTTTAATTTCTAAGTCATATTCTTGAAGCGCTGTGACCCAATTTGCCCTTTTTTCACCCAGTTCTTTTTGGATTAATAGTTGCCTAACTGCAGGGAAAGGAACTATAACTTTTGTGTGGGTTTTCAAAAGGAAGGGTCTATAATGCTTGACTGCTTTAAATACAGCAAAGGCTTGTTTTTCTACATCGGAGTAATTCAATTCAGCACCCTGAAGATTTGAGCTAAAAAATGAAATGGGTGCTTCCAGATTGTGATCATTTAGTTGCGTGAGTACTGCAGCATAAGACAAGTTGGATGCGATGGTATACAATGTAAAATGATTAGAAAAATTTGGAGTATTTAAGGCTGGGGCATTGATTATTGATTGCTTGATTAAATCAAAAGCCTCTTTTTCTGCTGATCCCCACTTAAAGACTGAATTTTTCTTAATCATTGTTTGAAGTGGCAAAATAATTTGAGAAAAATCTGGAACAAATCTTTTAACAAAATTGATCTGGCCTAGAAATGACTGCATCGTTTTTTTATTGTGTGGGAAAGGGATTTCAGAGATTTCTTTGATCCGAGCAGGATCAATATAAATGCCATCTTTAGACATAATAAAACCCAAGAGCTTCCCTTGATCAAGAGCAAAGAAAGACTTTTTGGGGTTAAGGGAAATACCATATCTTTTGCAACGTTGAAAAATTTGATTTAGATCATGCAAATGATTATACCTCTCCTTAGAGAATACAGTAATATCGTCTAGATAGACGACTATTGTTCTATTAATCAACCCTCTAAAAGCTATATCCATAGCTCTTTGGAATGTTGCTCCTGCATTTATAAGTCCGAAAGGAATTTTCTGATATGCATATGTTCCCCATTTTGCTCTGAATGTGGTTTTAAGCTGGTCATCAGGATGAACCAGGACTTGGTTATATCCTGAGAAACCATCTAGAAAGGACATCAATTCAGAGCCAGCTACTGATTGAAGTATTTTCTCCATAGTAGGTAGCGAGAAATTGTCTTTCAAGCTCGCTTTATTCAAATTTCTGAAATCAATACAAATTCGAATGTCGCCATTTTTCTTTCTGACTGGCACCATATTAGAGACCCAGTTTGAGTGTTGGACAGGAAAAATAATCTTGGCTTTCAAGAGTTTGTTAAGTTCTGATTTTATCTGGATCTCTAAGTTTGGATGTATTTTTCTTAACTTCTGCTGAATCGGTTTCTGATCGGGAAGCATTGGAATGGTATGCTGGATAATGGATGTATCATAAGTCTTCAAATCATGGTACTTCCAAGCAAAGACCTGTTTATTTTTTCTTAACAGTCTGATGAATGCCTCCTTTTCTTCCAAGGAAAGTCCTAGTCCTAAGTTAATGTTTTGAGGAATTTGCTCAGTGCCAAGATTTATCAATTCAAACCTAAGGGTAGAACTTTGGAGCTTTGCATTAGTTACAGGTTTAAACCTGTCTTTTATATCATAAAGATCCTCGAGCTTTACCACTGGCTTAGGGATTGAATTTTCCTGCGGCGTTTCTTTCATTTGTAGATCATGGTCATTTTCCTCAATAATTTGATCGTCATAGGACTTTTTAGAAGCTAGAAATTGTAAAATATCCTCATCATGGTTGAATACTCTCCAATTAGTGACATTGTCAGGAATTGAGGGCCTAAAAAGCAATTCTATGGAAAATCTATCTGGGCTGTAGTCTTCAGAAGGTAGGAGCTTGGAAGCTACATTGGCTAGGAGATCAGCTGCCGAGTTTTGAGACCTGGGAATGGAGGAAATGTTGAATGCGGAAAAGTGCGAGGTAAGTTCTTGTACTAGCGATTGATAATGCTTGAGGTGATTTGAAAGACAATGAATTGCATTTCTCACCTGTTTAACAATAATTTCAGAATCGCCGAATACTTTTAGATATTGCACTTTAAGGCCGATTGCTTTATATAGTACCTGGACTAAGGCTTCATATTCAGCTGTATTGTTAGTGCATTCAAATTCTAGCCTACAGGACAGCATTGTCTTTTCCCCTTGTGGACTAATTAAAATACATCCTGCTCCTGAGCCCTCACTAGATTTAGACCCATCGAAATATAAAGACCAAAATAAAGAAGTATTAACAATTTTATTTACAGACTTCTCAGTATCATTGAAACATCTAGACTTATCTGTTTGTGAAAAATTCTCAATCTGAGATGTAAAATGATTGACTGAGAACGGAGAGGGTTGGGCAACGAAGTTGCCAAAGAATGACTCTGATGAATAATTCCCCAAAATGTTGTTGTTGAATGCTACCGGCTGGTTTTCTTGTTCGAATTCTATAACTGTATGGGTCATATGTTTTTCCCGATCGATCCTTATTTGATTTGGCTTGCCCTTGTAGGGAAGCCACATATGTGATCAATCAGTGGAAATATACCCATGCAATTTCTCAAACCAATCCCTACTCAAAATTAGACCGTAAAATTCAGGTATATCGGCTATTAGGATATCAATCCTCTGTACTATTCTTGGATCAGCAGATAACCTAATAGTTACGGAATTAATTTCTCCTAAAACCTGCACTTTGGTTCTGTCCAACTGTACAATATGAATAACAGACTTTTGGGTTTCAATGTTCAGTTTAGAACAAACTGAGGTTGGCATTATGTTAGATGATGCCCCTGAGTCAATTAAATAGTTGTGCAGGTTTCTGTTATAGATCTCATAGGTAAGAAGGAAGGGTGGAGTATGAGAATTTGATCTATCTCCAATCAGAACTGAATCGGTAGCTTCAACCATACCAGGAGGGGGTTGGCCTGAATCATTAGCAGCTTTAGCACTGGGAAGAGGTGCAGAGGGAACAACATTCAATTCTTTAAGAAGTAATTTCTGCTGATGCTTTAATTTACTAAGTTCGAACATAGTAATGTTTGCTTTAGTTTTCTTCATGTCATCAACAATGTTATACTCCATTGAATCGGATACCACTAATGTTTTAGAAGTTGAAGGCTGGTTTTGGGGAACTGCTGCAGGTGATTTCTTTGCAAGTGTTTTTTCTTTGGTTGTAGCGGCACCAGCACTCCTTTTCTTTGATGTTACCTGAACAGGTTCGGAATTACTTTTGCTTCTAGTAGTGACTGGGAATGCTTCTTCTTCGTTTTTGGTATCGGAGTTGGGGAGTATAAAATCCCACATTCCATGAAATTCCACTACTTCTTCTTCATCATCAGTTGGTGAGATTGTTTCCTCTTCCTCTTCTTCTTCTTGCTCTGAATCTGCATTAGATATGACATTTGGTGGCTTTGATTCATTTCTCTTATAAGTCCTAAAGGGTCTTTTGGTTGAGGTTTCGGCTACCTGTTTCTTTATTTCAACCATTTCATTTGATAAAGTTTTTAGGACTTTTTGCAAACCCTCCATGTCATAGGGGTCTTTTGAGGTTTTCTTTCTTGAGTCATCTTTAAAAGAGACTTTTTTGGCTTTTCTGTCTTCCAGGGCAGCTTTCTTTTCCAGAGCATTGATACGTTTCTCCACAGCAAGCGCTTCTTTCATGTTTTCGGCTAAGGTAGGTTTCCCAGCTCTATCTACAAAAATGGCTATATTGGCAGGCAGGGCTGTTATATACCATTCGCTTCGAATTTGTTCACTTGGTTTGGAGGCTGTAGGGATTTTATTCAGGAGTTTATTGAAGCGAGCATTAAATTCCTTAATTGGTTCCCTATGCTCTATTCTCAGATTGGAGAGGTCGTTTATTAGGGTAGCCAAAGACCTATCATCTCCATATTTGGTAAGAAACTGCTCTTGGCAAGTGTTCCAACTGGTAATGGAACCAGAGGGTAGAGAAAAATACCAGGATCCCGCTGATACCTGCAAGGTGTAAGGAAAAAGTCTAACAACAACATCTTGTTCTGTCACTCCTTTCAAGTTGACTGCCAACATGAAATTATTGATGTGTTCCTCAGCTTGGGTCCCATCATCTGGATTAAACTTGGGTAGCCATTTTTCAGGAGCATCTGGTAATGGATGCAATGGTGCAGGCATATTGACTGCACCAGGTCTGGTCCATGGATCTGCCATTATAATAGCAGTAGTGGTTGATACTACTGTCGGGACTATAGATGTCTGGGAAGGAAATAATGTTGAGGAGTAAGTAGGTTGGGATGTTGAAGCTCCTAATCCCTGGTGAACAACAATATGTAATGGGGGAGTGGATGATTGACTTTGCAGAGGAGAAGATGCAATGGAGGATGTGGATGAAAGCTCTTCACTGTCAGATCCTTCAGTATATTTCTTCGCCTTTTTCCTTTTTGGTAAAGGGAACTCAGTGGGTTCAATACCGAGCTTTTCGCTCTGAAGTCTGGTGAGAGGATGAGGTAAATTGAACTGCGAAGTCGCACTGCTTTGTGATACCTCAGATTTCTATGGTGAAATCGAGAAGCTCTGAAGTTTGTGGATAAGAGACTAGACTTCAGGTGATTCAAGACTTAATTGTTCTGGAGTATGATGGGTTTGAGCAGTGGTAGTTGATTCCTCTTCTTCTTGTTTGGATACTGGAGAACAAGCATGCGAATGAGAAGTTCGAGGGGATTCGGAGGGAGAATTACTCTTAGAATGGATTGCAGATTTGGGTTTGTTTGCCATTCACAGTCAGGCCCTCCTTCTAGTGCCAAAAATGTTGGTGCCTCGAAAATCGCTGCAACAACATTGGGGATAACCACCCAGTCCAGACCTTAGTACAACGCCTTTTCCGTTTGGAATAGTGGCTCCGACTGGGGATAATGGGACCAGTTTCCCAAAAGTGGATAAACGGGATGAATGGATGATTTATAAACTAGGCTAACGGTGAGCGAATAACTAAACTATTAACAAGAATACATAAACTATGATCTATCCCGGGAACTTATTGAGATTTAAAGTGCAGTGCTTGATGATCTGTGTCTGTAAACAGGCATATAGATGACTCTATTTAACGGGCATAGACATTATTTCATTCATGATTACTATGCTTAAATAGTTAAGCAAAGCGATTGAAGCGATATTACCACACTTATCATTTATATCATTGACATATACATGATTAAAAAGAAAGGCACATCATAAAACATCCAATAGTGGAATGAATATAGATCTACTGTTACAGCGCATGCATATAATCAATAATAGCAAGAATAATCACATAACAATTCATATAAAAGGAATGAATTCAGACATAGATAGAAATACCATATGAGCTGCTTGACACTCCCAATATCAATTGCTATTTGTAATTCTTCGTTCAACGCAGAAACATTCTCAACAAAGACAATAGTGCACAATTGCATAAAAAGCTTCTTTGTCGAATTAAGAATAACTGGTCCAGTTTCATAAAAGAATATTGACTGAAGCACAAAAGTGCAAACTTCAGTCTTTAAGTCTGGTACAAAACTTTATGACCCTTTCCAAAACAATGAAAGGGTCTATAAATACTTAACAAATCTACCTATCTATAAAAAGAAATCCTATTAAATTGGTATCAATCAATCTTGATATGATTTTCTTCAACGATCTGGCAGTCGGTGGCATGATTCATCAGGTAGGCTGCTTGCCTTTATATCTGAGCTGACTTATCGCAAGCATTGGCTCTACTTCAGGAGGTTTGTTGAGGCGTGAGCTGAGCTGGGCAGCATAGGTGGCATCCTGAATATTGGGAATCATGTACCCAATTGCATCTGTTAGGCATTTGAGGGTGACTCTCTGTGTATGCGGCTTAATCAGGAAGAACCAATATGCGTCCCAGGTTAAACTGTTAATCCCAGTGATTAACCTCCCCTTTTTCTCTAAATCAGGATAACATGATTGCTCCAATGTGTTCGTTGCTGTCAACTTTCCTGGTGTACATTGGGAAATCATATTTGATAAGTAGAGAGTGTTGTTAACTAGTTCAACTAGATTGCTGGAAGTTGATTTACATCTTGAAGCTGCCCTCTCTGCTTTCATCATCTGGGACTGCCATTCTGTGAAGAGTATATCTTTATGTGTTTCTAAGATCCTGGGTAAATTTGCTGCTCTCCCTTGATCAGAATCTTGCCAGTCAAGAAATGCAGCTATGGTTTCTTCGGCTTGATTCAATTCATTTCTGGCCTTCTCTAACTGCTGATTTATGGATGTCGTTAATTCACACAGTGGCTCTGCCTGGGCGATTTGTTGACACAGAAGCTTAATTTGGGATATTAATGCAGTGTTTATTTGTAATTCTTCTGCTCTGAATTCAGCCACTTGTGGAGCGCCCTTTATTTTTTCGAGCTGTGATGACAATTGAGCAATTTGCTCATCCTTTGTTTTCATCATTTGCTCATTTGCTGCCTTTAATTGTGCCAATGCCTCTGATAATTCCTTCTGTTTCTGGATCGCGCTTTGGTCGATCCTTTGCTTTTCTGCCTGCAATTGTTGAGTTAGTTGACTATTCGTCAACAATTGCTGCTCTGCCTGCTCTGCCTTCTGCTTTGTCTCAGCTAACTCTACCTGTAATGAGAAAATCTCTTGATCCTTGGTTTTCAGTAGAAGACTTACCTTTGATGCCTTATCGATTGTCGCTGCCGAATAGGCTCCCGCATACTGCGACAGTTTTGTCAGGTCATCGGAGGGGTCAAATTCCTCCTTCCAAACCACATTGCCTGTAACAGTTTGCTCTGGGAAAAGGGAAGGTTGATAAGTCCTTCTTCTTTTCCTTTGTCGTTTAACCACTGCTTTATGCCTTGTGCTGTAGAAGACATCCAGGGGAGGAATATCTTCTACCTGCAAAATGATTTGGTCGGAGGGGTCCTTTGGTATAATCTCAACTTCTTTGGAAATGGGTGGGCTGCTGGTTCCACTTAGAACCTGAGGTGAAGTGATGTCCTGTGTATCGGTTGTCTTGGAAGTGTCTGTATCCTTTGAACATTCCAACCCACTGATGATAGAATCAAATTGCTTCCATTCCTGGAGCAATTTAGGGTCAATATGAGTATCTATATTGACATCAATGGTGGTTTGTTTTTGCTTTTCGGCTTGGGACTCCTTCCGCACTTTTTCCTGCTCTTTCTTCTGTTGTTCCTCTTGTTCTTTCTTTTGTCTTTCCTCCTGCTCTTTCATTTGCTGTTCCTCTTTCTCTTTCCTCTGTTTTTCCTCCTGCGCTCTCTTCTGCTTTTCTTCTTGTTCTCTCCTCTGCTTTTCCTCATGTTCCTTATTATGATCCTTTGTTATAACCGGAGGTTCCTTTGACTGTTGCCAACCAGGCTCGCTTGATGATGTCGCTGGGGTTGTCGCTAGTAAATCTAGAGGCAGAGTTTGCAACCTCTGTTCTCTAAGTTTATTAAATTCAGTCAACCCTTCATCATTATATTTCGCTTTGGCGAATGCTTTAACCTGATTTACTGTCTCAGCTGAAGAGAACAGGTCGTCAAACATATCTTATTTATGGTCAAATCTTGTCAATTTGGCCTGTTCTAGTGCATTATAGGCAACTTTATTTGGATCAAACTCCCTATTTGGGAGAGTCGCCAGAGTTAAGTATTGAATCTTTGTGGCTTCCTTTTTTGCATGCTTGAGATCATGCAGAGTATAGACACCACACCTCAAGGGAAAAGGGGGCCAGCCTTGCTTCTTATTTTTCTTGAGGGTTTGTGTAACACTCTCAGCAATGATTTGGTAAGAAATTTCCCTCGCCAGTAGTTTATCCGGTATGTATAAAGGGAGGACATGAGGTCTGGCTTGGCTACCGAAAACTCTTATGTAGGTAAATCTCTCCTCTCCAAACCATCTACCTATTGCCTTTAAATCAATTCCGGCTTGATAAGAAATCTTGGGAGCAGGTTTATCGAAAATGGAATAATAAATAGGCAATATAAAGCCATTACGGACTTGGTATAGATGATGTTTATAAGAAGATTTCCACAATTTCTGATGATATATATGAATAGGAGTGGGGTCTTGTGCAGTGCACCTCCAGCCGAGTATGGGGAATTCAGAGTTAAAACACAGGGTATCTAGAATATAGGCACTGTAGTAGAACGGGGGAATTACCCTTTCAGAAATACGGGTCTTGCTTCTAAACTCAAGCACAGCTGTTGCTAATTTGTCTGAGAGGATAGTGGTCCAATCCATAATTACACTGTTGCATGCTGCTTCCATTAGGGGAACCATTTCTATGGTAAAATTAGCAGAGTCATGCAATCCCCATAATGTACACATCATTATTCCAGCATAGCAATAAGGAGAAGCCAGAGAATCAATCAAGTACTTACCGGAAGATTCGTGTTTGTGCTTGGCCGGATTTGGTCTCCAATCCCGGATGTGTTCGGATTCAACTTCATTTTCGTTTGCGAATTTCTCCAGGAACGCCTTATTATATATCTTCTCTGGCTCGGGCAAATGATACATTTGCCTTAGATCATCTGCCCTGAATGACCCGAAAATTCTCCCGTCTCTGGTGCTGAAGGTTCTATCCAGGATTGGGATTTCTTCAATCGCCCACCGCACTACGTCTGTGTATGGGAGAATTTGCTCCCTGGCTGCTATCCTGTGAAGGAAAGAGTCGGCTAAGTCCTTGAGAGTACTCTCAGATTTCCGAGTTAAATCCACAGTAGCTTCTACTGTTGTCACTGCTGGTTCTTCGGCTTCAATCAGGTTGTAGGTACCTTGCCAAGTAACTCTGACGAGACCTGTACATGTAGTATCAGATATCAATCCCTTCTTTTTGTCCACGACGGCTTGTCCTGCAGCTGGTGTAGCGGAAGCGCCTGTGGTCTTCTTGGATTTCTTCCCCATTTTGCTTGAGCTTTCTCCTTTAGATGAATTCTGCACAGCGGCGAAAATAAACGTAACATAGAGATATGCCAATGAAAAGCCAATATGGGAAGGATATATTGATCAAAGCGTGCTGAGAGATTAACTCTTAAAAATGGCCGCGGATACAATCCATGGGAAGATCTTACAATTACATTAAATGGCCGTTTAAAACCTGCCACCCCTTAAATGCTCATTATACCATTATTCGGCCGAATGGCCCGCTTAAGCGTGCTATGGATATTTTGGCGGTTGAGTGCAGGTGAACGATTGCTTAACAGATCAAGCTTTAAATATGAACGGATCGTAATATCCCTCCATTTAACGGCTTTTTTGAAATCCGCGCTATATCATAATCGGGCGTCGGGAACACTTAAATCCTTATGTTGACAATTTTGAAACCCCGATCGCCGATAGCGATATCGCATCGCATCGGGAGAATTGGTATTATATAAACATATGGATAGCATACCACCGATCGCCGATAGCGAAATCGCATCGCATCGGGGTGAATGGGCATAACAATGTGCATAGATAGTGTATCGCCGATTGCCGATTGCGATATCGCATCGCATCGGGGGTATGACCTGGGTGCCTTATTATTGTGCATAGGATATTGCTGATTGCCGATTGCGATATCCTATCGCATCGGGGTGAAAGGCTTGGGGTGCTTTAAGACTGCGTATAGAGTATCGCCGATAGCCGACAACGATATCGCATCGACGGGAACCCATATGTCTCTTATTTGTGTCTTCTATGTCATTGCGATATGCGATCTTGCGATCGCTTTATCGCAATGATAAAAGATTGTTTTATTTGATCAAAAATGGGTTTTTCAAAAGGTTTTATATAATGTCTTCATTTGGTTTGCGGACCTTTTCAAAAAATGCAATATTGATACCAATTAACTTCTAAAGGGACCCATTTCATATGATAATTTTGTAAATATAAATGATATGAAATGGGGGGTTGTCGTAGGGCACAACAGAGTCTTGGGTTCCTTTTTGAAGCCCCATAAGAAAAGAGTGTCCACAACTTTTGTTGGGAGAGACAAGCTACAAAATCCTGACATGAGAGTCTAAGTTTCCAATTCTTGAAAGTTTTTCCTTCTCTTTGGCTTTATTTGGAAGGAACAACTTGAGGGCCTATAAGGAGATCCATCCAACGATTTTTTGTAGAACCTAGAAATGAGCCTCGATCCTTAAGCTTTAGATTTTTGAATTCTGAACATAGTGAGAGAACTTTCATGGTTGTGACTTAGGAAGAGATGCAATTATCTTTAAAAATACACTATTTCTTGATAACCAGATTTTCCAACATATAAATTTTGGTAGGGAGGTCCAAATCCACTTTAGTCTAGGATTCCCTTCGAAGGTCCCACAGTATTGCTTGTGCCAACCCTTAATGTAGTCCTTGATGGCAGAGGGATTTTTTAGCCAGGGAAACAAGGTGCCCAAGGCCAAGCTCCATTCTTGAGAAGAGAAAGGATAAAAGAGGAAGAAATGGGGATAGTCTCTCCTTAATTCTTGCAAAGAGGGCATAGTGAGGGTCCATGTATCCCCCTTTTCCTGAGATTTTTTGAAGTCATAATATTTTTATGAAGGAGGATCAGCTAGCATGTATTTACCTGAGGAATTTATTTTTTGACCCAGAGGTTTTTCCACGTAAAGTATATTGGTGAAACCTGTAATGAGAAGATAAACTCTTCATTACCAACCTTCATAATATATGAGTGGGGTTTCCATCCCAACTTGTCATTCTCCAATCGGTTTATTGGTGCAAAGCCTGATAGCCTAGTTTTAAGGAGATTCATTGAGTACTCGAGATTTGGAAGAATATTCTCAAGGTGTCATTGTTCCCACGATCCATCACCCTTCCATTTTGAGATTCCAACAAGTGTCCTTTCTTGGGTAAACTGATGAAGGGACTATAAATCTTCAAATCTTAGAGGGGGGGGGGTGATTAAGGATAGAATCCAACCAAAGACAAATTGAGGATCCATTTCAAGGGTCAATTTGAGATGGTTTGAAATTAGCTCTTGCGATACTGCAATCAACTTCCAAGTTTGATAGTAGAGGTGAGGAGGAATTCCCAATCCTTCTCTACTTAGATGACCATACTTACTGAAAAGGACTTTGACCCATCAGGCTTCCCTATTTGTTATAATTTTCTAAGCTAGCTTTGCACCCATTGCCTAGTTCATTAGAGCTAGGTCTCTGATCCCCAAGCCACCGTGATATTTGGGGGAATATATTGTGATCCATTTTATCAAATGAAATATTTTGGTTTTTTTTTTACTCCCTTCCCAAAAAAATTTGCGAATGATCTTCCCAAGAGCTTGCTGGATGAATTGAGGAGCCATCAAGGCCAAAAAGTGGTAAAGAAATATGGCTAAAAGAAATAATTTAATCAGGACTATTCTTTTCATAATAATGAACCATCTGCCCCCCCCCCCATGACTCTAGTTTCTTTTTAATCTTCTGAATTACTAATTGCTAAGCTTGAGGGGAGAGAGATTTGTAGCAGATTAGAATTCCCGAGTACTTAAATTTTTTCTACCCTCTATGACATTGAAACCAAAAATTGCTCCATTTTGAAGGCATAAACCTGTTGATATGTTCCAAGTAAATATTTGAGATTTAGCTGAATTGGTTAGCCCCCCCATGGATTCTAGAAATTTTTCGAAGATTGTTTTAGATTGCCTTGCAATAATCATCTAGGTCCACCCAACAAAATGGTGTTGCCAGCAAATTGATCATGGCTTGCACTTTTGGTTGAAGGAGCGTATGGTAGACCAAGAAGACACTCGATGTTGTGTTCATGCTATAGGATCTCACTCAATGAATCCACTACTAAAATGTACAAGAAGGGTGACAAGAGACATCCTTGATGAAGGCCAACCTGGAAGAATTTGGTGGCCCTAGCATTAATTATAGGAGTAATCCATGGAGAGTTGATACAAAGTTTAATCCACTAAATGAAAGTGTTGTTGAATCCCATTCTTCTTAGCCTTTTGAAGAGGAACCCATCGATAACCCAATCAAAGGCATTCACCATGTCCAACTTGATGGCCATTCCTTTATCTTCCCTTTGTCTACTGGAAAAAATGGCCTCTTGTAACAAGATTATATTTTCAAATATTTGTCTACCTAAGACAAATCCTCCTTGGTTTTCAGATATGATCTTAGGGAGGAGTTTATTTAAACTATATGCTAGGATTTTGGATATTACTTTATATGAGACCTTGCACATGGAGATGGGATAAAATCTATGAAATTAGGAGGGGTTTTTTTATTTGGAGATTAAGGCAAGAAGCGATGAATTTATCCCTATGACTGTGCAGTTGTTCTTCAAAGAGTATCCTTTCATTCTGCAAAAGTCCTTTTTATTGATGTCCCAGTATTTATGGTTGAAATTTGTAGAGAAACCATCTAAGCCAAGTTGAGCTTTATCCAGGTGAAAAGCAAAGATAATTATTTGGATCTTGTCCTCAGATGGAAGGAGCATGAGTGTTCTATTCATTTCCTCATTGATAACATGGGGCGTATGCTCTAGCATATAGGTCTCGACCTCCTTCGAGGCGTGAGTTTGGTGGGTGTAGATATTTCTAAATAAATCCACTACTACTTTTATTTGCTTAAAGTCATTTATCTTAGTGCTTGTTTGTGGAAAAATTTAGTGTTTTGATCTCCTCCCTGGAGCCACAAGCTTCGGGATTTGAGTCACCATTATTCTTCCTCATTTTTCAATAGAGAATGATATTTGTCAAAGAGGATCTTGTCTTGAGACAAGGTTTTCTTGGAGATTGATTTTGTCTCCATGAAGGAGTGGGGGATTTCAATGGATTTTTCAATTTCATGGATGGGGGCCTGGATAACTTACACTGAGGATTTCATCCAGGTTTTAATGTGGGATTTTATTCTGTTTATCTTAGCTTCCCAGGTCCTAATAGGGCTTCCTTCCACTATAGTATGAAAATACTGGGTGACCACTTCATGGATTTTAGGGTTTTAGATCCAAATGGGGTTGAATATGAAAGGGGTGGGGTCATATTTAATAGGAGAGGAAAGATCTAGTTGGATGGGGTGATGATCAGAGCCATTCCAGGGTAGGATAGAGGATTTGGCTAAGATATTTCAGTGGATAAAGTCATCATATATGAGGAAGCAATATAATCTGGTAGTCATGTGGTTGGGACCAAATATTTTTCTACTCCACATGTAATTTAGCCCAACTAGTTTGATATCCATCAAGTGAGCATGAAAGATGAAGTTTCCATTTGTTCTTGGAAAGGGTCTCTGATGATTGTCCCTCATTTTTTCTCCCAGTAGTGAAGAATAACACTAAATTCACCATTAAAAATACCATAGGTTCTAGACATAGATTCCACCAAGGAATGAAGAGAGGTCCAACTTTCTTTTTTTCCCTAAAATTCATAGGCATATAAATATTGAATACTATACATACCTGATTTGAGGCGAAGTCTAGGAAAGTGGTTACTAGCCAAAGAACAATTTTGGAGGAATTAAGAAGATGAAATTGGGATTTGTCCCAAAGGGTATTGAGGCCTCCCAACGCACCCAAAGAACTTACCGAAGAAATTCCAGTTCCATTCGAAACCTGGAAGTGATGAGATAACATTTCAAGGTCTTCAAGTTTTGTTTCTTGGAGGAGGGTTACCAAGGGATTTTCCTTTTCGATGAGGGATTTAGCTTCAGATCTCCTTTCCTCAGACCCTAAGCCCATGAAATTCCAATATGATGTTATCATTACTTAGTTTTGGTTTGGTGGGGGCCTTTGCACGAGGTTGGTCCAATAGTTCACTTATTTCCTTTTCCACCTTTATCTCTTGTTTGACTATTTTGTAGAGTAGATTGGTGGCTGAATTATTTTTCTTTTTCCATTTGTTCATTGTGATTTTTTCTATTAGTTTTCTACCTTGATATTCAGGTTATGTGTTTTATCTCTGAGGCCTTATCCACTTTCAACTTTTCATCTGTAAAACTGGTAAAGGGGGTGTTGATAGTATCTTCTCTTGGAGGAAGGAAATCGTCTTCTTCTTCTGTAGATTTAGATCTTAATTGGATCTGATTATCATCGAGTCACCAACAAGGTGCTGAGAGGAGACAAGGGTAGGTGTCTCTTCTATGCATCGAGAACTTTACTATGGAATCTCTCCTTCTTCTTCCTCGTGTGCTAGTGCTTCATACATATTACCTGAACTTCCTCTAGTGGTTGATTCGCTTGAGCCTTCTCCATTTCCCACCAATTTATTCTTGGGGGAATGTGGGGGCTAGATTATTTTCAAGACCTTTAGTTTGGGCATATGGTGGGGTAAGGTTTTTCTTGTGAGAGCCTCTTCACTGCTTTTCCTTCTATCATTGTTCCCCTTGTTTAGTTTTCTTCTCCTGCTCTTCTTATTTAATGGAGAAATTCCATGAAAAATGACCATAGTCATGACAGAGTTTTTCATTTGAAAGGAAGGTGACCATAATCCACTTCTTGGATGTGTGAATAGTTATCCAAATTTATAGTTATTTCCATGGGGATACCTTTTTCTAAATCTACTTCAAAACAGATCTTGGCACAAGAAGAATTTCCATCTTTTGGCTTGACATAGTCGACATACTTCCCGAAATTGCTCCTAATCTTTCTAAATGTGGAATCATTCCAGTAGTGAAAGGGAACAAAAGGAAACTTCACCCATATAGGGACCGATGAAGGGACATCACAGTTAGGGTTGAAACTAGGGCTCCACTGGTCTAGGTAGAGCCCTTGCTCCCCCATGAAGTATGACCCACTCTGTAAAATCTTGTCTCGATATGTTTTCTTCTTAAAGATGAATGTGAAGAAGACTTTACCACAAAAAGAGGAGGTCACTTATCCTTCTATCAGTGGATTCTAGTTGTTCTTAACCCATTGATATATAGATCTTGGGGAGGGCCATAAACCCATAAACTAGCCCACAAGACCCCGATCTACCAATAGGAGAGCGTGAAGCCAAGTTTGTGGTGCCAAGATTTCGAATTTAGGTATTTCACCTGACTTCTTCACAAAACAAGAGGCAAAGGCCGTGTGAAACATAGGCCTATTAGCGATTAACAAGTTAAATGCTAAAATTTCTTGATCCACAAGAGGGGGGAGGCCATATTGGCCATAGCTGACCACCTAGCCAAATGGAGGCCCGATGGCTAGAAGACCTGAAAAACATACCACAAGAAATGGATCTACTAAGGGAGAGAAGATCCAACCAAGGAGAGAGAAGGGAAACAACCTGACAGGCAAGGGCGTAGGGCCACTGCATTGTCGAGCGCAACAGAGGGCACACGGAAGGAAGGAGAGCGCGAGTCTAAAAACCACAGGGCCTCAGAGCTGCAAATATCCTTCCAAGTCATATCTTATGTATTATTACCATGTCAATTAAGTTTAATTAATCTATTTTTTATTTTTTATTTTTTTAAATGTTGTATATTTAATAATTAGACTTTTTCTTTTAATAGATTTTGTATTTTTGCTCACAATCAATGGGTGTACTCTTGATGTACTCATTATTAGAAGATTACTAGTTCAAATCCCCTATAAGAAATTAACTTAATTTAAATTATTATGATTAAGATTTATATTCAAATTCTAAACTATTTAACATATATCATTATAAATAAAATTAATACTTAAACTATAGTTTATATAAATCTGAATTTTAAATTATTAATCAACTAATTATATTTAATATGTATTATTTAAGTCAAGTCCCACTGGCACTGTTGGAGAGGTAAATCCCCTCTGCTGATAGAGGCGATCCCCACTAGCCCAAAATGGGTCTAGCAACAATCAAACAATGCAATCACGCAAGTTCCTAATTACAAATTAAAGGTGGATTATGAGAGCCTACTTGGATTCCAATGCTAGTGTTGTAGAAGAGTTGACACTCCTATTCCTTTGCTCTGGCCGGTCATGATCTCCGTGAATGGACACCTGCACATACAAAGAACAACACAAATACAAGCATAAAATCCAATAGATGCAATTATATATCGGTCAGAAAAGATATAACTCAAATATCATTACAATGAACAACAAGAGTGGAACCATAATGATAGTCATCTATTATTGATAATCAACAAAGAAGAATACAACCATAGTTCTGACGTCAAATTCTCCTTTGGCTGGTAATCAGCTACATATGTCTTGCAAAGCTTGTTGGGATTGGGAACAAGCCTCTCTCTCTTTGATTATGAATGCAAAGAAGACTCTTACAACAATCTATAAGACTTCCAACAGTATAATTCTCCCTATGCTCCAAACTAGCTTTTATAGATGGAGGAGAAGGCGGAGATACAATGAATCAGGACATTCATGAGATTGGCATTATCCTCAAAAGCTATTATGGATAGAGATACAATGAATCTCGACATCCATGAGATTGGCATTATCCTTGAAAAACTTCATGAGTCGAAAGGAAAAAACTTTCGGGCGTGTGTTTGTTAAAAAGCTTTCCCAAACTTGGTTGGCGCGGGTAAGACTCTGAGACAGAGCGCCAACTGGCACGCCCTCTTTGGAGGATTTCCCCCATTGGCGCGGGTGATACAATGCGGATTCGCGCTAATGGAAAAAGGGGACTTTTTAAGGATATTCTGCAGGAGATGTCTTCAAGGCATATGAAGTCCATACTTAGGGGAACATAATGAAAGTGTTTTCAAGTTATGTCACTTCTCACAGGTCCCGGAATGAGTCCTCCAAAGTGCGGGAAAGGGGTAACAGGGACGGTGAAAAATGGTGACAAATTATTGTGTAACAGATGCCCCCTAAAGCATGAGGCCCGAGAGAGAGAGAGGGGTGAAATGCTTTACAAGAACACATGCAGCTGCCACCGGAGAATCTGCATAGAGAGGTACAACTGATAGCTCAAGTACATGATATATGTGGTATGGGCGCAACAATCCATAACAGAGTACATAATAATCTAGATCCATGGTATGGGCGCATCCATCCGGTGAGGATCGATGAATAGACTCAGGCATGGTCGCAGCCATCCAGTGAATGAGTCATGTAACAATAATCCACAAAATCGCAGCCTAGATTCCAACAGACAAAATCCAGGGTCTTGCGCTCCATCTCGACCCGAACAAAAGTACAAGTTCAAGCATGTGAATACATGAGTTGAAGTCGAACATGCATGAACATCGTCTGATTACCAGTCAATAATGAAAACTGTTAACAGACGCGAGAGGTACCACGAATAGTGACAATGGCCCTCAAGGTACTATAGGTACAATCTACGGCGTGTGAATCAGTGAGCTGGCATCGAACACCCGTAGAATCATTCGATCGGAGGTCAATGATGAAAAACTCACGTCGAACACGAAGAACCTGCCATTGAGGCATGTAGGCTCCAAGGCATCGAAAGGGAGTCTCTAGATCAACTTCCTGGATAATGAGCTGAAGTCGACAGGAAGTGACCTTGATCGAAGGTGGGCCATAGTGTTTCCCACATCATCGACACTCAGAGGAAGAATGTTGTGGTAAATCAGAATTATGTGAGCTATCAGAGGGAGGTTGTTATTCTGCAGAGGTCAACTTCTCTTGAACATATCGGTGGCACGATAGTGGACTTGGCAGTATTTGACATCAATGGATCAAAGGTCATGGTGACAAGGCAATGAGCAAATGAGAGGTCAAACAGGATCACCCAAATCCATGGAGGCAAGTGCAAAACGAGATAAGATGTCCCCACCCAGACACGAAAGCAGACAAGTGCCATGTTCAAGAGCGACATACTGCTGACACGACAATAATTATGGTTCCATTTTCCCCCACCATTTCTGGCGAGTACCCCAATTATTTTTATTAACAAGCTTGATGGGGATAACATATGCTTGTAACGTCATCTCCACGGACTCCAATGTCATCAAGTTTTTACGAGTCTGACAGAGGAAGAACTCGGCGTCTTTTCATGTTTAGAGAGTTTGAAAAGACAACAGAAAAGAAAACTCCAAGGGTGTCCTTTTTCATAAATTTGTGTCTCTCGAGCCCGAAAAAGTATAAAACAATGCTCGAAAGAACCGCCCGACCATTACGATCGAGGAGTACTTTTCATGAGTAGTGATTTCGACCTGAAAAAGTAAAAAAGTGATAGAAATCACGTTGCTTCGTGACCGTTAACGAACCTGAAACGACAAGGGTCCAACAATCTTTTCGTTTTTACATGGTCGGAAAAGAGTTTAAAGACGACCGCCTCTTATTTACGTTTAACGAGTCAAGAGGGGTAACTCGGCGATCTTTTCATATTTAAACGGTCGAAAAAGAGCTGAAAGTAGACCTCCATTTTTATTCTCTTTAACGAGTCAAAAAAGAAAAAATACTCAGCTATCTTTTCATCTTTTACGAGTCAGAAAAGAGCTTAAAAGGAGACTCGTCCTGGAGGAACGAGTGGTATAAAGGGTAGCAACTGGTTCCGGTAATGGTGGAACTGCTCAAAACATATAATGGTCAAGAGGTTGGCTAATAAAACCACTCATCGCTGTAGTTCCTCTGGAAAGGATAAACAACCAAGTGAAAGCATATGATCAGCTAAAGAGATGGTGTCGATGGAATGAAACAACCAAGGTTCATCTAGCAAAATGTAGCGGATAGGTGGCAATCACAAGATGTAAATTAGGTATGGGTTCATTTTTACACTTGAACCATGGAGAAATCTGCTTGGATTCGGTTTCATGTTTACACAAGCTTGAAACGAAAAACTATGCTTGTTATGAGTTCGCATGCCCCCAACATAATGACGCAAAATGAGGTACATGCCCCCAAGCTTCATTGCATTCAACAAAGTGGATGGAATGAAGGTTCACTCTCGAGATTTATGAAATACTCGACTTGTATTTTACGAGATCTTAATCAAAGACTCGATTTGGAAAGGAGGAGATGTTTCATTTTTTAATGAGGTTGACCTAGGAAAGGAACTATCCTCATAACCCTTATTTCATTTTTTAATGAGCTTGACGCAAGATCAGGAACTATGCTCGGCCAGACCTAGTTTCATTTTTTAAGGAGCTTGACATAGGAACACGAACTATGCTCCGCCAGACCTAGTTTCATTTTTTAAGGAGCTTGACATAGGAAAACGAACTATGCTCCACCAGACCTAGTTTCATTTTTTAAGGAGCTTGACATAGGAAAATGAACTATGCTCCGCCAGACCTAGTTTCATTTTTTAAGGAGCTTGACATAGGAAAACGAACTATGCTCCGCCCGAACTTCATTAGAATGAACAGGAAGTCGGGGCTTCCAAGAGTGCCACTCCGGGTGGAAGGGTAACATCTCGGAAGTCAGGACCCAATGCCCCCAGGACACTATGCACGACGGCGGCATCACTGGATACAGGCATGGGATAAGTGGCCACGTAGTTGATCTGTGGTGGGGCAGATGCAACTGGTGGATGAAAACCAGGAGGGGATGACGACTGCGCAGGAGGGACCCGGGGACGAACGAACGATAATTGATCTATAGTCATGATTCTTCCATTGTGTGGAAAGCAAACCACACGGAAAAGTGAAGAGACCAGGGCCCCCATGGCATATACATAGTCACGACCAAGGAGAAGATTGAAATCTAAAGCACCTTGGGTAACCGATACGTCTATATAGACGGTTTTTCCTCTCAAAGTAATAGGGAACTTTGGAAGGATCCCTAATGGTTGACTAGTTCCTCCATCAAAAGCCGTCAGATCCAGCGCCACTGGCACAAGCTGTGGGGAACCCAAAGCTTGCCAAGTAGTGGCAGGCATAAGACTGACAAATGCACCCTCATCCAAAATAGTGCCAGGTATTGCCCTATTATAGGCGTGTACCGTGACCTAGAAAGGCACATGGGATGGAAGGCGGGAGGTGGTCAAACGACTCCAGTCGAAGGAAACGACTGAACTACTTGGTGGGGGAATCGTATGATTGCCCCCCTGCTCTAAAGGGACCAAAGCAGGACTCTCGGGAGCAGCTGGGATAGGAGAATCATTTCCAGACGCAGGAGAATCTGAGGAGACGAGAAGAACATGGGAATGATGCTCTTCCGAAACAGAGTGGTCGACGGGTGGTGAACTCGAGTCGACACTCTTTCCGATCAATGGTTGGTCTGGAACAGGCTTGGCAGAGCCAGGTTCAGGAAGAGGAGGCTGGACAAGAGAGGAATCTTGGTCGATCTCTTTGTCAGCAGGGGAACGATCTGTGGCTGCAGAGAGACGTTGATAGCCAACGGGTAGTTGGGGTGAAGGAGCTGTGAGACTTTCCAAGACAACGAAGGCTTTATCCATGAGTGGACAAAGGTGAAGGGGATGATTGCCTTCACAGAGTCTACAGGGGATTCGAATCTTCCCTTTTCCCTTACCATTTTGAGCTAATAGAGTAGCATCATCGTGAGCGTCAGAGGACGATGAGGGGCGGGCCGGATCGTGAGACCATACTTCTAAGACCCTGGGAATGCCAGGACAATCGTGCAGAAGATGGTCATCTTTGCATAATCTACAAGGAAATTTGACTTTCCACAGAGGAGCAGAAGGTGGCCCGATGGGAGGTGTACTCGAGGGACTAGCTACAGTTTTAGCCTCTCCCTTAGGAGACTTCTTCTTCTTCGTCTTCTTCTTCTTCTTCTTAGTCACCAGGTTACTTGAATCTAGACTTTCACCAGGCGAAGTAGAAGATGAGGACGTAGAAACAGGCAAAGAAGGGGAGAGGTCCACCTTAGAATCAACATGATGTTGTTCAGGTGGAGGGACTGATTGACCAAAAGTCGAGACGACAGGGACCAAAGAGGTTGGGAACAACCAAACAGGCAACCCAACAGTTAACCCTGGGAGGGACAACGTTGCCATGTAAGGAGCACCAACATTCCCAAAAGGAGTGAAATGACCAGGGTTTCCATCAGAGGGGATCCCTGGGTTGGTGAACCCCGGAAAGGTTGCAATCGAAAAATAAACCTACTCAAGCTAACGCAAACAAGATCTAACTGGGTAAATGTGAATCGTGGCCGAATAAATTTTAAGACAAAGAAATCGAACTTGACCTTTTCACTTTTAAAGAGTTGAGAAAAGGACAAAAAGATGACTCTAGTCTCCTTCGAATGTTTAATGAGCCCGAAGTGACAAAATGCTCAGCTGAGCCTTTTCTTTTAGGGAGTCCGAAAAGGATCAAAAGTGACTACTCTAGAGAACTAGGCAAAGGGTTTACCAGAGAATCCGTAAAACTGCATATACACCTTGGCAATCATATGAAAACCAAGGAATTCCCGTACGACAGTCAATCTTCCCGAATGCTGTGTTCAGTGCATTACGACTTGTAAGGCGACAGACACGACTTCCTATGGATAAAGGATGATAACCTAGTGGGGTCTCCCCATATACTCGACGGTACGTGGGAGCTCAAATCCTTGCTAGACCACTATTGCGTCACGAAAGGAGGAATCACTCAACCTTGAGTGAAACAAAAGTGACTAAGTTTAACGACGCCGGAGCACATCTCTAGCCTAGACCTCTAAATGTGTGCGTTATGTTCCAATGCGTTGTTAGATTCATTTAGTTCATTTTATGGTTGATCTTTGATTAGGTTTCAATTTCCAGGTCTTACCGTATGTAATCTCTCACAATTTTCTAAATGCAAGCTATATGCCAAAATATATCATTTCATTCGATGAATGCTAACTACGGGAGAGTTGAGATCTTTCAATCAAACAAAATGATCATAAAACAATAAAAAATGACTCTAATGCAGCTAATGGCAATAAACGAAACTTTTCTTTAAAGTCACCAATTGCTGACAACAACGAAAAGCTCTAATTTCCATTCACTAATTCAAAGCAAAAGAGATTGTTCGTTTTCTTTTCAATGGCAAAGTGCACTAAACAAATTTTGAGAGATAATAACAAAGAGTAAAAGATACAACTTTCACTCAATGAAAACATAATCAAGTCCCTGAAACACCAAGGCAATCTTTCAAAACAAGAAAAACCACAAAAACCTCAATGAGCTATGTGATCTAAGCCCAAAACGAAGCCAAGCGGAATCCAAGTGAAAAAGAAGTGAATCACTCGAATAATGCAATAAAAAGCTTAACAATCACTGAACAAGTGCAAGAGAGTAACCAAAAAGTCGACTGGACCGACAAAAGACCAAAACTCCTAAGGAAGGCTCGATACACAAAGCCACTAGATTCCCTAGGGCTAAAAATGTGAAATCGATCGAAAAAAGCAAACATCCAAAGGGTAAAGGCCAAAAACCAATCAAACAAGACTCTAACACATTCAAGTGATTGAACAATAGTATCCAGACACAAAAACCAAGCTTGGAAGGCTCAAAACAAGCAAACTCTAAAAGGTTCCCTGGGCTGGTGCGACTTTCAGGCTAAAAGTAGCGCCAATTGAGGATTGGCGCGGGCTGTACATTGACAAGTGGTGCCAATTGGCGCGACTGTCATGCAAAAAAGAGCGCCAATCAAGTTTGCTATGCTAAAATAAAAAACAAGCAATCCAAGACTAGGCCAGCAGTATCCAGACAGACCAGGCAGCAAGAGACAACAAAGAATCCAACCCAGAAAGCTATCTAAGCAATCAAAACAAGAGAAAACCAAAGAGACAAGACAAACTCCAAGTTTTTTAGTTCGTAAACCAAACCGGAGATTGACTGAAGTGGCGTTGATCTACTTCGCTAATGCAGAGCAATAGCGTTTCGAAGGCTACCTGGCCGTACTTCAGGCTCCGTCCAAAGTTTACGAATCAAACAACAAATAGCTTCCCCAGTGGAGTCGCCAAATTGTTGGAGAGGTAAATCCCCTCTGCTGACAGAGGTGATCCCCACTAGCCCAAAATGGGTCTAGCAACAATCAAACAATGCTATCACGCAAGTTCCTAATTACAAATTAAAGGTGGATTATGAGAGCCTACTTGGATTCCAACGCTAGTGTTGTAGAAGAGTTGACACTCCCGTTCCTTTGCTCTGGCCGGTCACGATCCCCACGATCTCCGTGAATGGACACCTGCACATACAAAGAACAACACAAATACAAGCATAAAATCCAATAGATGCAATTATATATCGGTCAGAAAAGATATAACTCAAATATCATTACAATGAACAACAAGAGTGGAACCATAATGATAGTCATCTATTATTGATAATCAACAAAGAAGAATACAACCATAGTTCTGACGTCAAATCCTCCTTTGGTTGGGTGATCAGCTACATATGTCTTGCAAAGCTTGTTGGGATTGGGAACAAGCCTCTCTCTCTTTGATTATGAATGTAAAGAAGACTCTTACAGCAATCTCTCAGACTTCCAATAGTATAATTCTCCCTATGCTCCAAACTAGCTTGTCAAATGCAACAGAACAAGCTTTTATAGATGGAGGAGAAGGAGATACAATGAATCAAGACATTCATGAGATTGGCATTATCCTCAAAAGCTATTATGGATAGAGATACGATGAATCTCGACATCCATGAGATTGGCATTATCCTTGAAAAGCTTCATGAGTCGAAAGGAAAAAACTTTCGGGCGTGCGTTTGTTAAAAAGCTTTCCCAAACTTGGTTGGCGCGGGTAAGACTCTGAGACAGAGCGCCAACTGGCGCGCCCTCTTTGGAGGATTTCCCCATTGGTGCGGGTGATACACTGTGGATCCGCGCTAATGGAAAAAGGGGACTTTTTAAGGATATTCTGCAGGAGATGTCTTCAAGGCATATGAAGTCCATACTTAGGGGAACATAATGCAAGTGTTTTCAAGTTATGTCACTTCTCACAGGTCCCGGAATGAGTCCTCCAAAGTGCGGGAAAGGGGTAACAGGGACGGTGACAAATGGTGACAAATTACTGTGTAACAGGCACAACTGATTGAGGATGGGCCTCGTTGGCAAGGCGACCCAAGATCAAACCTCACGAAGGCTGTTGCACCCGTGCTAGGGGGAAGAGACGCGCTAAAGTCCAGTCAACTTAGGGTTGGTGTGGCCCACGTCGGGTACGATCCCCAGGTGATTTTGACGGCTTAGATACCCGTAGGTCGTAGTTTTTCAAACATGGGTCAAGCCTGGATAAACACATATCACTTGACAAACAAACAAAAATATGCTTTATTTAAATAATTAATGTGAATATATTTATATTTAACATTAAATAATAGTATTATATTTTTTCTTAAATTTTTCATAAATGACTAAAATAAATCATTTTAAATTTTCTATATTATTTCTCATAAATTGATATAATAATTTAATAAAATTAATAATTTTTTTAATATAATGAATATTTTAAATTATTTATATTTTAATTTTAAAATATAAAGTATAATATTATTTTTATGTAACCATTATGATAATAATTTTGTTGATTAATTTATGCTTTTCAAATTTCATTCAAAATTAATATACTTATTTAAATTATGAAAAAAAATTAATCATAAAATTCAAATTTTATATTTTTATAACGTAAATATTATATAATTATTAAAATAAATTATTATATATATATATATATATATATATATATATATATATATATATAAACCATTATGATAATAATTTTGTTGATTAATTTATGCTTTTCAAATTTCATTCAAAATTAATATACTTATTTAAATTATGAAAAAAAATTAATCATAAAATTCAAATTTTATATTTTTATAACGTAAATATTATATAATTATTAAAATAAATTATATATATATATATATATATATTATCTTTTACTATATTTTTTTATCAATATAAGCAATAAATTTTAATAAGTGTAATATGTAACATTGTTTCTTAGTACTCGCTTTTTATGCAAAAAGTAATTGATAACAATTATTGAATGCTTAAACAAATTCATAAATCTAATAATGGAACACATTTGAATACAATGAAGGGAAGTAACGAAAGTAAATAATGGACTAGATAACTTTGAAGCAAAATAAATATAGGTGCATAGATAATTTTGGATGAAACATTAGTCCCAACATCACCATTTGTTACAAAAGTTAAGAGTTTATTGAAATGTGCTTGTGTACATTTTATTCCATCTTTAGCTTATGAGATCAAATAAGGAGGAGAAATTACAATGTCTAGTATCTTCATATATATATATATATATATATATATATATATATATATATATATATATATATATATATATATATCTAAACTAATTATTGTAACAAACTATATATTTAACTTTAAACTTATACTCATCTTAATTCACTGTAGAATTTCTATGTCAAAAAAATCAAATTGATATGAAATATTTCTTGTCGTCTTAATCGCGTGGCAAAGAATTCATATGTAATAGAATATATAATATAAAAATTTCAAAGACTTAAGTGTGAGTGCAAAAGATTCCTAAAAATTAATTCAATATTTAATATTTTAAAGTTATGATTAAAATTGTGATTATTTATTGTAGTGTTAAGCTAAAATTTGTTTTTTATATTACATCATGATTAAAAATTGAATTGTGAAATTATATAATATAGGCAAGGTTTATTGAGGAACAATAATAAAAAATAGCAAGGGAAAAATATGAAGAAAAATCAACAAGGAAAATGTGTAATATGCAACCTTGTTGCTTTTGTTTTTTAAATATGGAAAAATCCATAAATTTGGATTTTATATTTTTCAATAATTAATTTATGAGTACACTTCGCGATTAAAGTTTTTTTTTCCTTTTTATTTTTTTTAAATAATTTTTAATTTTGAAAAATTGATTTTAAACCATATAAAATTAGCCATCCACCAATCTTCAAATCTTAAAATTAAAAAAATAATTTACAATTTCTAAAAACGTAAATTTAATATTTAATTTTACCAGAGCTTTAATAAACTTTGAAAATAGTTTCTATAAAATTGCAAATTGGTTAAGAGTCAGAGCATTTTCACCAAATATAAAAATGGGAAATAATAATATAACATAACACATAATTCTTTTTGGGAGTTTAGGGCTGTGATGATCTGCGGCTCCTGTCATCCAGCCGTAGTGAATCTGGGCCTTGAATCAATTCCATCAACAATGCTAAGATGTCAAGATCGAGATCTACCTTTTTCCCTGCTCAGCGATCAATACTTTTCAATATATATGCATACAGAGGAAAAATCTATCATCAAATGCATGTGTGGCGAGGGTATTGACAGGAAGCCGAATTACTAGATCTACAACCTTGTTTTGTCTTTACATGAGGAGAGGTTTGGCACTTGATATTGTTCCAAGGACCCCACGAAACTGTGTTTCTCAGATCTGAATAAGGGACGTAGAAGCTCCAATTCTCTGTCGTCATCCCAAGATCGCACTGCCATTAACAAAATCGGAAAAATCGATGCCCACAAATCACAGTCAGATCCTCAATCTCCATGGCAAATACAGGAGGTAGTGATAGATTTGAAGATCAAATACAAGGTTAACCACTCGTTAGATATCAATGATACAAAACCCAAATTTTCTTGTCCCTTATGCAGATCTAGACATTCTAAGGGGGTGGATCTTCAACAGATCACGTTTCACCTACAAAACTTGTGGATCTCAGCTTTTACCTTGGGATATCTCGATACCTATGAAAAAAGAAATTCTGACGAAGTGAATACCACCAGATCTGCATCATATACTCAAGATACAAGATCTACGTCCACAAATGGGAATTCCCCATACTGTTTATCAGATCACTGTGCGAGGTTGGCAAATCAGGGTCTCTGGTTACAATTTTTATACCAAATCTATGATCTCCTGCCCTATAATGGTGTCAGGATTCTCGCAGGAGGGTCTTTTTACGGAAGTTCTGGGATCGCAATATACAATCGGTTGTGGGAGGTGAGTGATAGAAACCGAGCAAATCGATCTTCACATCCTCCTTGGAAACAATTCTGGGACCATTGCTTCGGGGATGCAATTAGCATACGACAGTGGGAGCTACGAATTAAAGACGGTAGTGACCTCAACCTACAACAAACAATAATCAATGGTCGAGAACGTTGTACAACAGAGAATATTTCAAGGCTGGATTGTGAAGGTCTAATGTCAGACCCATCAAAAGGGGTGCCAATACATCTCTTTTTCAGATCACTTGAAGGGAAATCCGCCTGTTTGAAGATCGAGAGTTGCGAGGGGATGAAAACTCTCAAAAAAATGATTCAAGAAAAGCTGGGTATACTAGCTAGACTTCAATATTTGATTTATGCATGAAAGTGTTGCATGAGAAATACAAGCTACAAGACTATAACATTGGATGGGACTCAACCATTTACCTTAATACAAGACTTCTAGGAGCAGGGAAAATTTTAAGGATGGAAAATTATCTGGAGGTTTAAAAACATTGGAGAATCTTTCTATTCCCTAATATGCAAACTGTAAAATGTTTATTGATGTGTTTCTAAAATTATTGAAAATTATAATGCTTTTATATGTACTCTCTATATAATGTTGGCGATTTTTAAGATAAAATAATTTTATATTGTAAAATTTGAATCATTGTTTTAGAAAATGGAAATTGGTGAATCTTTTTTTTGGAAAATCATGGAAAATTAGCACTCCTGCGAATATTAGCCCGTAAAATTTTCCATATCTAGGAGGATGTCTTGGCACAAGCTCCAAAGGTCCAAGAACTTTCAAAGATGCAGTCAAGGGGAAGAAGGAGCCACATAAACAAACAGAACAATTGGCCACTACTCCAGGACCCTACATTGTGGAGCAGATGACTCAGGCACCATCTTTGACAATTACATTGCCTGAGGTAAATGAGATCCATGATGAATTTCTTTCGAAAGATGTGATATGCAGATTCAATGGGTTCTGGCCCAAATCGGAGGCCCTACATCAATGGATCTTAACCACTTGGACAAAAAATTGTGACATCCATTTATGCTCAAAAGGTTTCTTCATTTTTAAATTCGACACTGCAAAAGATAGGGAATATGCTTTACATGAGGGACCTTGGCTTTGGGGTAATGCAGGCCTCTTCATAACCTCATGGTTTCCAAGATTCGATGCAAATACCATGGTGGTTTCCACAATGCTAGTGTGGGTAAGGCTACATAACCTACCTTTGCACTTTTGGCATCATAAAGTATTAGTAGACATTGGGAATGCCCTTGGGAAATTTTTAAAAGTAGATGCAGATCGTCTCACAAAGGATATCTTCACTTTTTCTAGAATTTGTGTGGAGGTAGACCTTAGTAAAGGATTACCAGATCGCATCCTGTTATATCACAACAACCAGTAGTGGTCCCATCCCCTTGACTATGAGAATACAACCTTCAGATGTTGTATATGTCTTCAAACCGGTTGTTACACTAAAAAATGTCACCATGGCTATTTACAGTCAGTATGGCTCAATCAACAGTCATACTACCCTTTTGAGCAAGTCTTAGGCCTCTGCTATTCATGTCAAAATCCAAGAAAGAGAGAAAGTCCTTGTAAAATATGTTTATCTCTGGGTACGCAGGTTCTCTCAAGCCTTGCCTGCGGGTACGCACCTTTTGTTCACAAGGTCTGCGTCCAAGGACGCTCTGTATCTTAAGGGGCAGGTGCGTCCCTCTGAAAAGGTTAAAATGCGCGAGTTTCATCTTCAAAAACTTACTTGTGGTCACTTCTAGAGCTTTCTAGAAGGTTCTTGGATGAATATTGAGCGCCTCCAGATGGTTCATGCACTCCTATCAAGGAGGAACTTATCCCATCAATAAGGGAGTGATCACATCCAAAGAGGGGACTATCCCATTGATGGTGGACCTGATTAACTTCCTCTTGAGCACTATAAAAAGAGGCATTGAGCCAGAAGGAAGAAGGTTGAAAGCTATAGATTTCTAAGGGTAAATGCTGCAGGAATTAGGACTCCCATTTAGAAGTTTGTGAGGAGAGATTGTCACCCTTACTTGTTCTACTTGGAAGTGGGTGAGCTTTGTCAAAGTAGAGGAAGACTCTTGTGGACCCTGGAAGGAGCTTGCACAACACCAAGGCTCAGGTTGTAATGGTTCCTTTTGATTACTTTTAATGCAAATTGGTCCATTCTTCTCAATAGCTTGTTGTTAATGGGTTATTTCATGTACTCCTTGGTCTATATGTTGAATATGTTTTGTTTTATGTTATAATCAGGTGCTATGTAATTGTTTGAACTGTTGGTGATTGCAGGTTTTGGAGAACGGGAGGAGCTCATCCGGATCAACAAAGCTTGGACTTCTACAATAGCGTTTGGACAGAGGTAAGAACGAAACACCTTGATTTCTCATATCATAATGTATGTTTAGAGAAGGATAGCTCCAGTTTGTTTTGTTTGTCATTAGAATGTCTTAGACTTCTAGGAAGGTCAGCTGTGTCCGCACCCTTGACCGATTCCGTGTGACAAATTGGCGACTCCGCTGGGGATAGATTCCATTGATGAGAAGAGTCTTTTCTTTTGTGTGAACTTTGCTTTGAGAAAATTGGTTTATTTTTCTGGTTTTGGCTCTGTGACCTTGTCTCTGGGTGGGTTAGCTTAGGATTAGTTTTATTTTGGTTTTTCTTGAGTTTTTCAGTAGGACGCACCCTCTGAGTGCTGCACAGTGCGTCCCTGGACGCACTGTCGCTGTGTGCACAGTGCGGGCCCGCACCTGTCTTAACGGGTTGCCTGCGTCCCCTACTAAAATTTGAGAAAATACCATTTTTTGCATTTTTGCTCTTAGATTTTGATTTTTCTTAGTTTTTACTGCCCAGATCCACTAGTTACCTGCCATAAATCTTCACCTAAGCTTGTTTCATTGGCATTCCTGCTTTAAGCTTTCATCAATTGGGTGTTTTGAGTCTCTTTTTTGAGAAATTCTTAATTTGATTTCCTTTGGTCATTACTTGGAGGTTTGGCTCAGTCTTTTCACAATTTTGCATCTTTTTGCTTCTGTTTTTGCAAAACAAATTCCCCCTCATTCGCCGAGGGGGGCTAAATTGTGTATGAGTGTTAATCGCCTTTGAGTGTTTTTATTTTTTGATCTTTGGAACTCTCACCCAATTTTCTCGACTTGCACTTGATTGGTTCTTAGATCACATTAGAATCATCTTGTGTTTGAGAATTCTCTTGCATAGATCACATTTGCATAATTAGAATTCTCATTTTCGGAATATGAATGAAAAATGTGCATAGATTACATTTGCATACTTTTCAAGTGAATTGTGCATAGATTACAATTGCATAGTTTACATTCTGAAAAATCAATTGTAGATTTAGATCAGTTTTCTTTGATTTGAATTTACACAAAATAAAAAATAAAAAAAAAGGTTGGAATTGATTTGCATTAGTTTTTCTTGATGAAATTAGTGCATTAGAGAATTTGTTATATTTTCTCTTAGTGATCAATTTTTTGCATTGTCAGAAGTGAATGGAAACTCTCTCCTTACTTTAGTTAGGATTCATCGAATTGAAACGATTACATTATCATATTCGATTGCATTCAGTTGAGTCGGGTCATAACACCATTGGTTTCATCTCCATTTACCCATTTGAGTAATAACAGCCTTAATAACACAGCACTTAATTAAAATTCATCTAGTAATTTTTACATTTCTAGGGCTCTGAAGCACCAACATAGCTTAGGCTAGTGTCTTGGAGTAGGTGAGTACTTAACTCTCCAAGACAGTAAAACCAAACAAGTAGCTGATCTTGTGATAGAATCAAATCCAATTGTTACATTTACACTCTGGGAAAGCTCCTCTTAAAGGAGAAGCACGAGCTCGTGTCTGAACCAGTGAGGGGATCCATCCTCCCTCGTTGGGAACGACGCCAGACAGTACGTATTACAAACGGTAAACCTCGGATTAACCATTGTCGAGGAGCTAGGGGTCACTTATCGGTAAACCTTGGATTACTGTCAAGGAGCTGGTAAGGGGATTGAGCTTGCTACTCTGCCCTTGCGTGCTGTCGGAGTTTAGACTGTTCCCCCAGGTGTACTTGTTGCCGTTGGTAACCTTAGTGACCATAATCTTTAGGATTCTACCCAAGGTGACGGTGGAGGGAAGGTCCCACTGTACCTGGAGCAGACGTCGGCTATACTCACTTGGATTTTCTGGGGGGTTCACTTCACTCGAGACGGTTAAAGTGGAGGAACTTGGTCCAGTCTATTCATTAAGCAGGTTGTCGGGGTAACTGTTCCACCCACTATTTCTGTACTGGATTCTGCGAGGTTGGGCTTAATCACCAACTAGTGTTTTTGGTCCGGAAGGCTACTGTTTGTGTGTGGTTTGACTCCTAGATTTGATAGCGCGTGTTAATTTGTTTGTTTTTACTTTTAGAGACCATAGGTGTGAATTGTGAATTTTAATTGTTAGGTGTGAATTGTGAATTGTTAATTTTAGTTTTAAGATTGTTAATAAAATTCACTGAAGTTGAATATAATGGCAAACGTTCCGGAATTTATCAACCTAGGAACCCCTCCTAATGAGAATCCTAGTACTTTTCCTTACTTTGGAAATGTTGGTCCTCCTTATATGGCTACTTTGTCATTACCTGTATTTACAATAGGTTTACCGATATGGTTATTTTCAACTTCGTTGGCCCAAAATACTCCAATTATTCCATCTCAACCAGATGCTTCACCTCAACAGAGTTCACCATCTCAACATCACCAACCTTCTGTTGACCCTTTACCTTCTTCACCTAATTTTTCTTCCTCCATTTCTTCCTCTTCACCTGGTAAAAGCCTTGATGCTAGTAACCAGGAGACTAAGAAGAAGAAGAAAGGGAAGAAGAAGAAGAAGAAGAAGAAGAAGCAAGATAAGAAAGAAGTCAACCAACCAACCATGGCTGTAAGTGTTAGTTGTATTGAGGAAAATTCCGACATGCATCGTAAACCCAAATACCCTTGCAGGCTTTGTAAGGGTGACCACTTCCTTGTCAATTGTCCTGGTATTCCAAAGGTCTTGGAAGTATGGTCAGAAAAATCTCATCAACTTTCCGTTGATCCATCAACCAGTGATAGTCAGGTTCCTGGGAAAAAGGGTAAAGTTAGGTTTCCTTGTAAGTTATGCAAAGGGAGTCATCAAACTCACATTTGCCCTCACATGGATGAAGCCTCAACATTGTTGGAAACACTTACTGTTCCACAGCAAGAATTTCCAACTGGTTACCGTAAACTTTCTCCCAACCTACCGTCAACTGACGGAATGATTGATCTAAATTCAAGTACAGTCGATCACACTCTCCCATTGGAGAGTGAAACTCATGTCACTCTGGTTGATGATCCCTTAGTTGATCAAGTGGTCGATTCAATTTCACATTCGGTCGATCCCACTTTCCCTTTGGAGAGTGAACTTCAAACCGCTCAGGTTCTTCTTGTTACATCAGATTCTTCTATGCCGGGGGGCATTTCACCTGTTCATACAGAACCCCTCCAAGTACTGAGGTCTTTTCCTTTGATTGGAATAGATTGACAGAACCTCGTCTTCCTTCCTCCATCCCTTTCCAAATCATTGTCAAGGCTGGTGGTAGGGACATACATCGTACTCAGGTAGATGAAGGTGCTTCTGTTAGTATTTTATCCTCAATTGTTTGGAAAGCTTTGGGTTCCCCTCAGCTTGCGCCTATTACGCAGAATCTGAAAGCTTTTAACCGAACCATTAGTGAACCTTTAGGGATCCTTCCTAAGTTTTCTATTACCTTGGAAGGTAAAACTGTATGCATTGATCTTATGGTAGTTCGAGGTCCCTTGGATTTCAATTTACTCCTTGGGCGAGACTATGTTTATGCAATGAAAGCTGTCATATCGACACTCTTTCGCGTGATGTCTTTCCCTCACAATGGCAATATTGTGACTATAGACCAACTTTCGTTCCCTAGTCTTGTCTCAACTACCAATAATATGGCATCCCTAAATGTTCCTGATTCTAAAGTGGTATCTACCCTGCCACGAGTTAATTATGTGGCAACCGGTCCCATGTTTTCATTTACCGATGTAAGTGAGCCTCTCACTGTTTGCTCATCTTCCTTTGATTTAGATACGGTAATTGACATGGAAAACTCTATGGGATTACTTGAACACGATGTTCTTATCCCTTTTGAGTCCCTTGACATGTGTTCCTTCCAGAGAGCTATTCTTCCTTCTGATGAAGATCTCTTGGAAGCCATGATCAAGGTGTGTCCATTGACATGTCTTTCTTCCAGTTGGAAACCATGATCAATGGTGTGAGGATAGTTTGTTCCCGTCTCAACCTCATTAAAAAATGAAACTGGATGTTGCGAGGATAGTTTGTTCCTCTCTCAACCTCGTTAAAAAATGAAATTGGATGGTGTGAGGAAAGTTCCTTCTACTGTGTCAACCTCGTTAAAAAATGAATCAGTGTGAGCGAGGATAGTTTTTTCCTGTACCAACCTCGTTAAAAAATGAAACTGGATGTACGAGGAAAGTTCCTTTTACTGTGTCGACCTCGTTAAAAAATGAATCAGTGAGCGAGGACAGTTCCTTTTCCTGTGCCAACCTCGTTAAAAAAATGAAACAGGTGTCCGTGAGGATAGTTTCTTCTAGTCTCAACCTCGTTAAAAAATGAAACTGGAAGTCATGAGCATAGTTCCTTGTCTTGTGTCATGCTCATTAAAAAATGAAACAAGGAGCACGAGGATAGTTTGTTCCTGTCTCAACCTCGTTAAAAAATGAAACTGGATGTGTGAGGATAGTTCCTGTTACTGAGTCAACCTCATTAAAAAATGAATCAGCTAGATTTTAGGATATGTAGATAGATTGTAGAACGTAGGGTTTTGAGGATAGTTCCTGTTATTGAGTCAACCTCGTTAAAAATGAATCAGTTTTGAGGATAGTTCCTGTTATTGAGTCAACCTCGTTAAAAATGAATCAGTTTTGAGGATAGTTCCTGTTACTGAGTCAACCTCGTTAAAAAAAAAAATGAATCAGGTATGAGCATAGTTCCTTGTCTTGTGTCAAGCTCGTTAAAAAATGAAACAAGGGTAGGTTAAGTAGGTAGATTGTAGAGCATAGTTCCTTGTCTTGTGTCAAGCTCGTTAAAAAATGAAACAAGGAGTCTTGAGCATAGTTCCTTGTCTTGTGTCAAGCTCGTTAAAAAATGAAACAAGGGTAGGTTAAGTAGGTAGATGGTAGAGTGTAGTCATGAGCATAGTCCCTTGTCTTGTGTCAAGCTCATTAAAAAATGAATCAAGGATTTATGAGCATAGTTCCTTGTCTTGTGTCAAGCTCGTTAAAAAATGAATCAAGGTTTTTAGAGTAGATTTTTTGTTAGGTAGATTGTAGAGAGTAGTTATGAGCATAGTTCCTTGTCTTGTGTCAAGCTCACTAAAAAATGAAACAACTCCCACAAGTCTTTCCAACATCTTGAAAGTAAAGCTTCATTCCATCCACCTCATTGAATGCAATGAAGCTTGGGGGGCATGTACCTCGTTTTGCGTCATTATGCTGGGGGCATGTGAACTTATAACAAGCATAGTTTTTCATTTCAAGCTTGTGCAAACATGAAACCGAATCAGAGCATAGTTCTTTTCCTGTGTCAAGCTCGTTAAAAAATGAAACAAATCCTCCTCTACTTGAGTCGAGAGATTGACTAGACCTCATAGATGTTAGGTATTTAGGTTAGTTATTTTAGTTTTGCGTAATTTTCTTACAGTTTTAGGTCGAGTCTTTCAAATGATCTCGTAACTCAACCTTCATTTCATCCAACCGATTGAATGAAATGAAGTTGGGGGGCATGCACTCTAGCAGTTACGCTTAGGGGGCATCAAGCACAGTTTCCTCTCTGTTTCAAGCTTGTGTAAAAATGAAACTACTTTGAAGCATAGTTTTTCTCTGTTTCAAGCTTTTGTAAAAATGAAACCTATTTCGAGTCAATTTTAGTTATTTTCAAGACTCGTTAAACTCATGAAAATACCGAGATTATTTTGCTATCTTTCATTCTCGTAAAACAAATGAAAATGCCAAGTTCTTTCCGTCTTTTCCTGCTCGTAAATTAAATTGAAAGTCGGCCACATGAGTACATTTTTATCCCTTTTTCGAACTCATTAAAATTTACGAAAAAGTGAAGGCCATGAGTACATTTTTATCCCTTTTTCGAACTCGTTAAAACTTACGAAAAAGTGAAACCTCAGAGTCATCTTTTAAGCCCTTTTCTGACTCCTAAAACATGAAAAGATTGCCGAGCGTTTCTTTTACACTCGTTAAAACGGAATTAAAAGACGGTCCCCTTATAGCTCTTTTCTGACCGTAAAATCAGGAAAAGATTGCCGTGTTTTTGTCGTTTCAAACTCGATACGGAAATAAAACAACGTGTCCTTGATCGCTTTTTACTTTTCAGGTCAGTGACACTAATTATGAAAGTACTCCTTGGTCGCAAGATCAAGCGGTTCCCCCAGGTATTATTTTATACTTTTTCGGGCTTGAGGGACACAAATTTACGAAAAAGTTCAACTTGGAGTTTCCTTAAGTTTTTCAGACTCTCTAAAATTGAAAAACGCCGAGTTTCTCCTATACTGGGCTCGTTAAACATTTCACAGTAAAGGACCTGTTCGATTACAAACAGGAACGAACCACTCCTTCCTAGGGTTCGAATCAAAACTAGGTTGGACTCGTCCGAAGGATGAGCTTATAATCAAGCATATGTTATCCTCCTCAAGCTTGTTAAAAATAAAGAGGTACTTGCCAGAAATGGTGGGGGAAAAGAGAGAAGAATGAGCCTATTTGTTACCATTTGTCTCAAAAGAAACTTTATTACCACTCTTGGACACGACACTTTTCATTCACCTGGGTTGGGAAATCTTTTACCTCACAGTCAATCAAACCACTTTTGAAAGTCTTTAACCGGGTTCTGGGGATTAACTTTGAGTTATTTAGCACCAAACCATCTGTCGTGTCGTTATGTGTTCAAGAGGCCTGCAAACAAAACTTTCATCTGCAAAATACTTGTCATCCATTTGACCATCCCTGAGTCAGTCCTTAAAGCAATATTTCTTCAACTTGAACAATGATTTCATGTTGTGGGCTTGCCTGCAACGAGTCTCTTTCTATCGACATCAACACATTATCTAGAGAGATGACTTAGAAATCGTCAGTGCCTTGAAGTCTACATGCATCAATGGCAGGTTTCTCGCCTTTGACGTCAGTTTACATCATTGACTTTCGATCGAAGGATTCCGTGAAATGTTCGACACCAACTCATTCATTCACATCTCATGGATTGTACTGGGTACTTTGAGAACCATTGACATTACTGGTGGTCTCTCTCACGCTTGTTAACAGTTCACATCATCGACTGGTAATCAAGTGGTTTCTACCATGTTCGACATCGACTCATTTATTCGCATGGCTAGAATCGTACCAATTCGAGAAGTAGGAATGAAGACCCTGGATCAAAATCTTTACCGTCCAGGCTGCGAGGAGTTTTGTATTCATTATCTAAGTAGGCTAATCATAAACAGATGGCTGCGCCCATACTGTGTCTATAAAAGTCTATGATTATGATGTACTACAAAATCATTTCTGTATCAGAGTAGTTTAGTCTGTTAGTTAAAGTTTTTATCTGAGTATGGGAATGCCTACCTCAGTGATGATATAATCTTATCCATGTATTTTGTGTTGAAAATTGCAGGTTCCAACCAGGTTCTCCATGAGATAATCCTCGAAATGATAAAGCGCTTCACCCTTCCTAGATAATACAAAACCCTAATCTATTCCAGGCTTCGCACTTTAGGGGGCAATCTGTTACACTAAAAAATGTCACCATGGCTATTTACAGTCAGTATGGCTCAATCAACAGTCATACTACCCTTTTGAGCAAGTCTTAGGCCTCTGCTATTCATGTCAAAATCCAAGAAAGAGAGAAAGTCCTTGTAAAATATGTTTATCTCTGGGTACGCAGGTTCTCTCAAACCTTGCCTGCGAGTACGCACCTTTTGTTCACAAGGTCTGCGTCCAAGGACGCTCTGTATCTTAAGGGGCAGGTGCGTCCCTCTGAAAAGGTTAAAATGCGCGAGTTTCATCTTCAAAAACTTACTTGTGGTCACTTCTAGAGCTTTCTAGAAGGTTCTTGGATGAATATTGAGCGCCTCCAGATGGTTCATGCACTCCTATCAAGGAGGAACTTATCCCATCAATAAGGGAGTGATCCCATCCAAAGAGGGGACTATCCCATTGATGGTGGACCTGATTAACTTCCTCTTGAGCACTATAAAAAGAGGCATTGAGCCAGAAGGAAAAAGGTTGAAAGCTATAGATTTCTAAGGGTAAATGCTGCAGGAATTAGGACTCCCATTTAGAAGTTTGTGAGGAGAGATTGTCACCCTTACTTGTTCTACTTGGAAGTGGGTGAGCTTTGTCAAAGTAGAGGAAGACTCTTGTGGACCCTGGAAGGAGCTTGCACAACACCAAGGCTCAGGTTGTAATGGTTCCTTTTGATTACCTTTAATGCAAATTGGTCCATTCTTCTCAATAGCTTGTTGTTAATGGGTTATTTCATGTACTCCTTGGTCTATATGTTGAATATGCTTTGTTTTATGTTATAATCAGGTGCTATTTAATTGTTTGAACTGTTGGTGATTGCAGGTTTTGGAGAACGGGAGGAGCTCATCCGGATCAACAAAGCTTGGACTTCTACAATAGCGTTTGGACAGAGGTAAGAACGAAACACCTTGATTTCTCATATCATAATGTATGTTTAGAGAAGGATAGCTCCAGTTTGTTTTGTTTGTCATTAGAATGTCTTAGACTTCTAGGAAGGTCAGTTGTGTCCGAAAAAGTATAAAATAATACCTGGGGGAACCGCTTGATCTTGCGACCAAGGAGTACTTTCATAATTAGTGTCACTGACCTGAAAAGTAAAAAGCGATCAAGGACACGTCGTTTTATTTCCGTATCGAGTTTGAAACGACAAAAACACGGCAATCTTTTCCTGATTTTACGGTCAGAAAAGAGCTATAAGGGGACCGTCTTTTAATTCCGTTTTAACGAGTGTAAAAGAAACGCTCGGCAATCTTTTCATGTTTTAGGAGTCAGAAAAGGGCTTAAAAGATGACTCTGAGGTTTCACTTTTTCGTAAGTTTTAACGAGTTCGAAAAAGGGATAAAAATGTACTCATGGCCTTCACTTTTTCGTAAATTTTAATGAGTTCGAAAAAGGGATAAAAATGTACTCATGTGGCCGACTTTCAATTTAATTTACGAGCAGGAAAAGACGGAAAGAACTCGGCATTTCATTTGTTTTACAAGAATGAAAGATAGCAAAATAATCTCGGTATTTTCATGAGTTTAACGAGTCTTGATAATAACTAAAATTGACTCGAAATAGGTTTCATTTTTACAAAAGCTTGAAACAGAGAAAAACTATGCTTCAAAGTAGTTTCATTTTTACACAAGCTTGAAACAGAGAGGAAACTGTGCTTATAGTTTGTTCCCGTCTCAACCTCATTAAAAAATGAAACTGGATGTTGCGAGGATAGTTTGTTCCTCTCTCAACCTCGTTAAAAAATGAAATTGGATGGTGTGAGGAAAGTTCCTTCTACTGTGTCAACCTCGTTAAAAAATGAATCAGTGTGAGCGAGGATAGTTTTTTCCTGTACCAACCTCGTTAAAAAATGAAACTGGATGTACGAGGAAAGTTCCTTTTACTGTGTCGACCTCGTTAAAAAATGAATCAGTGAGCGAGGACAGTTCCTTTTCCTGTGCCAACCTCATTAAAAAAATGAAACAGGTGTCCGTGAGGATAGTTTCTTCTAGTCTCAACCTCGTTAAAAAATGAAACTGGAAGTCATGAGCATAGTTCCTTGTCTTGTGTCATGCTCATTAAAAAATGAAACAAAGAGCACGAGGATAGTTTGTTCCTGTCTCAACCTCGTTAAAAAATGAAACTGGATGTGTGAGGATAGTTCCTGTTACTGAGTCAACCTCATTAAAAAATGAATCAGCTAGATTTTAGGATATGTAGATAGATTGTAGAAAGTAGGATTCCGAGGAAAGTTCCTTTTACTGTGTCAACCTCGTTAAAAAATGAATCAGTTGATGAGGATAGTTCTTTTACTGAGTCAACCTCATTAAAAAATGAATCAGGTAGATTTTAGGATATGTAGAGTAGTTATGAGCATAGTTCCTTATCTTGTGTCAAGCTCGTTTAAAAAATGAAACAAGGGTTTTGAGGACAGTTCCTGTTACTGAGTCAACCTCGTTAAAAAATGAATCCGGTATGAGGATAGTTCTTCTCTTGTGTCAACCTCCTTAAAAATGAAACAACTCCCTTTTCAAGTTAAATATTGAAAGTAAACCTTCATTTCATCCAGCCGGTTGAATGCAATGAAGCCTGGGGGGCATGTACCTCGCTTTGCATCATTATGATGGGGGCATGCGAACTTCGTGAGCATAGTTCCTTGTCTTGTGTCAAGCTCGTTAAAAAATGAAACAAGGGTAGGTTAAGTAGGTAAATTGTAGAGTGTAGTCATGAGCATAGTTCCTTGTCTTGTGTCAAGCTCATTAAAAAATGAATCAAGGATTTTATGAGCATAGTTCCTTGTCTTGTGTCAAGCTCATTAAAAAATGAAACAAGGATTTTAGAGCATAGTTCCTTGTCTTGTGTCAAGCTCGTTAAAAAATGAATCAAGGTTTTTAGAGTAAAGTTTTTGTTAGGTAGATTGTAGAGAGTAGTTACGAGCATAGTTCCTTATCTTGTGTCAAGCTCGTCTAAAAAATGAAACAGCTCCCACAAGTCTTTCCAAAGATCTTGAAAGAAAAGCTTCATTCCATCCACCTCATTGAATGCAACGAAGCTTGGGGGGCATGTACCTTGGTTTGTATCTTTATGCTGGGGGCATGTGAACTGTAACAAGCATAGTTTTTCGTTTCAAGCTTGCGTAAACATGAAACCGAATCCGAGCATAGTTCTTTTCCTGTGTCAAGCTCGTTAAAAAATGAAACAAATCCTCCTCTACTTGAGTCGAGAGATTGGCTAGATCTCGTAAATGTTAAGTTGTACATTTAGGTTAGTTATTTCAGTTTTTTGCATAATTTTCTTATAGTTTTAGGTCGAGTTTTTCAAATGATCTCGTAACTCATCCTTAATTTCATCCAACTGGTTGAATGAAATGAAGCTGGGGGGCATGCGCTCTAGCAGTTATGCTTAAGGGGCATCAAGCACAGTTTTATCTCTGTTTCAAGCTTGTGTAAAAATGAAACTACTTTGAAGCATAGTTTTATCTATTTCAAGCTTTTGTAAAAATGAAACCTGTCTCGAGTCAATTTCAGTTATTTTCAAGACTCGTTAAACTCATGAAAAATCTCGAGATTATTTTGCTATTTTTCATTCTCGTAAAACAAATGAAAATGTCGAGTTCTTTCCGTCTTTTCCTGCTCGTAAATTAAATTGAAAGTCGGCCACATGAGTACATTTTTATCCCTTTTTCGAACTCGTTAAAACTTACGAAAAAGTGAAAACCATGAGTACATTTTTATCATTTTTTCGAACTCGTTAAAACTTACGAAAAAGTGAAACCTTGGAGTTATCTTTTAAGCCCTTTTCAGACTCCTAAAACATGAAAAGATTTCCGAGCGTTTCTTTTATACTCGTTAAAATGGAATTAAAAGACGGTCCCCTTATAGCTCTTTTCTGACCGTAAAATCAGGAAAAGATTGCCGGGTTTTTGTCGTTTCAAACTCGATACTGGAAATAAAACGATGTGTCCTTGATCGCTTTTTACTTTTCAGGTCAATGACACTAATTATGAAAGTACTCCTTGGTCGCAAGATCAAGCGGTTCCCCCAGGTATTATTTTATACTTTTTCGGGCTTGAGGGACACAAATTTACGAAAAAGTTCAACTTGGAGTTTCCTTAAGTTTTTCAGACTCTCTAAAATTGAAAAACGCCGAGTTTCTCCTATACTGGGCTCGTTAAACATTTCACAGTAAAGGACCTGTTCAATTACAAACAGGAACGAACCACTCCTTCCTAGGGTTCGAATCAAAACTGGGTTGGACTCGTCCGAAGGATGAGCTTATAATCAAGCATATGTTATCCTCCTCAAGCTTGTTAAAAATAAAGAGGTACTTGCCAGAAATGGCGGGGGAAAAGAGAGAAGAATGAGCCTATTTGTTACCTTTTGTCTCAAAAGAAACTTTATTACCACTCTTGGACACGACACTTTTCATTCACCTGGGTTGGGAAATCTTTTACCTCACAGTCAATCAAACCACTTTTGAAAGTCTTCAACCGGGTTCTGGGGATTAACTTTGAGTTATTTAGCACCAAACCATCTGCCGTGTCGTTATGTGTCCAAGAGGTCTGCAAACAAAACTTTCATCTGCAAAATACTTGTCATCCATTTGACCATCCCTGAGTCAGTCCTTACAGCAACATTTCTTCAACTTGAACAATGATTTCGTGTTGTGGGCTTGCCTGCAACGAGTCTCTTTCTATCGACATCAGCACATTATCTAGAGAGATCACTTAGAAATCGTCAGTGCCTTGAAGTCTGCATGCATCAATGGCAGGATTCTCGCCTTTGACGTCAGTTTACATCATTGACTTTCGATCGAAGGATTCCGTGAAATGTTCGACATCAACTCATTCATTCACATCTCATGGATTGTACTGGGTACTTTGAGAACCATTGACATTACTGGTGGTCTCTCTCACGCTTGTTAACAGTTCACATCATCGACTGGTAATCAAGTGGTTTCTACCATGTTCGACATCGACTCATTTATTCGCATGGCTAGAATCGTACCAATTCGAGAAGTAGGAATGAAGACCTTGGATCAAATCTTTATCGTCCAGGCTGCGAGGAGTTTTGTATTCATTATCTAAGTAGACTAATCATAAACAGATGGTTGTGTCCATACTGTGTCTACAAAAGTCTATGATTATGATGTACTACAAGATCATTTCTGTATCAGAGTAGTTAGTCTGTTAGTTAAAGTTTTTATCTGAGTATGGGAATGCCTACCTCAGTGATGATATAATCTTATCCATGTATTTTGTGTTGAAAATTGCAGGTTCCAACCAGGTTCTCCATGAGATAATCCTCGAAATGATAAATCGCTTCACCCTTCCTAGATAATACAAAACCCTAATCTATTCCAGGCTTCGCACTTTAGGGGGCAATCTGTTACACTAAAAAATGTCACCATGGCTATTTACAGTCAGTATGGCTCAATCAACAGTCATACTACCCTTTTGAGCAAGTCTTAGGCCTCTGCTATTCATGTCAAAATCCAAGAAAGAGAGAAAGTCCTTGTAAAATATGTTTATCTCTGGGTACGCAGGTTCTCTCAAGCCTTGCCTGCGGGTACGCACCTTTTGTTCACAAGGTCTGCGTCCAAGGACGCTCTGTATCTTAAGGGGCAGGTGCGTCCCTCTGAAAAGGTTAAAATGCGCGAGTTTCATCTTCAAAAACTTACTTGTGGTCACTTCTAGAGCTTTCTAGAAGGTTCTTGGATGAATATTGAGCGCCTCCAGATGGTTCATGCACTCCTATCAAGGAGGAACTTATCCCATCAATAAGGGAGTGATCCCATCCAAAGAGGGGACTATCCCATTGATGGTGGACCTGATTAACTTCCTCTTGAGCACTATAAAAAGAGGCATTGAGCCAGAAGGAAAAAGGTTGAAAGCTATAGATTTCTAAGGGTAAATGCTGCAGGAATTAGGACTCCCATTTAGAAGTTTGTGAGGAGAGATTGTCACCCTTACTTGTTCTACTCGGAAGTGGGTGAGCTTTGTCAAAGTAGAGGAAGACTCTTGTGGACCCTGGAAGGAGCTTGCACAACACCAAGGCTCAGGTTGTAATGGTTCCTTTTGATTACCTTTAATGCAAATTGGTCCATTCTTCTCAATAGCTTGTTGTTAATGGGTTATTTCATGTACTCCTTGGTCTATATGTTGAATATGCTTTGTTTTATGTTATAATCAGGTGCTATTTAATTGTTTGAACTGTTGGTGATTGCAGGTTTTGGAGAACGGGAGGAGCTCATCCGGATCAACAAAGCTTGGACTTCTACAATAGCGTTTGGACAGAGGTAAGAACGAAACACCTTGATTTCTCATATCATAATGTATGTTTAGAGAAGGATAGCTCCAGTTTGTTTTGTTTGTCATTAGAATGTCTTAGACTTCTAGGAAGGTCAGCTGTGTCCGCACCCTTGACCGATTCCGTGTGACACCGGTCATCTTCAAAGTGCCTGCCCTCAAAATAAAAAAGAAAGTAAGAAGAGACAACCACAAAAGCCAAAAGGATGGTAGTTTTATGACCCATATGCAGATGAAACAGAAGAGGAAGAAACTACAACAAATACCAAAAATAACAATGCTCATAACCCCCATGACACTACGCATAAACATATGTTAGAACAAAACTTAGCAATAGTTCCAATACCTACTGATAAAAAACAACAGATTGTGATGACTACCTCTGAAAAAGAAGCAATTGGTACCAAACGAACTCACGCATCAGATGGCTCAGATTCAGACAAAGAAGTTCCTTTAAATATAATCAAGTCACAAAAGACCATTGTATCATCCACACCCAACTATAGTGGTTGGTGAAAAGTAGAAAAAAAGTAAGGTAGGAAAGAATAGAATAGGGTAACTCTCTGATAAGTTCTTATTGATCTTGGTTAACAAAATCTGCTTATTATGCATATGCCTTGATCATATACGGCATATAATTTTATTCATTTCGTTTTGAATAAAATAACGATTTTTTGGAAAAATAAAACATAACAAAATGTTATATGCAAGTCCAAATAACCAATATAAATAGTGGAAAACTTCATCCAATTAAAAAATTGTAATTGATTTTTTTAAAATAATTCTTTTATTAAATAATATAAAATATTATATTATATTTTATATAAAACCAAATTATATAACATATTTATATAGAATTAACGGGGAAGGTACTGGTTATTCTTCTTATAATGTGTAATTTCTTCTTATTTTCCCATGTTTATATGTATTAAAGAAGATTATCAACTAATACATAAATCAAGAATGCTACTAAGAACATTTCAGTGAGGATTTTTACATTAATATTATTATCACATTTACATTTATTACATTTGAGTGAGGATTTTTACATTAATATTATTATCACGTTTACATTTATAATAAGTTGTTTAGAATTGATTGAATTTGGAAGGTATGCTAATTGGTTTTGAATGGACTTTTTATGGTTTCAAATATTGGAGATTTAAATATGGCTTTTGTGCTATAAAATTCATTTTTTTTTTTAATTTAATTTTTTTTAAGTTTGGTGTTTCAAAATTATATGATTATATTCTTTAGTGTAATAAAGTTGCTTTTTTTATTATTTTAAATTTATTTTATAATAATAGGATATATATTATAATAATGTGAAAAAAAAGTATATATTTGATAATTTGATATTTGTTAAAAATAAAATAAAATTTTAATTATCTATCCATAAATTTATTAGGTCTTTATCATCTATCTGTAAAGTTTATGGATTGTTCCAGTTAATGTAAATGGAATAATAAAACAAATATAGTAAAGTTTTATACAACATGAAATTAGAACTAAAATTATAAGCAGAAGACTAATACCGAGTTTAAATAGAAAGAGGGTTAAGATGGGCCAAGATGATAAGAGGTTTTTAGAGTTTTCCCCTTCATGTGTTTCTACTCTTTTGTTTCATCCTCAACTATGTTTCATCCTCAATTATAATTGGGTGGGAACTTTGTGCTTGGAGAAGTGGAGGGACCCATGAGCTCCACCGTTTCCTCTTCTCTATATACGCTTTCATCATACACCTTGAAGCTAAGTCCAAAGGATAGTCCATAAAAGATGGTAAACTTGACTTTCAACCTAATTCTATCTAGTGATTTTGGTTCATGTTCCTTCTACTCTAAGGCCATGGAAACCAAGGTTTTAGTAAAGGTAGTAAAATTCCATTACTTTAAAAACCTTAGTGTCACATAACCAAGGGAAACTAGGATCCTAAACCCAATTATGAAATTGAATGTTGATCTATTATGTGGATACCTACTAAAAATATAAATAAATCTTCTATATGTTAATCTTACTCATTCAAATATCTGATAGAAACAAATTGGCTTTGAGTTACTAAGTTGCAAAATTTTCTTTCATTAAAGGAAAATCCAAATAATAACTCTAATTTACGCTAGAAAAAATTATTTAAACACACATTTTGTATTTTATAAAAAATTTAAAGCCCCATGTGGATGTGTGGGTTTCCACATTTCTTTTATAGGGAAAGGTCTAAGAATTAATTTCAAATGAACATTTTTATTTTGAAAACTATTACTTGATGCATGAATATTTATTTTAAAAGTATATTCTAAATTGCTTGAATATGATGTCCATTTCTCTATAACTTATTAGGGAAATTACCATTAGGTTGGGATAGTGTTTTTGTTGTTTTTATTTAGTTATTTGAGCTTTGTTACAGCCATATATTTTGATTTTATTTTCATTCACTATAATTTCTTTGGTGATTAGTTCTTACTTAATTCATGGATATAACCTTCCAAATAGATTAATGAGTCCACATAATCGTATATGATGAACACACTCTTATGTGTTTAAAGAGTCCCTTCATAATCAAAGAATTATAGATGAAAATCCATAATAGTAATGGAGGAGAAAAGTTAATCGTTAGTGATGTTAAAAGAATTGAAGATTAATATTGAATCACATATAGGATGTTAGTGATAAAAAAAGATTAAAATAACACAAGCAAAGAGCATACGTTAAATTTGAGAAGGGTTGTTATAATTTTCCTGGAATCCCATGGATAGAGTTGTGTTTTCCAATTATGAGCTAATGAAATCCTTGAGTGCTCAAGGATTTGCTCCAAGTTGGTGCCGCTATGGAGGCCATAGGAAGAGATGTTCAGTTTGTGATGAAGCCTAGCTTAGCTAAGGATGTTGAGTTTTTATATTGATTTTCAAAGGAAGAGAAATTATTTTTCTTGTTGTAGAAAAATATGTCAGTGTCTTGGGAAGAACATTGCTGCTGGAGTTGTGATTATACATTATGAAAGGTTGTTTGAATTTGTTCTAAATCCAATAAATATAAAATATGTTTAGAATTAACCATGGACTAATTGTTATGAATATGTATGGGATTGCTTTAGTTTGATGTAAAGACTAAATAAGTTTGTCTAGCTCACATTAAGCTATTTATTTAAAAAATATATAATTTTTGGTAATATATATATATATATAATTTTCTCAATCTTCCAAATCTATTTTCAAAAGAAAATATTCTAAATCTATTTATTTAAGAAATGATTGTCTAACTTATTTATTAATATTTATATATGCTTATTCTTCTCTCTGTACATTATTTTATATATTTTTATTCTTTTCTCTATTTTATTTTATTAGCTATTATTCTATTTAAACCTACTTTATTAAATATAATTAAATTATTATTTTCAAAAATATCTTATTTTCATTAATCAATTATATATAAAATTATTCTTTATATAAAATTATATTCATATTATTTTATATAATATTAACCATATACATTTTTTATTCTTTTATTTATTTTCTTAAATCTTATTCTCACCATTTTTCCATTCTTATATATTCTATTATATATTTTTCCCATTCTTATATATTCTATTATTTTACATATTTTCTAGATTCTTACCTTTTCACTCATTATTCTTTTTCTTTCCTCATCTTGCATTTTCCATATTATATTAAATATTCTTATTCGTTTTCTCATTCTTTTGTGTGCTTTTGTGATCGTGAGAGCCCCCTTGTTGGGCATGTGGCCCAAATTAGAAGCATTATTTGATGGCTTTTACTTTTCTTCAGACCAACGTAAAGGACATTCCCCACCTTACAATAATGACGGTATCACTTTACATTTCTCTTTGGGACCAACTGCTATCTATTCGGCCGTTAAAGCTAAAGGCGGGCATAGTAAGGGTTCTTTCATGCCAATTCCTATCTTGTTAAAGCTGCTAAAGGCAGGCATAGTATTCGTTGCTTCACAACTAAACTAGCCTTTAACTTTTCTGAGTCTACGTCAAAGTAGCACAATTCTTTTTTCCCTTCTCTTTAATCTAGGATTAGCGTGATTAAGGCTCCTTGATTTATTTATTGAATAAAAGTGAAATGATTATCACCGACACTACGAACACGGATATAAACCCCACTTTATGCTATGACTACTCTTTACCTTGCTCCCTGCATCACAACTCAGTAATCCATCTCGCCCCTTCCCCTGCGGCAAGCCACAGAGAAAGCACCCACATTCTCAGCTCCTGTTGATCATCTGCGCCGCTCTCCCACAATAATAAGAAAGCCATGGCAACTTTCACCACAATCAACCCCATATTCAACCCAGTCATGGCGTTCATAAAGGAAGTAATTAAGGAGGAGGATACCCGTCAGATTCTGGAAACTGACTTGAGAGGTATGGAGGGCCTTGTACACGATATTGCCTTCTTCTTGGGATATGAACAAAAAGAGCCCCTGGAGTTCGTGAAGATTTGGTTACAATTGCTGCAAAATTCGCTTACACAGGCAAAAGGCCTCCTCGATCGCAGGGAGGGATCATGCCAAAGCTGTCTTGACAGTGTCATGTGCAGTCCCAGGAGACTCTCCAAACAAATAAGAGATTGGAAATCCCTTTTTAATCATCTCTATCAAGGCTTTCAAACTGACTTTTTTCAGCACGTTGTTTTATCAGGCGACGTCATAAATAGCCGTGTGGTCGCCCCACTCACCGAACTGTTGAAGGATGTTATGAAGACCTGGCTTCAATTGCTGTGGAGTTCTCTTACAGAGGCAAAAGGCCTATTCGATCTCGATCCCACAACACACTCCCAAGAAATAAGAGAATGGAGCGCATCTTTTGATAAGATGTATCATGGCTTGCAATCCGACTTGTCAAGATTGGTGACTTCAGTGCAGTTTGTTTCATCAAAACCCTTTTATGCATATAAAGAGGAAGATGCATCTGTAGGTTCAGGGATTATAGCTGATGAGGATGAACCCCTCTCTAAATATGAAGCCTGGATGCTGTTTCGTAGAGTGGCTTTCAAAGGCGTCCAAGTTTCTATGGATATAGAAGAGCGCGCCAGAAGTATTGCGGAAGAGTGTAGAGGTGTTCCTTTGGCCATAAATGTAGTGGGCGCAGCAATGATCGGGCAAACCAGTGTTCATAAATGGGATAATTGTTTATCTGCCATTCAAACCCTAGATCCCTCTTTTCCACCTACTCATCGTTCTGGCCGCCTTGATGCACAGCTCTATGCACGACTCCGGTATAGCTATGATGCTCTGCCCAATTCACACGTGAAGAGGTGCTTCTTATATTGTGCCATGTACAGGAAAGGTGAAGAAATTGATACAGATACATTACTGCAAATGTGGATTGGAGAGGGGTTGGTGAAGAGCCAACAAGGATCCTATTTAATGGACATCGCCATTGCCCGCAAGTATTTAAAACTCCTTGTAGACCGTTTCTTCTTCCAAAGAGTCCGTAAGAGCAGGGATCTCTTTGAAGGGAGGAGGACAATAAGAGTTCACGAGTGTATTCATGACATGGCGGTCTACATTGCGGAGAAAGAGGAGAACTGTGTTTTTAATCAATATCAACTAAATTTCCCAGAGGTTCACGATGAAAACTGCAGCAGGATCTCAGTAGCCGAGAGTTATATGGAAGATCTACCCACTGAGTTGAGATGCCCAAAGCTTGCGAGTCTCAGCTTACAAGGCAATCGAGAGTTGAAAGAGCTTCCGTCAGAGTTTCTTCTCAGCTTAACCTCTCTCAGGGTTCTCAATCTGTCGGGATGCTCCCAAATAACTTCAATCCCGACGTCAATTGGGCAGCTCAGAATGCTCCAGTTTCTCTCATTAAGCCACCTTGGCCTCATCACATATTTGCCTGAACAGATATGCCATGTTTCCAGTCTTCAATTTTTGGATCTTTCACGGTGTACAGGTCTAACTTCATTGCCATCTCAGATTGGACAGCTCACAAATCTCAAGCATCTTAATTTAGAGAGATGTAGTTCTTTGAAGATGATTCCGCGTGAGATGTCTGAACTTACTTCACTCAGCAGACTCCAGTTATACAATCCATATTTAAGTGTGGAAATGGAAGCACCGGCGAGTATTTGGAGTTTGAAGGGTCTCAGAAGCTTGACGGAGTTGCAAGTATGGATGGAAACGGGGGATGGAAAAAGGTCAAGAATTAAAGATGGCATAATGGGAACCTGGTCTGAGATGAGGCACTTAAAATTGTACCTTTCTAGTCATGAAGGTGAAGGGGAGGATCTCCTTCCAGACGACATGCAGAACATGAAGAAGCTACAGAGTTTTACCCTATACCGGTACGGAGGGTTAAGTCTGCCGAATTGCATGTTTGAACTTCTTGAAATGGTCACATTGGAGAAATGCAACATAAGGGAGCTGTCTCCATTGGAGCGGTTGCCCAATTTAAAGCTTCTGAAGTTAATATGGTGTACTGGTTTGAGAGAGCTGGGGATAGGGGGTCCAAATACATATGTAAGCTTACAGAAGTTGGTTCTCTACGGTCTACGGTATTTAGAGTCTCTCGGTGGAACATCATCAAAGAGGGGAGTGTGGAATGAAACAACATTACCTCAACTCCGTGTCTTAAAGATAGGTGGATGCCCATCTTTGAAAAGATTTCCTAAAGGGATGGAAAAGCTGCCAAATTTATGCGCATTAATTTATCAGCGAATCATCAGAGAGGAGAAAAGCGCAAAGGAGTGGTGGGAAAGCTTGAGGTGGGAGGACGAGAACATGAAAATCAAACTTGAACGATACCACGCCCTCCGAGGTAAGTCACTGTTATTTTTTCATTAATTAAATTTTAAATTATTTATAATGTAGTATATTTTGTTTTTCCTTTTTTTTAAATAATAATAATTAAGGAAATTTATAAAACATCTTAAACCTATTTATTTTTCACATTTACTTTCACTTATTATACACTTTTAAATAGGTGTAAAATTTATTATACACTTTACTCAAAAATTTATCCATATTATTATTAAGATATTTAAATTTCAATTTGTATCATATAAACAAAATAACCAATTAAATTACATGCATTGTGAAAAGATTAATAATACTGTTAATTTTTTATTTATTATACACTTTTAAACAATTGTAAAATCTATTATACACTTTACTCAAAATTTATTAGGAGTATTATTATTAAGATTATTTAAATTTCAATTTGTATCATATAAACAAAATAACCAATTAAATTACATGCATTGTGAAAATATTAATAATAATGTTAATTTAACTTATACTTTGCTCAAAAACTCTTATCTAAATTAAAAACAGATTACATAACTTTATTTAATAAATTTTTTTATATCATATATTAATATTACCATATTATCAAGCACATTAGTTTTTTTATTAATACTTTAGTTTGTTCATAATGAATTTTTTTATATATATTGATATTATCATAATGTCAAGCACATTAGTTTTTTTCGTGCTTCAATTTCTTCAGAATGGAAAATAGTGGTTGACTATTTATAACTTAGAGGATTAACAAATATTTTTATTTATTATTTTTTTAATTGAATTTCACAGTATGAAAATCATTTTTATTTAAAGTATTTATTTACTTAATTGGAACATCATAGGAATATATAATATATTATGTTACAATATTTACATTATTATAGTCTTTATTTTATTAACGTCTATAACATTTACATTCACATTACTATAGTTTTTATTTTATTAATGTTTAGTGTTTTATTGAACAATTTTTTTTGTAGGTCTACGTGGAATAGAATTTAGAACCTTGTGGAACATAGCTCCTCATTACCAAGGTGATCGCCAATCCCCATGGGCATCTTATTTAAGTAATTTAAATAAATTGATATTCTTTATTTTTTGTTGAGATAGTTTTGGCATAAAGGAAGATGGGTGTCATTCATGTTGTGGTATGAATTCACTCATTTCATTTTGTGCCCTATCTCCAATTGTGTATACACTTGAAATTTGGGCAATCTTGGATCTCATTAATCTAGTTGTTTGAGTATATCATGGCTTACCATTTTATTGTGTGTTTGTATCATTCACACTTAATTTGTTTTGCATGATTGTAATGTCTCTTTACAATCTAATTATATACAAAGTAAGGTATTAACTTTGTCTGTGATAAATAATGTTTAAATTATGTGATTATATTAAACAATGTAGACCACACATAATCTTTACGTAAGAATCAAATATGAGAACAATGGAAGAAGTTACGATTCGTCATCTAGAAAGGGATTATTGAAGATAGTTACGGAGATGGTTGAATTGAATTTCTTGTTATGATATATTCGTATGACCACGTTTTTAACGGAAAAATATCATATTCTACAATAAAAAAATCCGCATAGGTAATGACAAATTGAATATAATTTTCCTTCAAGAGTTAATAAAGTATAAACTCCCATTATCCCTTTCTTGATAGAGTTTTTTCTACTACTAAATCTCAAAGTCAAGATTTGCAATAAGAGCTTAGTTTCCGATATTAGTAAAAGAGTTAAGTCACTAAAGTTGTTGACCTTTCAAAAGTATTTTCCAAAGACATGGTAATGTTACATGGAGAGCATAAATTTTTGTCCTTATTGTTGAAAAATATTTCAAAGTCTCCTAAAGTGCATGGCTATTGAAGTTGTGAAAGAGATTCATGATAAGGCATTGTGAGAGGTTGTTTGAAGTTGTTCTAAAACTAGTAAATGTAAATTTTGTTGAAAAACGAAAATGGATCTATTTGTTGATAATCTACATGAAATTACTTTTGAGAATTATGATTGTGTATAACTAATCAAATTTTCCACATTGGGTTAATCAATTTGTTTAAGAAGACATCATTTAGGTAATTTTGAGTTTTATCAATTGAGGTTGTGATACTTGTCATGCCTTCATTCTAAATCATTTGTTGTTAAAAGTCTACTACTAACAATCACCAACAAAGAAAGAGACATGCAAATTTTCACTAAAAGGTTGATATGAAGGTTGCATAAAAAGGCTATGCAACCACAATTATAATATCAATCCTTTTGTATATGTTGCGATCTACTTATAAATCTAGAATATGAATATGTAAAATTATTTAATGGTAGGAAAATCTTCATAAGAACCTAAAAAATTTATTTTGCGTGGAGGATGTGATCTACAATTAAGGGACGTGAAGCAATATATGTGGATCTTATTAACTATAATAATATTTTTCATGTGTGGTGTAATGTAGAAGATAGACATTAACTTGAGAATGACATAATAGATCCATCCAATAGACAATAGAAGAATGAACACAAGAATGTAGATAAAACCCCTGAGGTAGGCTGACATTATTAATTCCTCGAGGAAAGAAACATTACATATATCATGATTGCTATGATTACAATATTTTTCACAATAAATCTCATTACTTTGCTTCTACTTCTTTATATGGTTCTATTTAACTTCCAAGGAACTTTCTAGTGACGAAACCTTCTAGTAAGTGGAACCTTATAGTAAACCTTTCTAATGTTTTTATTTTCCACAATATGGTCTCTTATCTATTATTATCCCCATTGGGTACCTCATATTATCCTCCATGGGTACATTACATTTCATCCCATTTGAACCTTTTGTCCTCGAAACATGGGAGGAAGTCATTTAATACAATCTACTAAGTAATGTGACCAATTGGTACTAAGCATGAGCATCCATCAACCCTAGTGAAATGTAGGCATGGGGTCCAGCTAGTTCCTTTACACCTTGATCTTGAGTCAAGTTACTCTTTAGCACCATGTTGTCATTGTGCTACTATGGTATCCCCATGCATTGCTTTAGGTCCTCCATGAGCTTCCATATTAGTTTCCCTTTTGGTTCTATGTTCATTCAAAAGTTTGTCGATGCTCACAGCCTTTCCTTCAGGACAATCATTTCTCTTAATGGTGTTAGTGGAAATATACATCAACCTTATATGTCATTTTTGTTGGCTTGGACTCTGCAACGCGAGGTTATTTTAAGCCATTTTTATGCCCTTGTTGGGGTTTTATTCATATGCTTCAATATGCTCTTCTTTTGATTCAACCTTAAACAGTTCCATTAGTTTCTCTGCAAAAAAAAAAAATTAGTTGGCCCCTTGTGCCCTTATTATTTAGTAAGAAAAAAATCATGCAACTTGATTTTTTTCTTGTAAAAAAGTTCTAATAAAGTATTTTGCTAACTAATATTAATTGTACCAACCATGTCCATCCAAGGATATTATAAAATAATATCCACATTATCTTATATATAACAGGAAAACCCAAATGCAACACATATTTATCCATGATAATATTCAAATCATTAAAAGTTTAAATAGTCTCACCCTCAACCTATGTGCTTTTAATTTCCTTCCTGAAACTTGTAATATGTTAGCCAAATTAAAATTGATTAAATTATGCTTTCTACTAGGGTTTATAGAAATAATGACATGTTAATGCCAAATACATCTATGAACATGTAATAGGAATTTTGTGAATGAAACCAAACCCTTGTTGCACTCTTTATCTTTCTGCAAAACGTTAGACCGCCTATCTACAATTAATTGTTCAATTGCTTCATCTTAAGGTGTCATCATCTTGTCACAATTAAGCAACTACAACCATAAGGAAACATATTCTTTTAAATTAATACCTACCCACTATTTCCATTCCTTCCTCCATAATAATTGTCTTTATTTTATGTATTCTTTAATAGAAATACCATCATTGTTTCCTTTGAAAATAATTTTCTTTGCTACATCTAAAAAATATAACAAGTATTTTGAGTAAATAACTTACTTTGCAATGTGGTTCGCATTGAAAATGGTAACTAGGTTGAGTCTTCATAATCATCATTGTATTTGTATCATTGTGTATTTCATGTAAAAAGAAAAAAGAAGATAAATAATTTTATATTTATTATTTCATTAGTTAAGCATGTTCTTCATGCTTCTAGCATTTATTGAGTCAAAGAGTCAAAGTCCTATTTGGACTTCTCGTAAAGAAAAAGGAAAAAGAATTTTTGAAAATGTAATTCGGTAAACTCACCTCAAGAAGTCAAGTGAGGCCCCTTGGATGTCAAGTCAGCTTAATGAAAGGACATGTCTTTTCGTATGTTAGAATAACTATATATTGGCATACATCCTCCACCCAAAAGGCATGTAATTTAGTGTTTTTCTGTAATGAATTATGAGGTAAAAGTTATGAAGTTCAGAGGTTGTTTCCTTGTGAAGGAATATGAAGTTTTGAAGACTATCCTTCTGCAAAATGAGAGAGAAATTCCTGGTTAGATGTCTGAGATGATAACCTCCCGTGATCTAAAATAATTCAAATTCTTATATGGAAGAAGATCTGAAACAGTGTGAGATTCCTAGGCTAGAGAGATTTGAAATAGTGTGAGCTTCCTGGCTATAGAAGATTTGAAACAAGTGCAAATTTTCTATGGATTTTAGAAATCTTAACTTAGCCTCTTGGAGGATGGATTTAGGTCTTGGATATCTCACTTTGATCTCATTCTATAAGAAGAAAATATTTTTTTTGTTTTCCCCTTGAAGGGGTTTTTCCCTAGCTTGGGGCTTATATCTTGTGTTCATTGTCTTTTTTAATCTTCATGTTTATGTTTTTTTTAATTATTTGATTAAAAGAACGTATTAAAAGAAATAATACGCCAAAAAATTCACAAATAATTACCATGCTAAGAGAAATCAACCCTAATTCATAAACTCTCTGATTTCTCAACTTGGTACCAGAGCTAAGGTCAATGGATGGCAGTTCTTAAGATCACTCATGTTGGCACATCTCTAATATGTTCGTTATTCCTTTTGTGATGGTTTATGAGGAAATTACACGAGCTCCCTATGGTTAATTAATATTTTTATAGAGTTCTTTGAACTCTATGAGGCTCGTTGATCTCTATCTATATTCTTACTTATGAGTCTCGCATTATCCTATAGCTCATATTAATTGACAAAGACTTGTTTATGTTACTTGTGGCACAAATTAGATCCGCAATGACTTGTATTCTCTGATTATAGGTTCGATGTATATGTTTTGAGACTCACTAAGACTTGCACTTGTGATTCGTTATACTTTTATGAGACACAACATATAGTGTTTGAATCTACCTCTTTAGTAATCTTAATGGTTTGTGAAATGGCTCATTCTTTATGAATTTCTCTGTGATTTGTAAATGGCATGGCATCACTATATGGTGCACATATGGGGCAGTGGAATCATTTATATATAGTGATGTGAAAGTTACTCAGATCATATCTCAGTAACATTCTATTGTATTATGACTCAAATTTATATTCCTATATGACTTATTGTGTCACACCTAGTTGTTGAAGGCTCGAAAATATCTATCTCAACATCAGGGAAAACCACCCAGTCGGGAACTTAGGGAAGCTCCTTTTCTGTTTGGAACGGTGGCTTCGACTAGGATTATCACACCAATTTTCCTTAATGAAAGATATAAAAGCGAATGTGATATATATAAGCGTGTGATTGATTATGTAAGTGAAATTAAGATACATAAATATATAAACTTAAACTATTCTATCCCGAGAAATATTTTTTTGTATATGTGACTTATAAGTATCTCACATTAAACATGATAATATAGATTATCAAATATTTTGTGAGGCTAAAACAGATAAATAATATTAATCTGATTAAATAGTTAAGTACTAGATTAGTTCTTGAAACACATCACACATATCATATATTTTTTTTCATTCATATACTTAAGAGTTTTCAATTAAACACATCAGTAGTGATAAATCTTAATCGCTTACATAAATGTATATGAAAAACAAAAATACAATAACCATTCAAATGATAAATAGAGTGTTGATTTTCATTTAATAATACCCAACAATGTTAACTCTGCTCATAAGTGAAATAGCAGTGGTTCCTATTTCCATTAACACTTCTTCAAGATACAATAGTGAAAACTAGAAGGTTTCTCACAAAAATTCCAAACCCTTCCTTCATAATAATGAAGGGGATTTATAGTTTGTAATCTAAACACAAATCTAGAAAAGTTCCAAAGAATGCTTAAGTGTTTTTAACAAACCATACTAAAATTAAAGTAAAAGATAACAGTCATTTACAGTTGCAACAACTTGACTCTCCACTAGTTTCCCCACTCTCGCATATATTTGTCATTGGCTTTAATTCAGGTGGATGATGGAGTTGTGCATGCCTCTATGCAGTGGATAACACAGTGTTAAGTGTTGAAAGTAAATTAGTGATTATGTTGGAGAGACATCTCAAAATCAACGACTTATTATGTTGTTTGATTAGGAAATTCCAATGGTATTCCAAGTCATTCTTGCCATACTTTTTTTACCAATTTTACTTCTAGAAACAATTTGAGAATTTCTTTAGCTGAAGGATTGATTTGTTGCCCATGTGTTGGCATTTTTTAGTCTCTGTTACAACAATACCTTCAGTTTAGAACTATGTTGTGGTACATGGCAGAAAGTCTTCAGAAATCCTAAATCAAATTGTTACTTCCTCCTTATTGACCTTGGGTTCGTCCCTATTACAATCAAGCAGAGCTTTTATTAAACTCAGATGAAAATCAAATTGAAATCTTAAAATAATAAAATCCCTGCAAAACCAATGAAACAAGCTTTTCATTTATTATAACAGCGGCTCCCTATAAGTGACAAGTGGTGAGAATCATATGGTATCGATGAAAGGCTTATCACAACTTCTGAAATGAGACAACATGAAAAACTTGCGATATTGGGTAGCTCTGATATGGAGTAGATGCGAAATCACAATTAAACTTGTTGTAATAAATATATCGTATCCATTATATTGGAGGTTGGAAATGGTCGCACATAAAAAATTTTGTGATATTGCAGATGTGATATGGCATTAGATCACCGTAATAAAACAAATCGGGTCCACAATGTCAGTGATTTTAAGATGTATGTCATTAAAAAGGTTCTGATAAACGGATGCAATCTTGCATTAAATGGAACTTATAAATAAATCGGGCCGAGATATCAGAGCTTTGTTTCGACAATGTTATATCGGATGTCTTATTTAAAAGTTCTGACTGAGCGAACATGATATTATATTGAATCAAATCTTATAATTATATCAAATCTGAATATCGACAATTTTAAGTTGTGTGCAATAAAAAGTTCTAATTGAGTGGATGTGATATTCCATTAAATTCTTTTTGATAACTATGTCGGGTCCAAATATCAGAGTGAATAGCATGTCAAAGATCAGGGATCAGAGATGAATGATTATCGCATATTGGAGATCGGAGCTTTAGCAATATCGCAGTATTTGTGATGTCACATATCGGAGGATGAGCGTGAATGGCTATTGGAAGTCGAAGCTTTTGAAATATCAGAGATCGACAATAAGGGGATTGGAAATGAGCATAATTTTAAAAGCGTCGATATTTGAATCTCTGGTATCCTACGTGGAAATCCTGTGGGGTTGGTATTTTGTTATTATAATTTCAAATTGAGCGTGTTTGTCACTTATAGGTTTGAACCCTTTGAAAACTTAATCAGAGAATGTTTTAGTCACAATATTTCTTAAAAGGAAATGTTATCATATTCGAAATACTCTGATAAAGTTTTTTCGATATGGAATTTTAAACAAAAGCTGATGTTTGTCAATATGTATTATGGAATCAAGCTGTGATAAATTTTCCAATAAGGGAGACTTAAGGTTTTGATAAGGAGGATTTATCGTTTTAGTCAGGTTTTTTGGATGGATGAGACTAATATTATCTTCTTTATGGAAACTTAAAGGATTGTATCCTAAATTAAAAAGGGTCACCCCATATTTTATTAGTTCTACTATTAACCATATGAGGGGGGGGGGGGGGGGTGTGGGGGGGTGTTGTTGAGTAGTACAATAATTGGTGACACACTAGGAGAAACAATTATCTCTTATTAAAAAATAAATGAAGCTTTAAACAACTAAACAAGAAGACTTAGAAAAGTAGAAATATTGAAGATTTAATTGATGAAAATTTCTTTGAATAAAAGAACTTTTTATCTTGTGAATTATCTCATAACCTGTTTATTGATGAAAATTTTTACTACCCATGTTGGTCATTTAATCACTTATAAAGATAAAGTTAAGAACTAAAGAAGTGGAGGGACCCATGAGAACTTTGTGCTTGGAGAAGTGGAGGGACCCATGAGATCCATTGTTTCCTCTTCTCTATATACACTTTCATCGTACACCTTGAAGCTAAGTCCAAAGGATAGTCCATAAAAGATGATAAACTTGACTTTCAACCTTCTAATTCTATTTAGTGATTTTGGTTCATGTTCCTTCTACTCTAAGGCCATGGAAACCAAGGTTTTAGTAAAGCTAGTAAAATTCCATTACTTGAAAAAACTTAGTGTCACATGACCAAGGGAAACTAGGATCCTAGACCCAATTATGAAATTGAATGTTGATCTATTATGTGGATACCTACTAAAAATATAAAAAAATCTTCTATATGTTAATCTTACTCATTCAAATATCCAATAGAACAAATTGGCTTTGAGTTACTAAGTTGCAAAATTTTCTTTCATTAAAGGAAAATCCAAATAATTACTCTAATTTACTCTAGAAAAAATTATTTGAACATCCATTTTGTATTTAAAAAAAAAATTTAAGCCCTGTGTGGATGTGCGGGTTTCCACATTTCTTTTATAGGGAAAGGTCTAAGAATTAGTTTCAAATGAACATTTTTATTTTGAAAACTATTACTTGATGCATGAATATTTATTTTAAAAGTATATCCTAGATTGCTTGAATATGATGTCCATTTCTCTATAAATTATTAGGGAAATTACCGTTAGATTGGGATAGTGCTTTTGTTGTTTTTATGTAGTTATTTGAGCTTTGTTGCAGCCATATATTTTGATTTTATTTTCATTCCCTATAATTTCTTTGGTGATTAGTTCTTACTTAATTCATGGATATAACCTTCCAAATAGATAACGAGTCCACATAATCATATATGATGAACATACTCTTATGTGTTTAAAGAGTCCCTTCATAATCAAAGAATTATAGATGAAAATCCATAATAGAAATGGAGGAGAAAAGTTAATCGTTGATGATGTTAAAAGAATTGAAGATTAATATTGAATCACATATAGGATGTTAGTGATAAAAAAAGATTAAAATAACACAAGCAAAGAGCATACGTTAAATTTGAGAAGGGTTGTTAAAATTCTCCTGGAATCCCATGGATAGAGTTGAGTTTCCCAATTATGACCTAATGAAATCATTGAGTAATCAATGATTTGATCCAAGTTGGTGCGGCTATGGAGGCCATAGGAAGAGATGTTCAATTTGTGATGAAGCCTAGCTTAGCTAAGGATGTTGAGTTTTTATATTGATTTTCCAAAGGAAGAGAAATTATTTTTCTTGTTGTAGAAAAATATGTCAGTGTCTTGGGAAGAACATTGCTACTGGAGTTGTGATAATACATTGTGAAAGGTTGCTTGAATTTGTTCTAAATCCAATAAATATAAAGTATGTTTAGAATTAACCATGGGCTAATTGTTATGAATATGTATGGGATTGCTTCAATTTGATGTAAAGACTAAAGACTAAATAAGTTTGTCTAGCTCATATTAAGCTATTTATTTAAAAATATATAGTTTTTGGTAATATCTATATATATATATATTTAAGTAAATAGATTTAGAATATTTTCTTTTGAAAATAGATTTGGAAGATTGTAAAAGAAAATTAATTATATATATATATAGATATATAATTTTCTTTTACAATCTTCCAAATATATTTTCAAAAGAAAATATTCTAAATCTATTTATTTAAGAAATGATTGCCTAACCTATTTATTAATATTTATATATGTTTATTCTTATATCTGTACATGATTTCATACGCTGATATAAATACATTTTTATTCTTTTCTTTATTTTATTTTATTAGCTATTATTCCATTTCAATCTACTTTATTAAATATAATTAAATTATTATTTTCAAAAATATCTTCATTTTCATTAATCAATTATATATAAAATTATTCTTTATATATAATTATATTCATATTATTTTATATAAAATCAACCATACACATTTTTATTCTTTTATTTATTTTCTTAAATCTTATTCTCACCATTTTTCCATTCTTATATATTCTATTATTTTACATATTTTCTAGACTCTTACCTTTTTCACTCATTTTTTTTTCCTCATCTTGCATTTTCCATATTATATTAAATATTCTTATTCGTTTCTTCTGTGTGCTTTTGTGATCGTGAGAGTCCCCTGGTTGGGCATGTGGCCCAAATTATAATCGTTGAACTGCTTTATTTGATTGCTTTTACTTTTCTTCCGACCAAAGTAAAGGACATTCCCCATCTTACAATAATGACGGGACCAACTGCTACAAGTGCCACCACTTTGTCACATTCTTATATATTCTATTATTTTGCATGTCTTCCAGATTCTTCCACTTCATCTAATTATTCTTTTTCTTTCGTCATTTTTGCATTTTCCATATTATATTATATATTCTTATTCATTTCTTCTGTGTTCTTTTGTGATCGATTCCCCTTGGCGGCCATGCAGCCCAAATTAGAATCGTTTAACTGCATTATTTGATTGCTTTTACTTTTCTTCAAACCAATGTAAAGGACATTCCCAGCTTACAATAATGACGGTATCACTTTACATTTGTCTTTGGGATCAACTGCTATCAATGCGGCCGTTAAAGCTAAAGGCAGACATAGCAAGGGTTCTTTCATGCCAATTCCTATCTTCTTAAAGCTGCTAAAGGCAGGCATAGTAAGGGTTCTTTTTTAAAGTGAAATGATTATCACCGACACTATGAACACAGATATAAACCCCACTTTACGCTTTTCCTTTTTATATTTTTTTAATTCTCATAAACTTTCATTATATCAAAACACCGTGCCTATACACTTATATATATATATATATATATATATATATATATTAATGTCGGTTGGGTGACTACTCTTTACCTTCTTTACGTCCAATCCGCCTCTCTTACAACCTAGTAATCCATCTCGCCCCTTCCCCTGCGGCAAGCCACAGATATAGCACCCACATTCTCCGATCCTTTTGATCATCTGCGTTGCTTCCCCAAAATAACAAGAAAGCCATGGCAACTATCACCACAATCAATGCCATATTGAACCCAGTCATGGTGTTGATGAAGGAAATTATTAAGGAAGAGGATACCCGTCAGATTCTGCACACTGACTTGAGTCGTATGGAGGGCCTTGTACAAGATATTGCCTTCTTCTTGGGATTTGAACAAAAAGAGCCCCGTGAGGGTATTCTCTGTCCATTCCAATTGATTCTTGAACTGTTTTATCTCAGGCCTAATTGTATGATGATATTGTTTGAACTTATTTTCCGCCATGAGTTTGGAGATGACTCCCAATGGGTCATATGCCCAAGAAAAACTAAGAGAAAATTTCATTTCTTTTAGCAGCTTATCAGCTTCCTCCCCTGCTACCCTGGTATTACAAATGAAGGGACCAACTTGAGCTTTGAGCTTAAATTGTCATTTCTTTTTGGCAGCTACAAAATGTACTTCATTTGCATTCAATCTTTGTCTCAAGTACTCCAGTGCATAGATTCTAATAGGTAGGTACTTTGGTAGTTTGTAAGGTGGAAGCTCACAGCCAAAAACCCTGATTTCTGTGTAGTTCTGGTAGCAATACCAATCTCATGTTGCAGCTTGATCTATGAATTGAAGTTCTTTGACAATCTTTTCATTGATCCTTGGTAATGGAGTGTCGCTCATAAGACTGAGGGCTGGATGAACAAACAATTCTGTGAACTGCTTATATGTGAATTCTTCTTTCTCCTTCATCCCCATTGAAGTCCAGAAAATCATTGACTGTGGTGATCCTTCTTCATCAAGTTTCTGCAAAGAAAATGGGAATTTGTCCCCCTGAAAATATATAAAAATATACACAAGTACTGAAGCATACTTGAATACTTCTTCAGTGTTAAATTTGACAAACTGCTCATGTATGGTTTCAACTATGAAATGATCGAAATCATAAATAACAATAGTCTTAGAATTAGAAGAAAACATGGATAAGAAACCAAGGATAACTTCATTGACAGACTGATCAGAGTGATAACCAAGCAAATAGGACAGGATAGTAGTAATATGCCTCATTCTATCAGGAAACATAGATGAATCATAAGGGGGATTTCTCTTTGGTAGAGGACTACCAATTGCTAAAAATAGTTCCAAGGTCTGGGATCTCTTGGTAAAGTCCAATTTGTTATAAGCTACTATCAGGTTTTCATGAAAAAAAGGATGAGTTGGTGTAGTGGCAGGGGCCTGCAACATTTTCTCAATTGAATTAGCGTTAATAGGACAAAGGATTTCTCCAGTCAGTGAGATAATGGCTCTCTGGCTGGGATCATAGGATTCATGGCATTTTCTCACGAACTCTGGAGCTTTGTGTATTTGTGGAAATATATAGTGGGTTAATTGGGATTCCTAGAGCCCAATTTTATCACTCTGGTCAATTAGCTGCTCTTCCCACCAACAATAAATTTAAAATAAATCAAATTGAGTAGAAGTCTCAATGATTTTGCAATCCTTGTCAATTAATGGAGTATGGTGGAAATCAATCTGTGGTTGAATTAGAGGATTTGAAACTTCTACAATTTCTTTTCCCTTGGGAGGCATTTTTTCAAATGAAACTACGAACTGTAAATGAAAAAATGGTAAAAGGAATTAATAGAGTGGAGACAGGTAACTGACAAGTGGACCTGGAAGGCGTGCTTGCAAACAGGACAAGTGGCTACTAGAATATCGGACAGTGGCTGTGATGTTGAGCAGGCGAGCTTGAAGAATACTCTCGTCACAGAAGTTAACTGTGTAACCTTTGAAATGCATGACACAGTGTTTATAAAGAGAAAAATGGAGTGGGAAGGTGGCGCCGAACATTTGAAAGTTCATTAATTATCCAACGGGTTAATTAACAGACATTTGGTTATAAATGTGCGGGAGCGAAAATGAATGGGCAACAGATAGGTGGCAGATGATTGGACGGGAAATATGAAGTGAACGTGATGTGGGGTGGCAGTAATGGCTATGAAGGATACTGCATTCGGGGGTAAGACAGAGCGGTTTGTGGTTTTGGGATTTTTAGTCCCGAAAGACTAAAAGGTACTTTTGTGGTTTATATAGGCAGTATTAAAGACTTCCCATTTCGCCCCCCACCGATAAACTTTGGACGGTGAATGAGGGCCGAAAGGGAGTGTGCGGGATGAGAGGTGAGGTGGAGGGAGTTTAACGTGTGAGTGGGGAATGAATGGTGGGGTCGCAATATGATAGGCGGACGCGATAATGGTGGGTCCGGGTGTTTTAATGAATGAAGTGATAGAATATGAATCGCAAATCACACTTTCTTCTGCCCAATGGTTCATTCACTCATGAATGATGCGATGTGATATGATCCTACGGTCAGCAATCAACAGTCATCCAACGTTTGGCAGTGGTATCACACATTGCACTTTCCTCCACCCAATGGTTCATTCACTCATGAATGATGCGATGCGATATGATTCCACAGTCAGCAATCAACGGTCATCCAACGGTTGACAGCGATATCACACATTGCACTTTCCTTCGCCCAATGGTTCATTCACTCATGAATGATGCGATGCGATATTGATCTTTAGGAAATAACCATTTCAGCATCTCAAACTTTCACATTTCTACCTACCCTTCTATTCCTAACATTTTTACTTATCCTTCCAGAGTGCATTTGAACTAGCAACCCAATATTTTCTTTTTATGAACAATCTATCTCTATACCTTATTTCTTCCATTGGCTCAGATTAAACTATTGAGCCAATTTATTTTCTACCTATGAGAATTAATTGAAAACAAATCCAATTACGATGCAACTATATAATTGGATAAAATAACCTAGTGTGGCATCTAAACAAACTGCACACAACTATTATTTTTCAAACTGAATTTAGAACAAAGTAGTGGCATTTAGATTTGAAACACTTTCAGAGTTGATTTCTTTTTCTTTTCTAACCTAACATTTTATTTTGCCTTCATTTTTTAAGGCATCTACCCTAACATTTTCTTTGATATGGACATATTTATAAAAATATTTTCCTAACATTTTTTATTTAATATTCTTTTTGTCCATATCCTATCTTAACATTTTGTAAATACATTTTCTTTTTTTGTCTAATTTATTCTAACTTATCAAAACCAGAAAATGCTACAACACCATGGAGATGGATTCCCAAGGTCAACTAAGGGTAGGCAGTGGGGTATAGAGGCCTTGCTTCTTAATGGTCGGTTTGGCAATGGCTCGGGCAGTGCATGATCTGATGTACTTTCTGACATCCTGTTTAAGATTCGGCCAATAGAAATACTTTTGTAGTACTGCCACCATTTTCTCGACCCCGAAATGCCCAGTAGCCCGACTGTAGTGTGTTTCCTATATCATCTTGGCACGCCCGCTTGAAGGAACACAAATGTGACCCAGGTGGCATAACAGGGCATCCTGGAGGTGAAAATATGGAACATGCTGACCCTCCAAGTGTGTCTGGTATGTGTGGCCAAATTCTGGGTTGCTTTTGTAGAGAAGTGGCCAATCAGAAGTCTCATGCCCACAAGAGTTGAGCACAGTGGTTAACACCATGATCGGTGGTCGACTGAGGAAATCTGCAACATTATTGGTGTTTCCCTTCTTATATTTGATATTCAAATGGAACTGTTGTAGGTATGTGGACCACTTCTGATGGCGATCATTCTGCAATTTCCCCTTGGTCTGTATGAACTACAGGGGTCAGTGGTCTGTGTGGATGACCGTTTCCTTTCCCAAAATGTAATGCTTCCATTGTCGACAAGGCTACATAATGGAATACATCTCTTTGTCATAAGTGGGATACTTCTAAACTGTGTCTGAAAGTGTCTCACTATGATATGCCATTGGATGCCCGTGTTGAGTAAGGACTTCCCCAATAGCATAGTCAAAGGCATCTATCTCGACCTCAAATGGCTATTGCAATTCTGGTAATGCGAGCACTGGTGCCAAACAGAGGCGATATTTCAACTCAGTCAATGCCTTCTGTTGAGATTTAGACCAAAAGAATTTTTCTTTCGCTCCTCCCTTGGTGACTTGACTCAAGGGCCAAGTGATATGAGAAAATCCCAACACAAACCTGCAGTAGAAGTTGGCAAGACCTAGAAAGTTACGGAGCTCTGTTAGAGTGGTTGGAGATGGCCAATCCCGAATGACTTGGATCTTCGCTGGATCCACATGCACCCCATGTTCATCAATAATGTATCCTAGATACTCAACTTGGGTCATGCCAAAAGTGCATTTCTCCAAATTGGCACATAACTTGTGTTGCCGCAGTGTTTGGAGAACTTGTCGGATGTGGTGGAGGTGCGCTTCCCAACTCTGGCTGAAGATCAGGATGTCATCCAAGTATACCACTACAAATGAGTTGGCGAATGGTCGCAAGATGTCATCCATTAGCCTCATGAATGTTGCAGGAGCATTCGTCAATCTGAAAGGCATAACCAACCATTAGAAAAGGCCCTCCTTGACTTTAAAGGCAATCTTCCACATATCGGAGGGTTCGATTGGTACCTGGTGATATCCTGACTTCAAATCAATCTTGCTAAAATATTTTTCCCCCTTCAGTTGGTCTAGGAGGTCATCAATCCATGGGATCGAGTACCTATTACGGACAGTGATCTTTTTCAGTGCCCGATAGTCAATACAGAGTCTCCAAGTCCCATCCTTCTTCTGTACCAACACGATCAGGCTCCCATAGGGCGATGAACTCAGACAGATGTGACCTTTCTGTCGTAGCTCCTGAATCTGTCTCTTGATTTCACCGTTCTCTAGAACGGAGCGTCGATAGATTGGTCAATTGGGCAGTGACGCACCTGGGGTCAAATCGATGGAACCCTGATAGTGCAAAGTAACCCCTGCGGGGGAGGTGAAGATGTCATCATACTCCTCCACGACCTTGTCCATCTATAGTTGCCATGCGAAGGGGCCCTGTCTAGAGGTCGTGGTCACCGTCTTCTTCTTTCCTTGAGGGCGTATCATCAGGAAAACAAATTTCCCAGTTTTGGAAATGAGCTTACTGCATTGTTTTGCAGTAACCAAAGAGATGGTGGTAGGCGATTCTACCTCCGGTATCCTATACAACTTATTTCCCAAAGTAACAATAACAACACGGGGCCTTGATTCATATACAACATGTTGCTTCCACAAGTATGGTTGTCCTAATAATACATCACAAACTTCAAGGGGAGCAATGTTACACAATACCTCATCCGTGAAGGTCTTGATGTTGTATGAAAGGCGACACTGCTAACTCACGCGAAGATCCTGTCCTTGGTGAAGCCACCCCATGGTGTACGGTTGTGGATGTGCTGTGGTTGGTAAGCCCAGCCGCTTCACAACCTCTACCGAAATTAGGTTCTTTTGGCTCCCACTGTCGGCGATGAACTGTAGCGAGGATCCCTTTACCCACATCAGGGAGTGGAAGAGACGCTCCTCCTCCTCTGGATCTTCGGGTTCCTCCTTCTGGATCTTCGTGGTGGCAACGATGGTGTTGGGCTCCGCATCGATAATCTAATTCCCTTTGTCATTCCCCTTGTTGGGTTCTGACTCAGAGTCGGAACATGCATCTGATTCTGAAACCTTTAGCTTGGCCACCAGTGACTGCTTGGCCCGACACTCACTTGTGTTGTGAGTGGAGCTCTTATGGAACTCACACCACTTTCCTGTGTCCTTTTTCGGCTTCACAGCGCTGTTCTTTGCTTGCAACTTTGACGGGTTGTATTGGGTCGCCCCGCCTTGGCTTTTTCCTTTGTTCTATGGTTTGGGGGCACCTTTCCCTTGCTTCGGATTCGCAAATCCAAAGTCTCGCTTCTTCTTGGATGTACTTGTGCAGGCAGCTGTGGTATTTGAGTACCAAACGTTGCGTTGAATCCTTGATACCCAACTTTGTGCGAAGGGTATGGAAAATATTGGTAAACTCCGGCATGTCTTGGTCCCTTCCCTACCACAACGTGGTCCACTTTATGTATTGATCCTCATAGTTTTTAATAGGGTAGTACTTCTCCTTGATGACATCCTGGAATGAATTCCAAGTGGGTGCGGCTGAAAATAGTGAGCATGTACTTTCATCCTTCCGCTCGCAATAGGTTTCCCACCAGTCCTTGATGTGGGGAGCTACTTTGAGAAGAGCGAAAATAATCTTTTCCCGGCTGGAAAAATCATGAATATAAAAAAAACCCTCTAGCAAATTTAACCATTTATCGATGGCATTTGCATCTATTTGACCCTCGAATACAGGGATTTTAAAATTAACTTGTAACTTAAACGGTGTGGCGTTTCCAGAGTAGCTGTTGGAAGTCGACGTGTCACCCCTGGGTAGCCGCTGAAGGATCTAGGAAAAGTTGTCCATCATCGCGTTCCTTTGTCACTCGGGGGCTTATTCGAGCAATATTTTAATAGGATCTCTTGCCCCCTCGTCTTTCTTTTCATCTGCCATGGGAGGCTATCGGGATTTGCAAGGTTGGTCTTGCAAAGGTTCGACCAATTCAAGCCCTAACTCCGGGGACATGCAAAGAAAAACAGAGAAATAAAAGCAAACCGCTCTGATACCACTGATCCGGATTTAAACAAGAACGCAACAAATTATAGAGATAACCATAAACACAGGGATGCGGCGGAAATAATACTTCATTTCATTAATGTAAAATACTGAAATATGCTTACAAACAGAAATAGAAACAAACCAACTAGGGCGATGGTAGCTTATCTCTTAGAAGAGATGTGGCTGCTACATGCCTCTAAATTGCCTTACAATGAGGCTCAAGGGCCTTTTTATTATTGAACAATAAGAGCAAACCCTAAACAACCAAAAACCTAACCCGAGGAGATGTAACAGCAAGAGTTTATGAGCCCTGTTGGGGTGAGTTGGACAGCGAACTTCCCAGGGTCGTGACTTGGTCATATTATCTCCGTTTGACGCGCATGATAAGCTGTTGGAAAGATCTCTTCGAGGACTACGATGAAAAAGATGATTTTAGGAAAAAAATCGTTAGCAGTAGATTTCCAAAAAAATGTCGTTTAGGGCCTCAAAACAGCTCCAGAAGTTTAGGACCTGAAAAGCTGCTAAAAATAGTAAATTGTGCTATAATTAAGGAAACTAAAAAACTGAAAGAAGCAATGGTGGGGGTCCAAGTGGAATTGGCGGGTGGCCACCAATATCCACCTGGACCACATTTACTCGCTTTTAAAAGCTCACCAGGGTGAACATGAGGCGAGAGTCACTATGCATGACCCAACATCCAAGTTCTAGTTATAGAAATGGGATATACCATCCTAAAACTTATTGCAACCTCCCAGAGACACCAAATCACCTAGATGTTAGACAACATCCACTGATGATCACACCCTGAGCTGGAACTATATTTTTCCTAAATTTATAGCCCAACAACACACATGCCAAGTTATGCATGTGGTCAGAAGGATCAAGCTACATGCACATGCCTTTCTCCATGTGGCTACAACCAAAATCTTCTAGTTCTGTGCTTGTGGCCGCAAAATCAATGCTAGAATTTGAGGGCTTTCCTATAGGCTACTGCCCAGAACTTCCCAAAGCTTTCCAGAATCTAGTCTATGATGATCACAAGTCTATATAATCCATACTAAGGGTAAAATATTTCCCAAAATCATGATAAACATTTAGGAAAACATGTGATAAACAAAGTAACTATAGGTCATGAATGCATATATGTTCACTATTACCATAGCTTCATCAAATAATCTTCAAGAAGGCTCACTTCCCTCTCAAAGCTAGTTGCATCCAACACTATTTAGCTCGTGCATTCATATAATCATTCAATAACTTTTCAATCCATGAACAAGATCCATAATAAGAGCACATCATAAAACAAGAATGTACCATGCTTATAACCAATATTTAACTAGAATGAGTCCATGACAACTAGTCATGAAATCAACACAATAACCAATACATGTGCTCATTGATCTCAATAAGAAATAACACATAATAGCATATGCATAAGGCCAACCAATTTAGGGACTTCCACGTACCACCCAACCATAGATTGGGCTCAATCAAATATTTCTTTTAGCTAATCATCCTTGTGCCATATTACAAGCATGAATGTGGATCACATGGGATAAACCAAAACAAAACTAACAACGAATCCATAGGCTAAATTTTCCTGTCTCCACCCACCTATCAAGAGTTCCAGGAGAAACCCCATCTCCACCCTCGACCCTTGGTAATTTTCTGGAGACCACCTCAACTAGGATCTAGAATCAATCAGCCATTTAAATCTTAACCAAAACAAGGAACCTTCTTTTCCAAACTTCTTCTTTGTTGCCCACCAATTCCTTTGCTTGCTTGTGCCCAAGTGAATGCTAGAATGCTCTAATGTCCAAGTGAATGCTTTAATACCCAAGAGTAACCAAAAAATGATGAAGAGTAACTAAGTGTAGCTAAGAGAGGCATGGAATGTTTTCCCTCTCCTTTTGTTTCCTTTTCCTTTTTCTTTTCCCTTCATTTCCTTTGCATGCATATTGCTGTCTCTTTGTCTTCCTTTTCTCATATCTTCCTTTTCTCATATCTTCCTTTATTTCTTATATTGAATTTTCATTTATTTCTTTTTGACTTTTCCAATGCCATTGCCAATTTCCATAGCCAATAATAAACCACAACTGATGCCCACTATAGCATTTTTCCCCTCGATTGAACATGGAATATGTGTCCCATGACCTTGGCCTTATTTTATTTACATGAAAAATCAACCCAGGATTGTTACAAATATCATAAACTAGAATAAACCTTAAACCCTTAACCCAATATTATAAACTAAAATAATAAACCCTAATGTATTTAATGTCACAATGCAACATTGAATAAATTGCAATGTAATGTATCATTGTGACAATGATTGTCACACTACTTGTCGCATTAGGATGATGTGTGTCGCACTGTGACAGATAAATTTTTATATCATTCCAACATCACAATAGTAAAGCCTTATATTAAGCCTTATATTAAAACAAATATTATAAGCCCTAACATTATAAAACCCAACATTATAAACCCTAAGATTATAAAACCCAATATTATACCTAATATTAAACCCAATATTATAAACTCAATATTAAACCCAAGTGATTAACATAGTCAAACATGGTTAATACTACTAGTTAATGTGGTTGACTAATTTTTTAATGTTGCATTGCAATGTAATGTAACATTGCGATAATGTTTGTGACATTGCAACAAGGTTTGTCACATTAGTTATATTTTTGTATCATTTCGATGTCACAATACTATTATTATTATTATTATTTTCTTTACCAATCAACTTTATTAATATTACTATTGTTATTATTAATGATTTTTAATGTTGATTATGAATAATCAAAGATTGACATTGGGTAACTATGGTTGACCATCGTTGACTATTTTAACCACATTGAACAGTGTTCACTATCAAACTTTGTCAAACATGGTCGAACATAGTCAACCACATTAGTTACTGTGGTTAACTATTTTTGTAATGTGACATTGTGACATTGGATACATTATAATGTAAAGTAACATTGTGATGTTGTTTTTCACACTGCAACATTGGATAGATTTCTGTAGTATTCAGATGTCATAACATGTTTGATTATTAATATTAATAGGTGATTATGTTTGACCAAAGTTGAAGAATGTTGACTATAAAACATACTTAAACATAATTTAACATAGTTGATCACATTAGTAAATGTGGTTGACTAATTTTGTAATGTCGCATTGCGGCATTAGATAATTTACAATGTAATGTAACATTGCAACAATGTGGTTTGCCATATTGCAACGTTGGATGCATTTTTGTACCATTGTGACATAAGAATATCAATATTAATGTCATCATTATTATTAGTCAGCTTTATTAATATTAATATTTTTTTTGTAAACCCTAATATTAAACCTAATATGATTAACCTTGGCATTAAACCAAACACTATAAACCATGTTAACTATACTTGATAAAGTGGTTGACCATGGATGTTGAACAATGTTCACTATCAAACTTTGCCAAACATGGTTGAATGTAGTAAATCACATTAGTGAATGTGGTTAACTAAATTTCTATAACATGAAGATGTCATAACATGATTAATTATTAATGTTAATCAATAATATTAATAAGTGATTATGTTTGACCAAGTTAGAATAGTGTTGATTGTTAAACATAGTCAAACATAATTGAACATAGTCGATCACATAAGTAAATGTGGTTGACTTAATTTTTAATGTCACATTGTGACATTGGATAAATATGCCAGTATGTCCTGAAGAGCATTGCGATTGGAGTTATGAAAAAAAGCCATAATAATACATTGTCAAAAAATGCTTAAATTTATTCTAAATCCAATAAATATAAAATATGTTGAAAAGTAATCATGGATCTATTTGTCTACCATATACATAAGGTTGCTTCTAATAACTTTATTGATATAAATAATAATAAATTTGATTTTTTTAAACATTATTTTTGATAATCCATAATTGTGTCTAATTTACTTTTACAATCTTCTAATTTATTTATTTAAAATATAGTTAAGCAATCCACTTACTAATATTTATATATTATTTGTATTTTTTCTATATTTTAAATCATTTCATATTCTAATATAAATATATTTTCTTTATTTTTTTATTTTATCTGCTATCTCTATTTCAATTTACTTTTTTCAATATAATTAACTTGTTCGTTTTAAAAATATCTCCTTTACCACTGATCAATCCTATATAAAGTTATTCTCTATATAATTATATTCACATTATTTTCTATAAAATTATTTCTTACATCTTCTTATCTCTGACCTCCATTCTAATATTTTTCACATTTTTATATATTATATTCTTTTTTATATTTTCCAAATTCTTACACGGTGACTCTTTATTCTTTTTCTTTCCGCATCTTATATTTTCCGTATTATATTCTTATTTGTTTTCTCATTCTTTTGAGTGCTTTTGTGATCGCCAGAATTCCCTGATTGGATATGTGGCCCAAATTATAATGGTTGAGCTGCTTTATTTGATTGCTTTTACTTTTCTTGAGCTGCTTTATTTGAGCTGCTTTTACTTTGGGACCAACTTCTAAAGTGCCGCTTTAATATCAATCCGGCGTGAGAGCTAAAGGCAATGTTGTTTGTGCCATCTGGTATTCTTTGCTTGCACAAGTAAATTAACCTTTAACTTTTCTGAGTCTTAGTCAAATGTCCCAATATCAATCCCCAATATCAATCCGGCCGTTAAAGCTAAAGGCAATCTTGTTTGTGGGGGTATTCTTTGCGTGCACAAGGAGTAAATTAACCTTTAACTTTTCTGAGTCTTCGTCAAATGTCCCAAACACAAAATGCAACGGTAATTTAATCCAACACAGAAGCTTAAAGATACACGATAATGAAAATACATAACCTTATATTTCATCCCAATGTTTCTTTCATCACAATTTATTTATTTTCATTTCCTTTGACTATATTGAGTTTACGTTAATGCTAATCCATATATTAAGTGAAAAAAAAAACTGAATCGACCTACAATTATAAGATGCGTATCATTGACGGATGTAAGCAATACCTTATGCTTTCCCTTTTTTTTTACTCTCAAATTTGCATAACTTTTGTTCTTTCTCATGTTCCATTTCATCGCCACGCTACGGGGATTCTCCCTAAACCTGTTTTTTTCTTTGTTAAATTCTTATAGACTTTTATTTTATCATAACACCACGGCTGTTATATATTAATGTTTGTTGGGTGATTGCTCTTTACCTTCTGTACGTCCAATCCGCCTCCCTTACTCTCTGCATCACAATTCCGCAATCCATCACCCCGCTTCCCCTGCGGCAAGCCACAGAGATAACACATTCTCTGATTCTTTTTCTCCCACAACTACAAGAAAGCCATGGCAACGGTCACCACAGTAGCATGCGATGATGCCACAATCAACCCAGTCATCCAGTTGATAAAGGAAGTTATTAACAAGGAGGATACCCGTTCGATTCTAAAAACTGATTTGAGACCTATGGAGAGCCTTCTACAAGGTATTCCCTTCTTCGTTGGATATGAACACGATATTCCCTTCTTTTCCGGATATAAACAGAAAGAGCCGCTGGAGATGATGAAGATTTGGTTGCTGTTGCTGCAAAATTCGCTTACGGAGGCAAACCGCCTACTCGATCGCAGGGAGGGATCATACCAAAGCTGTCTTGACAGTGTCATGTGCAATCCCAGGACACTCTCCCACGAGATAAGAGTTTGGAAAGCCCATTTTAATCATCTCTATCAAGGCTTTCAAACTGAGATTATTCACCGTTTGGTTGCCCCAGTCACCGAACTGTTGAAGGATGTTATGAACAAGGAGCAGGATAATCCTCAGATTCCGCAAGCTGAGCTGAGGCGTATGGAGAGCCTTCTACAAGATGTGATCACCCTCTTCCGTGATGAACCCGATATTGCCACTCTCTTCCAACGTCAAAAGCACGAGCTCCTGCACATCTTAAGGACCTGGTTTCAATTGCTGCAAACTTCTCTTACAGAGGCAAACGGTTTATTCGATCTCGATCCCACAACACACTCCGAAGAAATAAGAGAATGGAGCGCATCTTTTGATAAGATGTATCATGGCTTGCAATCCGACTTGTCAAGATTGGTGACTTCCCTGCAGTTTGTTTCATCAAAACCCTTTTATGCATATAAAGAGGAAGATGCATCTGTAGGTTCAGGGATTATAGCTGATGAGGCACAACCCCTCTCTAAAGATGAAGCCTGGATGCTGTTTCGCACAGTGGCTTTCAAAGGCGTCCAAGTTTCTATGGATATACAAGAGCGTGCCAGGAATATTGCGGAAGAGTGTAGAGGTGTTCCTTTGGCCATAAAAGTAGTGGGCGCAGCAATGATTGGGCAAAGCAGTGTTCATGAATGGGATAATTGTTTATCCTCCATTCAAACCCTACATCCCTCTTTTCCACCCACTCATCGTTCTGGCCGCCTTGATGCACAGCTCTATGCACGACTCCGGTATAGCTATGATGCTCTGCCCAATTCACACGTGAAGAGGTGCTTCTTATGTGAGAATAATGCAGAAATAGATTTAGTTATGAGTGGTTGAACTGAATTAGTTGTAGGTGGTTGAACAGAATTAGTTATGAGTGGTTAGGTGTTATTCCTATATAAGTGTGATGTAATTGAACAAATAGATCAATATAAAAGTTTGTGGTTTTCTGTTTTTAATTTGGTATCAAAGCTCAGGGTCTGAGCTTGGGTGAGAGCGCAGGTGAGGAAGGCCAAGTGGTGTTTGCGTGAGGCCAGACGCCTGGTTTGTGGAAGATCCGGCTCCCTGAGACCTGCGTGAGGCCAGACTTGCTGCGTGTGAAGGAGCCTGGAATTGCTGCGTGTGAGTTTGCTGTTTTGAGGTGAACCCAACGTGAAGAGTGCAGATGCTGTGGTGTTGGTACCCGTGTTGGCGTGGTGAACGTCAGTTCTGGAGGCGTTGTGCAGTTTGATGCGGAGAGTCCGTTGTGCAGAGAGTGTGTGCGCTGCGTTTGTGCAGAGAGTTTGTGCCGCTGCGTGGAGGTAATTCAGAAACTGATGTGTCGTGGTTTCCTTATTGTGTTCTTTGCAGAAACCGTTGAGTGCCGTGGATAGTGCGCAGTAACCCTGTGATCCCAGCGTGTGAGGCTGCTGGACGTTGAACTGTGGACGGTGTGGTCGAAGTCTGCTTGAAGGATACGCTGTGGACAGCATACGCTGACCTGTGGACAGCCCTGAATCCGGTGCAGCAAATCGTAAGTGTTCCATTTTCTGTTTTAAAGAGACAACCGATGTTGTGATCACCATACGTGGAGTTTCTGCCGTTGTTGAAAAATCGTTGTTGAAAACCCTCGCCGAGAGGAGACCGTTTTCGATTTCTTGAAGTTAGCCCTCGTCGAGGAGGTGCTGGCTCGCTGAGTTTTCTGTTTTATTGAGTTTTCAGTTTTAAGACAACCTTCATTTGCATGCCTCCCTCCACCAGCGTGCTCTACAACTCCTTTTCGTCATACCTGCTACTCATAGCATCGAAGGTTGATCGGGTAGTTGGGCTCAGTGATACCCCAACCCACCTTTGTCTGGTGCGTTTAATTTGCTCGGTAAAAGAGGCCGACCTTCCAGAATCTCTTATTCTGCAACAGACGCAAGTTCAAGATGTCATATGGTTACGGTTTCTTAAAGCTTCATTAGTTTTACTTGGTTTGAAAACCCTTGGTATGATCGACGAAGAGGCCGGTGCAGTGTCGCAGTGGTGTGCTGTCGAGAACCGTCGAGAAGTCTGAGAACGTTGCTGGTGCTGTCCGTCGTTGTCCAGAACGCTGTCAAGAACGCCCTGTCCAGAATCCACTTGCTGGTGTGCTGCCAAGACCCCTGTCAAGAACTCGGGTAGCAGTTGCTGTTGTGCGTATGTGCTGCCAAGACCCCTGTCAAGAACTCGGGTAGCAGTTGCTGTTGTGCCATCAAGAAAGGCTGTACGTTGGTGCTGTCAAGAACCGAGGCAGTGAGGCAAGCAAGGGTGTGTGCGTATACAGTCGAGGAGCAAGGCGTATACCGTTGCTGTAGTTTTAAGATTGCGTGGAGTGCTGCATTGCGTGGAGTCCCTGTCCAGAACATTGCCTGGTGTTTTTTTTTTGCAAGCTTACCGTGGTCATATTCTTTTTCAGTCGGCCCGGTTTTCTTTGTTTTGTTGCAAAAATCGTGTAAGTGGGTCTTGTTCAAGAGAGTGCTGGTAGTGAGCACCGTTTGTGACAGCTGGTCTAATTGAAGGAGCCCGGAGGGCCAAGGAGAGCAGAGAGAGGCAGTAGAAAAGGCGTTTTGTTTGAAGTGTGATAAAGCTAACTGATATGTCTATTATTTTAGACTTTTTTGACAATGATCTTTTTAATGATCATTTTCTCATGAACCCATTTGGGATTAGCAGTGTTTTTGAGTCCATTGACAAAGAGTTTCATGTTGTTGAAGATCATGTCCCTGAAGAAATCACTCATGTTGTTGAGGATCACGCTGTTGAAGAAATCACTGAGATTAAAACTTGCCCGGTTGTTAGAAGTTTTATTGGATCTACTTTCAAGATGACTGCTACTTTGGAGGATACTACCATGGATGACTGCATTTTGGTGACTCCTTCGTTGGTTCCTCATGGAAAGTGGGGAGAACATGAATTAAATTACCTCGTTCGAGATCTTGCATTGCCTCTCAATCCAAAAGAGGTTGTTGACGTTAAGTATGTAAGCAAGGAGCAAAGGAATTTCATAAGGAAACCCAAAAAGGTGAAGATGAAACTGCACCAGCAATGGAAAAGGAACAAGCATGGACCTTTTAATAAGAAGGCAAAAATGAAATGTTTTGTTGTAAGCCTAGCTGAGACTTAGACCAGCAGGCAAGTTAAAGTTTAAGTTGTCATGATTAAGCATATAGTTCCTTGTATATCGTGCTATAGTATATATTTGTTATATAGTTGGAATTAAGGGGGAGTGGTAGAAAGGTATTAATTCCAACTACCCTCTGTTAATGCAGTAGCTAGATCAATCTAGAGAATACAGCAGATGTTCAAAGTACAAGTTCTAGAAGTCAGTTAGGTATGGTAGAAAATCCATTTCTCCATTAAGGGAGGATGTGAGAATAATGCAGAAATAGATTTAGTTATGAGTGGTTGAACTGAATTAGTTGTAGGTGGTTGAACAGAATTAGTTATGAGTGGTTAGGTGTTATTCCTATATAAGTGTGATGTAATTGAACAAATAGATCAATATAAAAGTTTGTGGTTTTCTGTTTTTAATTTCTTATATTGTGCCATGTACAAGAAAGGTGAAGAAATTGATACAGATACATTACTGCAAATGTGGATTGGAGAGGGGTTGGTGAAGAGCCAACAAGGATCCTATTTAATGGACATGGCCATTGCCCGCAAATATTTAAAACTCCTTGTACACCGTTTCTTCTTCCACAGAGTCCGTAAGAGCAGGGATCTCTTTGAGGGGAGGAGGACAATAAGAGTTCACGAGTGTATTCATGACATGGCGGTCTACATTGGGCAGAAAGAGGAGAACTGTGTATTTAGTCAAAATCAAGTAAATTTCCCAGAGTTTCACGATGAAAACTGCAGCAGGATATCAGTAGCCGAGAGTTCTATGGAACATCTACCCACTGAGTTGAGATGCCCAAAGCTTGCGAGTCTCAGCTTACAAGGCAATTTGCGTTTGAAAGAGCTTCCGTCAGAGTTTCTTCTCAGCTTAACCTCTCTCAGGGTTCTCAATCTGTCGGGATGCTCCCAAATAACTTCAATCCCGACGTCAATTGGGCAGCTCAGAATGCTCCAGTTTCTCTCATTAAGCGACCTTTTCCGCATCACATATTTGCCTGAACAGATATGCCATGTTTCCAGTCTTCAATTTATGGATCTTTCAGGGTGTACAGGTCTAACTTCATTGCCATCTCAGATTGGAGAGCTCACAAATCTCAAGCATCTTAATTTAGACAGATGTGATTCCTTGAAGATGATTCCGCGTGAGATGTCTGAACTTACTTCACTCAGCAGACTCCAGTTAAGTTATCGGACACGTTTAAGTGTGGAAATGGAAGCACCGGCAAGTATTTGGAGTTTGAAGGGTCTCAAAAGCTTGACGGAGTTGCAAGTATGGATAGACACGGAGCAGCAGGATGGAGGATGGTCAAGAATTAAAGATGGCATAATGGGAACCTGGTCGGAGATGAGGCACTTACAGTTGATGTACAATAATAGTTATGAAGAGGAGGATCTCCTTCGAGACGACATGCAGAACATGAAAAAGCTACAGAGTTTTATGCTATTCGGGTACCAAGGGTTAAGTCTGCCGAATTGCATGTTTGAACATCTTGAAATGGTCACATTGGTTAGTTGCTACAACATAAGGGAGCTGTCTCCATTGGAGCGGTTGCCCAATTTAAAGCTTCTGAAGTTATGGATGTGCTCTGGTTTGAGAGAGTTGGGGATAGGGAGTCCAAATACATATGTAAGCTTACAGAAGTTGGTTCTCATAGAGCTAGAGGATTTAGAGTCTTTGGGTGGAACATCAAAGACGGGAGTGTGGAATGAAACAACATTACCTCAACTCCGTGTCTTAAAGATACGGAAATGCGAATCTTTGCAAACATTTCCTAAAGGGATGGAAAAGCTACCAAATTTCCGTGCATTAATTTATCAGCCATGGTACAGGTCGGACAAAAGCGCAAAGGAGTGGTGGGAAAGGTTAAGGTGGGAGGACGAGAACATGAGAATCAAACTTGAACGAATCTTTATACCACGTTAGAGGTAAGTCACTGTTATTTTTTCATTAATTAAATTTTAAATTATTTATATTCTAGTATATTTTATTTTTCCCTCATTTCTTTGTAAAAATAATAACACGTGAGAGGTTAAGTCACTGTTATTTTTTCATTAATTAAATTTTAAATTATTTATAATTTAGTATTATTATTTTTATTTTTATTTTATTTTTTTATATTTTGTTTTTTTTTTAAATAATAATAATCAATGAAATTTATAAAACATCTTAGACTTATTTATTTTTCACATTTACTTATGATACACCGGTTGTAAAATCTATTCTACACTTTACTCAGGAATTTTATAATAAATATTATTATTAAAATTAATTAAATTTCAATTTTTATCATATAAACAAAATAATCAATTAAATTACATGCATTTTGAAAAGATCTCTGGACACGAAAATGCGTGCGTGTCAGTCACTATGAAATGGATAGCACTGAAATATCGGCTAATAGGATGCCCTGACCTGAATACTAATGTTAATTTAACTTGCACCTTATTCAAAAACTCCTATATTATATAGTTTTATTTATAAGTTTTTTTATATTATATATTAATATGATCACAATGTCAACTTTTTTTAATACTTTAGTTTCTTGGGAATGGATTTTTTTTTTTATATTATATATTAATATTATCACAATCAAGTACATTATTATTTTTTTAATACTTCAATTTCTTCGGAATCGAAAATAGTGGTTGACTATTTATAACATTCACAGCTAACAAATATCTTTATTTATGATTTTTTAAACTGAATTTCACTTTGGGATTCGTGTGAATTGCAATTTTTTTTTGTCACTGTATTGTAAATGAAAACTAATTTTTATTTAAAGTATTTATTTATTTAATTGGAACACCATAGTATGTTTACAACATTTATATCATTATAGTCTTTATTTATTTAATTAGAACAATATAGTAATATATAATATGTTATGTTTACAACATTTATATTATTATAGTCTTTATTTATTTAATTAGAACGCCATAATAATATATAATATATTATGTTTACAACATTTACATCATTATAGTCTTTATTTTATTAATGTCTATAACATTCACATCATTATATTTTTTATTTTATTAATGTCTATAACATTTATATTATTATAGTTTTTATTTTATTAATGTTTGGTATTTTATTGAACTAATTGTTTTGTTGGCTCAATTACAGGTAGGGGACATAGCTCCTCATTACCAAGGTGATCGTGAGACATAGCTATCCCCCGTAGGAATCTTATTGAACTAATTTAAATAAATTGATACTCTTTATTTTTTTATGAGATAGTTTTGGCATAAAGGAAGATGGGTGTCATTCATGTTGTGGTATTAATTCACTCATTTCATTTTTTTCCCTATCTCCAATTGGGTATACACTTCAAAATTGAGCAATCTTGGATGTCATTAATCTAGTTGTTTGAGTATATCATGGATTACCTTTTTATTGTGGGTTTGTTTCATTCACACTTAATTTGTTTTGCATGATTATAATGTCTCTTTACAATCTAATTAATTACAAGGTAAAGGATTAACTTTGTCTGTGATAAATAATGTTTAAATTATGTGATTATATTAAACTCTATAGACCACACATAATCTTTACGTATGAATCAACAATGAGAACAATGGAAGAAGTTATGATTCGTCATCTAGAAAGGGATTATTGAAGATGGTTACGGAGATGGTTGAATTGAATGTCTTGTTATGATATATTGGTATGACCACTTTTTAATGAAAAGGTATGATATTCTACAATAAAAAAATCCACGTACGTAATGACAAATTGAATATAATTTCCCTTCAAGAGTTAATAAAGTATAAACTCCCATTATCCCTTTCTTGATATGTGTTTGACTTTTTTCTACTACTAAATCTCAAAGTCAAGATTTGGAATGAGAGTTTAGTTTCCCATATTATTAAAAGAGTTAAGTCACTAAAGGTGTTGACCTTTCAAAAATATTTTCCAAAGACGTGGTAAGGCAACATGGAGAGTAGAAATTGTTGTATTTGTTGTTGAAAAATATTCCAAAGTCTCCTGAAGAGCATGGCTATTGAAGTTGTGAAAGAGAGCCATGATAAGACATTGTGAGAGGTTGTTTGAAGTTGTTCTAAAACTAGTAAAAGTAAATTTTGTTGAAAAATGAGAATGGATCTATTTGTTGATTATCTACATGAAATTGCTTCTGAGAATTATGATTGTGTACAACTAATCAAATTTTCCACATTAGGCTGATCAATTTGTTTAAGAAGACATCGCTTAGGTAATATAGGGTTTCGTCAATTGAGGTTGTGATACTTGTCATGCCTTCATTCTAACTCCTTTATTGTTAAAATTTTACTACTAACAATCACCCAACAAAGAAAGAGACATGCAAATGACCACTAAAAGGTTGATATGAAGGTTGTATAAAAAGGTTATGCAACCACAATTATAATATTAGTCCTTTTGTATATGTTGTGATCTATTTATAAATCTAGAATGTGAATATGTAAAATTATTTGATGGTAGAAAAATCTTCATAAGAACCTAAAAAAATTATTGTGCATGGAATATGTGATCTACAATTAAGGGACATGAAGCAATATATGTGGATCTTATTAACTATAATAATATTTTTCATCTGTGGTGGAATGTAGAAGATAGACATTAACTTGAGAATGACATAATAGATCCCTCCAATAGACAATAGAAGAATGAACACAAGAATGTAGATAAAACCCTTGAGGTAGGGTGACATTGTTAATTCCTTAAGGAAAGAAACAATGCATATATCATGATTGCTATGATTACAATATTTTTCACAATAAATCCCATTACATTGCTTCTACTTCTTTACATGGTTCTATTTAACTTCCAAGGAACTTTCTAGTGAGGAAACCTTCTAGTAGGTGGAACCTTATAGTAAACCTTTCTAATGTTTTTATTTTCCACAATATGGTCGCTTATCTATTATTACCCCCATTGGGTACCTCGTATTATCCTCCATGGGTACATTACATTTCATCCCATTTGAACCTTTTGTCCTCGAAACATGGGAGGAAGTCATTTAATACAATCTACTAAGTAATGTGACCAATTGGTACTAAGCATGAGCATCCATCAATCCTAGTGAAATGTAGGCATGGGGTCCAACTAGTTCCTTTACACCTTGATCTTGATTCAAGTTACTCTTTAGCACCATGTTGTCATTGTGCTACTATGGTATCCCCATGCATTGCTTTAGGTCCTCCATGAGCTTCCATATTAGTTTCCCTTTTGGTTCTATGTTGGTTCAAAAGTTTTTCGATGCTCACACACTTTCCTTCAGGACAATCATTTCTCTTAATGGTGTCAGTGGAAATATACATCAACCTTATATGTCATTTTTGTTGGCTTGGACTATGCAACTCGGGGTTATTTTAAGCCATTTTTTATGCCCTTGTTGGGGTTTTATTCATATGCTTCAATATTCTCTTCTTTTGATTCAACCTTAACATTTTCATTAATTTCTCTACCAAAAAAAATAGGTGGCCCCTTGGGCCTTTCTTATTTAGTAAGAAAAATATCATGCAAAGTGATTTTTTTCTTGTAACAAAGTTCTAATAACTTATTTTGCTAACTAATATTAATTGTACCAACCATGTCCATCCAAGGATATTATAAAACAATATCTACATTATCTTTATATATAACAGAAAACCCAAATGCAACACATATTTATCCATGGTAATATTCAAATCATTAAAAGTTTAAATAGTCTCACCCTCAACCTATGTGCTTTTAATTTCCTTCCTGAAACTTGTAATATTTTAGCCAAATTAAAATTTATTAAATTATGCTTTCTACTAGGGTTTATAGAAATAATGACATGTTATTGCCAAATACATCTATGAACATGTAATAGGAATTTTGTGAATGAAACTAAACCCTTGTTGCACTCTTTATCTTTCTGCAAAACGTTAGACCGCCTATCTAAAATTAATTATTCAATTGCTTCATCTTAAGGTGCCATCATCTTGTCACAGTTAAGAAACTACAACCATAAGGAAATATTCTTTTAAATTAATACCTACCCACTATATCCATTCCTTCCTCCATAATAACTATCTTTATTTTATGTATTCTTTAATAGAAATACCATCATTGTTTCCTTTGAAAATAATTTTCTTTGCTACATCTAAAAAATATAACAAGTATTTTGAGTAAATAACTTACTTTGCAATGTGGTTCTTATTGAAAATGGTAACTAGGTTCAGTCTTCATAATTATCATTGTACTTGTATCATTGTGTATTTCATGCAAAAGAAAAAAGAAGATAAATAATTTTATATTTATTATTTCATTAGTTAAGCATGTTCTTCATGGTTCTAGGATTTATTGATTCAAAGAGTCAAAGTCCTATTTGGACTTCTGGTAAAGAAAAAGGAAAAAGAATTTTTGAAAATGTAATTGGGTAAACTCACCTCAAGAAGTCAAGTCAGGCCCCCTGGATGTCAAGTCAGCTTAATGAAAGGACATTTCTTTTCATATGTTAGAACAACTATATATTGGCATACATCATCCACCCAAAAGACATGTAATTTGGTGTTTTTCTGTAACGAATTATGAGGTAAAATTTTCGAAGTTCAGAGGTTGTTTCCTTGTGAAGGAATGTGAAGTGTCTAAGACTATCCTTCTGCAATATGAGAGAGAGCTTCCTAGTTAGATGTTTGATATCATAACCTCCCGTGATCTAAAATAATTCAAATTCTTCTAGGGAAGAAGATCTCAACAGTGTGAGCTTCCTAGGCTATTGAGAGATTTGAAACAGTGTGAGCTTCCTGGGCTGTAGAAGATCTGAGACAAGTGCAAATTTTCTATGGATTTTAGAAAGCTTAACTTAGCCTCTTGGAGGATGGATTTAGGTCTTGGATATCTCACTTTGATCTCATTTTATAAGAAGAAAATATTTTCTGGGTTTTCCCCTTGAAGGGGTTTTTCCCTAGCTTGGGGCTTATATCTCGTGTTCATTGTCTTTTTTAATCTTCATGTTTATGTTTTTTTAAATTATTTGATGAAAATAATGTATTAAAGGAAATAATAAGCCAACAAACTCACAAATAATTACCATGCTAAGAGAAATCAACCCTAATTCATAAACTCTTTGATTCCTCAACTTGGTATCAGAGCTAAGGTCAATGGATGGCAGTTCTTAAGATCACTCATGTTGGCATATCTCTAATAAGTTTGTTATTCCTTTTGTGATGGTTTCTGAGGAAATTACACAAGCTCCCTGTGGTTAATTAATATTTTTATACATTTCTTTGATCTCTATGAGGCTCGTTGATCTCTATCTATATTCTTACTTATGAGTCTTGCACTATTCAGTACCTCGTATTAATTGACAGAGACTTGTTTATGTTACTTGTGGCAAAAATTAGATCCGTGGTGCCTTGTATACTCTGAACAGAGGTTCGATGTATATGTTTTGAGACTCACTAAGACTTGCACCTATGATTCGTTATATTTTTATAACACACAACATATAGTGTTTGAATCTACCTCTTTAGTAATCATAATGGTTTGTGCAATGGCTCATTCTTTATGAATTTCTCTGTGATTCGTAAATGGCATGGCATCACTCTATGGTGCACATATGGGGCAGTGGAATCATTTATATATAGTGATGTGACAGTTACTCAGATCATATCTCAGTAACATTGATATTGTATTATGACTTGAATTTATATTCCTATATGACTTATTGTGTCACACCTAGTTGTTGAAGGCTCGAAAATATTTGTCTCAACATCGGGGGAAACCACCCATGCGGGAACTTAGGGAAGCTCCTTTTCCGTTTGGAATGGTGGCTTCGACTAGGATTATGGGACCAATTTTCCTTAATGAAAGATATAAAAGCGGATGTGATATATATATATATATATATATATATATATATATATATATATATACATACATACATACATACATACATATATACATATATATATATATATATATATATATATAGATATATATATATATATATATATATATATATATATATATATATATATATATATATATATATATATATATATATATATATATATATATATATATATATATATATATATATATATATATATATATATATATGTGTGTGTGTGTGTGTGTGTGTGTGTGTGTGTGTGTGTGTGTGTGTGTGTGATTGATTATGTAAGTGAAACTAAGATACATAAATATATAGACTTAAATTATTCTATCCCGGGAAAGATTTTATGTATATGTGACTTATAAAGATCTCACATTAAACATGATAATATAGATTATCAAATCTTTTGTGAGGCTAAAACAAATAAAGATGACTAATCTAATTAAATAATTAAGTACTAGATTAGTTCTTGAAACACATCACACATATCATATATTTTTGTTCTTTCATATACTTAAGAGTTTTCAATTAAACACATTAGTGGCGATAAAGCTTAATCGCTTACAGAAATGTATTTGAAAAACAAAAACACAGTAACCATTCAAATGATAAACAGAGTGTTGATTTTCATATAATAATACCCGAAAACGTTAACTCTGCTCATAAGTGAAATAGCAGTGGTTCCTCTTTCCATTAAGACTTCTTCAAGATACAATAGTGAAAACTAAAAGATTTCTCGCAGAAATTTTGAACCCTTCCTTCATAATAATGAATCGGATTTATAGTTTGTAATCTAAACACAAATATAGAAAAGTTCCATAGAATGTTGAAGTGTTTTTAACAAACCATACTAAAATTAAAGTAAAAGATAATAGTCATTTGCAGTTGCAACAACTTGACTCTCCACTTGTTTCCCCACTCTCGCATATATCTGTCATTGGCTTTAATTCAAGTGGATGATGGATTTGTGCACGCCTCTATGCAGTGGATAACGCATTGTTAAGTGTTGAAAGTAAATGAGTGATTATATTGGAGAGACATCTCATAGTCAACGACTTATTATGTTGTTTGATTAGGAAATTCCAATGGCATTCCAAGTCATTCTTTCCATACTTTTGTTACCAATTTTACATCTAGAAACAATTTGATAATTTCTTTAGCCGAAAGACTGAATTGCTGCCCAAGTTTTGGCCTTTTTCAGTCTTTGTTACAACAATCCCTTCAGTTTAGAACCGTGTTGTGGCACATGGAAGAAAGTCTTCGGAAATCTCAGATCAAACTGTTACTTTCTCCTTATCAACCCTCGGTTCATCCCTATTACAATCAAGCAGAGATTTTATTAAACTCAAACGAAAATCGAATTGAAACCTAAACATAATAAAATCCCCACAAAACCAATGAAACAAACTTTTCATTTATTATAACAGAATCCCCCTGTAAGTGACAAGTGGCGAGAATCGTATGGTATCGACAAAAGGCTTATCGCAACTTCTGAAATGAGACAACATGAAAAACTTGCGATATTGGGTAGCTTCGATATGAGGCAGATACGAAATCACAATTAAACTCGTTGTAATAAATATATCGCATCTGTTATATCGGAGGTTTGAAATGGTCGCACATAACCAAAGTTGTGATATTGCAGACGCGATATGGCATTACATCACCGTAACAAAACAAATCGGGTCCACAATGTCAGAGATTTTAAGATGTATGGCATTACAAAGCATCTGATAAACGGATGTGATCTTGCATTAAATGGAACTTATAAATAAATCAGGTCCAAATATCGGAGCTTTGTTTCGATGATGTTATATTAGATGTCTTATTCAAAAGTTCTGATTGAGCACACACAATATTATATTGAATCAAACCTTATAATTATATCAGATCCGGATATCGACAATTGGTGAGCTCCAGTATTGCAGCAATAATGCTACAACTCCTGGGACTCCCTTCTTTACTTTTATCAACCTGGTAGTTTGTAACAAACTTGGAAGCGACAGTGTTGTATGCACAAGTACTAGCTCTTGCCGCAACTGTCACTTGGTCAGCTGGCACAAGTCCGCTAAGGGCTCAAGCCAACTTCTATGAGCTCTGAGAAGAAGCTTTTTAACCGATGGATGAAAGCTACTTTGAAGAAGGCTGATCTACTTGCAGAAAGACAGTGAAAAGCTAAAAGAAAATGCAAACCCTAGCAAACCCTAATTCTACCAACTAACCCTACTGATGCAAGGAGGAGGATGCAAGCTACTGAAGGAAATGCCATTGACTCCTAGGAAGGTAAATACATGTATCTAAGCTACTTCTTCAGTAACATCTTAAAGAAACATCTTTTTGTATTTTTGAATATGTTGCCAGAGTTATTATGCATATGATTTGACTGTTTTTGGCTGTGCGTTGGTGGATGGGCAAGAGGAAATGTTTGGAGGAGGTCAAGAAGGTTCAGAGAGGGCCTAAGGGGTCCCTAACACCCTTCCCCAGAGTTTCATTGAGTTTGGCTATCAAGAAACCTCATTCGTGAGCCTCTACAAGAAGTCTGCAGGGGTTGCACAGGATGTCTGCGATTTTCTACAGGATGTCTGGAATTTTCTACAGGATGTTCAGAAATGAGGTTTTTGGTGGATGAATGGAGAGGGAAAGGTGAAGGAGTGAGTGTGGAGGTAGGGTGAGGGTTGGAGATGGTCTAGAACTCGGTGGATGGAGTTGTGGACAGGTGTGGATCGCTGTATTTGGTTCAAAGACGACTAAAGCAATGTTACACACAAAACTAGGGTTATGGGAGCAAATGGCGAACAGGAGGCAAGGATTCTAAGCAGAGGGTGGAGTGGATGGTGTTGATGGAGAATGAACAGATGAAGGAGAGTTACAGGTACTCTGCAAGGCGTTTTTCCCAACTGATCCAACGAAGACCTATAAATTCAAAATCCTAATTACGATGACCTAAATCTGCTAGTTGCCAATAAAGAGAATGAACAGAAGTGTGACCTGCAATGAAACCATGTATTTTAACTCATGCAACTAAGCAAACTAAAGTCTGAACTTGCAACCAACTTCTACACATGAAAATCAAACACTAGTGATTGCATGGCAAAGCAAAATCAGTGTTTTTGTGGGCAGCAAAGTTATCCTGATCCCAGCTCTAGATCCTATTGAAGGAGAGGCGGAACCAGAGATGTTTGATGGCCCTTTTCTTGAAGCTTTTTCTGTAAACAACCTATCAACTAAATCTGAACATTCAAAAAGTCTTTCTAACCATTAACAGTGACCTAGTTAATCAGCAAACTTTAACCTACTTAACAGAAATGTTTTTGCAAATGCATAAAGAACAACTAACAATACATAGAGGAGGCCTTAACACTCAGGTTGGGCCCAACCCCAAGAGCTGCAGGCTCCTATAAAGAACTCAGATCTGATACCAAATAGAGCTGCTTATCATTATTCAAAAATAACCATCATAAGAAAGTTGTACAACAATAGCTACAATAAAACAGGCTGAGCAAAATGACAGCACTATAGTGCAAAAATAACAATAGTTCCAAAAGTAAACTACGAAGGTTGAGGCCTCCCTACTTATACAATATGAGGGGGCTAGCAGCCTTCCTAGATTCAAGGGACTCGGCTGTCCCAACTGCTAGTGAACAGTCACTCCTCCAAAAACTGTTTGGCTGCCTTTAAAACTCGTTTTGGTGGCCTGTGGAGCATGGTGTTGAGGGTGGAGATTTCGAGGAAGGCCATTTAATGCAAGAGACAACCTCCCTACGAATCCTCACCTCAAGCTTGGCTGTCAGCTAACCCATGATTGCTTGGTTTTGCTCCAAAATTTGTCCAAAAATCCTGAAATAACCACGTATTAGTCTCCTAGGTAGAGTGACCACCCTTATTCGTTCAAATAACATAAACATACTAGAAAAACATGCATAATCTATGAAAAATGGAGGATTGAACAAGGACAATTAGGCAAAATGAGCCCAATAGGTTACCCAATTTGGGGGCTCATCATCACCCCCCTGCTGAATCGGTTGCTCATCCTCTGAGCAACTAGTCCAGCTCATCATCCTTTATGGCTTTGATCGCCTCCCTCACGTCCCAAGCCTCTGCTGTGATATCCTCTTCCCGGTCGTGGAATCCTGCCTTCCTCTCCACTTCCTCCCATTGTCTACCTTCCTCCTCTTCCTTCACTCCTTCTAGCAATCCCAGAAGTAAAGGAGGACTGAATTTCAAGCCAATCCAATTGGCCTGCAAGTCCTGCATCAACTTTTTGTAGAGAGGTACCCTTGCCAAGGCCTCCCTCATCCTAGTGGGAGAGTGGTATTCCCTTATCTTCAAGCTGTGAGGCAATGTGTTCCACCGCCTTGTGCAGGCATGCATACAGTTTTCTCCCAACAGTCTCTCCATGTCCTCAAAATGGGCAATGGCTTGAACCTGTTGCTCAATGTATTCCGGTAGATCCTGAGGACTATTGGCCAAGTGCTGGTGGGCGCTTATCACTGCTGATGGGTCATCTGGCTCTGCTCTGATCATGAGAGGCTCACTGAGCTCTCTGCCTATGATACTGTGGACCTCTGCTGCTCTCTTCTCCTCATGGCTCATCCAAGAGGCCATGGCCATAAGTTGGACATCCCCTATCACCGTGTTAGGATCCCATGCGTTCATGTCTGGAAGGGCAAAGTTGTGCAAGTAGAACTCTGCCAATTTGGCCCTATCCTCAGATGAACTGCTGCCATAAAAAGCTGCAAACTGATGATAATTTTGGAAAGGGGTGATGCCCCTTTGAGCCAAAGTATTGATTTGAAATTGTAACCATTGGTCCTTGAGGTAAAGGGCATAGGATTTGGCAGGCTGCCTGCACTGCAGAGCTTCCATTGCCTAGCTGGCCATGCAGGCCAGTTGGGCCTCCTTTTCTTGCAGCTGCTATTTTAGAGAATGTATCTGTAATTCTTGTTCCTGTAGCTGCTGGTTCAGTGCCTCAATTTCAGTCTGTGTCCCTTCCTTTCTTCGTTGTTCATAAGGGGTATCTGTGGTTGTTGTGGGCCCCTCCTGTTGCTCTTGTTCCCCCAAGATGTGAGGCTCGTCTTCCTGCCTCTATCCCTGTGACTATAGCTGTTGTTTGAGCTGCTCATTTTCTTCCTGTAGCCTGACCCGCTGGATTCTTTCCACATGTCGTACCATAGCCAATTCTCTTCTGGCCTCTTTGAGCTGCTCCTCCAAAGGACCTATATCTGCTACTCCCTTGGACTTAGCGATTTTCATCCAAGTGTGGGTCCTCACCCTCTCTTCCTCTAGTGCAAGGAAAAGTGGCACTGTGAATTTCTGAGGAATGATATTTCTAGCCTCCAAGAAGTTATAATAGGAGCCCAAGCTGGGCTAGGGGCTAGGTTCCATAATGTGCTCGACCTCTTCTTCCTTCTGTGGTGATTTGGCTGCCTCACCTTCCATTTCTTCGGTCTCCTTCAGTCTAGCCAATGTTTCCTGTAGAATGGTTTCAACATCCTGTAGAGAGGTTTTTGTGTCCAACATTTTCATCCTCTCCCTCCAGGTGGATGTCTTCGGGCTTCCCCGCTCATAAGTGATGGCTACCTTGGAGGGGGACCTCTCCTTTGGTGTGGTAGGGGTGTCTACAATGGTGATTGGTTCTTTGGACGGTGGTTGGGGTTTGCCAGTTTTAATTCTTACACTTCTTCTTGCCTTAAAGTACAAGGGAGGCTCCCTCTTTCACTTTTCCTTCTGCTTGGAGGATGTGCTTAGGGTGGCCAGCACAGCTGCTGCCTCCCTAGCTAAAATCTCGGCCGATTTCTCCTTCTGCTGCCCTTTCCCCGGACTTCCTGTAGAAAGTCCTGTAGTGGCCGTTTTCTGGCTTCCTGTAGAAGCAGTTTTCTGACTTCCTGTAGAAATAGTCTGTTGGCTTCCTGTAGAACTAGTTTTCCCTGATTTGGCTTGCTTGGCTGGGGGTGCCTTATCTTTGACTTGTACTGTGGTTGCCTTGGGTGTGCCTTTACTTGTTTGTACCTTTTCAGTCCTCTCTGCCCGGGTTTGCAACAGTCTCTCCCTTGGCGTTGGTGTTTTTACTTTACTCCCAGCTTTGGCCTCAGCAACTTGTCCTTTTTCTTGCTTTTCCTTTTGTTTTTCTTGTGGCTTTTCCTGTGATGGTCTGTCCTGGGTTTTCTTACCCTTAGCTTCCTTACCCTTAGTTTTCTTCTCTGCCTCAATATGTTCCTTCTCCTCACTGCTGGATGAAGTGAGTTCTTCTGCCAGAGTCCGGATATCATCATTCTTGGTCATATTACGGAAAATCTCCCAGGAGATAGGGACAGTATAAGTATGGAGGGCATCTTCTACGAGGAGCTTGATAAGCCCATGATGAGCTAGCTGGTCTGGTGTCCCCTCCTTCAGTTTTGTGCCACACTCAATCAATGACTGCAGGAGGAAGTATGGGATGCTCAATTTTTGTTCTGAGGGAAAATCCATCTTATGCCTGAGCTCAGTTAACAAGTGGAAGTGATAACCATACACAATACTAAATTTCCCCTCACAGGTAATATATTTCATAATTTGAAGGCTGACCTCACTCCAAAATGGCTGTAAGCTAGCTCTCCGGACCCTATTTTTATCCTCTGAAAACTGTTCTTCTGGTAGGAAGAATTCCTTTTTGGATTTTTGGCCCAATTTCCTTTCCTCTTTATCCCAGGGCATCCCCAATGGCAATTCAGTGACCCAGCTAATGAGTTGTGGGGTGAGTTTCAAGGTCAATCCCCTGAAATTTACAGTTACCAATGTTTTTTATTTGGGTTGTAGGGACCTTAGGAACTCCTCTGTTATTTCATCATCGTGACCTTGAATTTTATCACAGAAGGTCATCCACTTTGCACGGGTAAACAGGTCTACCACCTCAGGAGTTTCTCTCAATTTCTTGGAATCCGAGGGTTCCTTTCTGATAAACCCTCCAGGCATGGTGAAAATACCATGTTTTCGGCTTGAGCTCTGGTTAGAATGGAAATTTGGATATGGTTTTCCTCCTTGGTTCTCAGGACAGGGTTCCTCCGCTGTTTGTATCTCCCCTTTCACCAATGCTCTGGTTAAAATACTACTACCGCCCAAAACTTCGACTTGTCAAAAGGAATGAAGCTCTTACAAACAGAGTGCAGAGCAAATTCTCATACCAATCATATAACAGTCACAAAAAAAAAAAATTGATACGTGCACAGGTGAGCCTTACAGCAGTTTGTCATTATAATGGGGAGAGTTTGTTAACAGGAACCACGGAGGTGAGTACAACGCAGCACCATTCAAAAGAAATTCTGTATATTATATAAGCAAACCACCGTTCTTGACCACAGACAAACTAGTTTCAATTTTCCCCCACTTCAAACAAGCTAATTCACCACCTTTCGAAAATTAAGCATGGGGATGGCATGTTCGGGCCTACCTCTCTTCGAGATTTCCAATTCCGACGCACAGACACAGGTTTCTCTGCTCTGGTAGCTTTCGCTCTGCTTCCTGTAGAGCTCCTTCCTGTAGAGAGCTTCTGCTGCTTCTGGAGGACGTCACGGCGCTACGGAGCAAGTCTGGGACGCGGGAAGAGTTTAAACTGGGCCGAGAAACTCGGGCTAACGAACTGCAGAGGAGGAGGACGCTCACGTTGCTGAAAAACCAGTTGTGGCGTAAATGACCATGGTTGATGTGCGTGCTCTGGCCGAATGATTTTGAAATACGGTGCAATTCATGGCGCGGGGGTGAGGTGTCCAGGCCGAGCCGTTAGACAACGTCACGGCCATCATTCCTCGGCATGTTTCTGACCGCCAATATCTATCTCCACCATTACCCGCCGTCATCCCTGTCAGTCCGCCGATTTCACTGCAAATCTGCTGATTTCCCCGACTGGACACTTCCCACGTGTCGGCTCCACGTCCTTTCGGTGGAATCAAGCGTAACCATGCTCGTTCGGATCCCACAAGACAGGTCTACTAGTTGTGGGTGGCCAGTTGACTGGCCATTGCGTTTGTTCAATCCGCACATTCACAGACATGCAAGTTTCATAGTATAGTTCATGTTAATTTGAGAAAATAAGGTTAAGCACTTACTTGGGGTGACCGCGGACGTGTTTCGCAGGTTTTTGGACGTGAAGCAATGGTTTTGCTCACTGCTGCTTCATGCACAGGCATGGTAATTCCCTCGTTCATTTGTTGATGCCCGATGCAAGGCTTTCAGGAACCGATCCTCTGGTGGTGAACGTTGCATGCACGGCCCCGTCTGTTCTCAGCTGTTGAGGAGGTGTTCATATTTTCGCAGAGCTGGTTGCATGCCTCCTCTGTTGATTTCAACTGCTCCTGACTCCATAGTGTGTATTCCAGGCGGATCAACCGCTACAGGATTCTTGTAGGACACCCTATAGCTTCTTCTCCTCCTGGGCTGCATGCTGAAACGGGCACGGCTACAGTCACGGGTGAAGGGTCCTCTTGGATCTTTTGACAGGTATAGTGTGTCGACCTTCATGTATTTGATTTGTCTGCTGGAAAAAAAAATGGCGATCTGAGAAAAACAGGACTTTTTTGCATGACTGTGCAGGATTACAGGACCAAATGGTGGTAATGGCAGTGGAAAGAGAGGAAACAGGGGATGGATGGAACAAAGGGGTGGCTGCAGGCCTCACCAACAAACTTCAAGTCTTAAATCTTCCTCCAGAATCGATTTTGGCTTGTCCAAGGGTTCTACAGGATGTTTCCTGTAGAAATGCAGAACTTCCTGTAGAAAGCCCTGAAACTTCCTGTAGGAGGCTGAATCTTGACCCGAATGTATCCAAATCCTGGAAAAAGTGTGTGGCCAGGGAGGGAGTGATGGTGAGGATGCCTGGTAGCTTGGGATGGACCCCTGTCCTTGATTTGCGTGACCCTCTTTATCTGCATTATATCCCTGCAACCTGCAATAATTTCAAAGATCAGACTTGTTTTTTCCTTTTCTCCTTGTTTTTTTTTTTTTTTTCTTTTTTTTTTTTTTTTGGAGAGACAACAGGGGCGCCTCTATGAGGTTTTCACCCCCACTATCTACCCTGGGTGCCTCAAAGAGGTTTTCACCCAAGGATCTTTTTTATTCCATTTCTTTATTTTTTTGAGAGACAGCAGGGGCGCCTCCATGAGGTTTTCACCCTCACTGCCTACCCTGGCCGCCTCAGAGAGGTTTTCGTCCAGGGTTTTTTTTGTTCCTCTTTTTTTTTCTTTTTTTTTTTATTCAAGGGTTGGCCAGAACAGAGACAGAACCCTGCTCTATTACCAGCACTGATTTTTCCACAGTTTCAATGAATTCCTGCCTCGAGAGGGGTTTCTTGTAGATTTTCAGTCGATGTCCATTGACAAGCATGGGGATGGCCTCTTCATCAATGGTCCTGATAAGGACTGAACCATTGTCGTTACATTTCTCCACTGTATATGGTCCTAACCATCTTGTCCTCAGCTTCCCTTTGAAATCCTTGTATCTTGAGTCATACAGCAGCGCCCAATCTCCCGGCTGGAATTGCTTTTCATTAAGGTGTCGGTCATGCCATATCTTCCTCTGGAGTTGAACTACTTCTGAGTGGAGGAGGGCCTGCATTCTTTGTTCATCTAATCCATTCAGCTGCAATAATCTCTCACGTTGAGCATGGTTGAGATCTAGGTCCAGCTGAGCTGCCACCCTCAATGTATTGTACTCGAACTCTATGGACAACAAAGCTTTCTTCCCGTAGACCAGCTCATAAGGTGTGAAACCGGTTGTGGTCTTCCAAGTGGTGTTGTAGGCCCAGGTGGCCTCAACCAGGCGATCTGCCCAATCCTTTCTGCTGCTGCTCACAACCTTGGTCAAAATCCCTTCCAATGCTCGATTAGTGACTTCCACCTGCCCATTTGCTTGAGGATGATAGGGGGTGGAAGTCTTGTGCTTGATCTTGTGATGAGCGAGCAAATCTTCAATCAGGTTGGAGGTGAACTGGCTTCCTTGATCTGTGACTAACTCTCTTGGGTAGCCAAACTTGTAGAAGATATTTTCCCTCAGAAACTCAGCCACCTTTTCTTCTGTTGCTGCTTTGATTGCCTTTGTTTCTACCCACTTGGTCAGATAGTCGGTGCACACAATGATGTAAGACCATTTCTTTGAAGGAGGGTTGATAGGACCCACAAAATCCATGCCCCACTTTTCAAATGGCTCAAAGGTCACTTGAGGTTGGAGAGGCATTCCATCTCTTGGAGTCGGTTTCCCCATCCTCTGACATCGGTCACACTGGCTTATGTATCTTCTGACATCCTGATGAAGAGTAGGCCAATAGTAGCCTGCCTATAGAATTTTGAAGGCAGTCCTTTTGGCTGCAAAGTGGCCTCCACAAGGTCCATCATGACAGGTTAGGAGGATGTCAAAGACTTCCTCCTCCCTAACACAACGTCTCAAGATCTGATCTGGGCCAAGTTTGAACAAATTGCCCCCGATCCAAGTGAACGGGGCACTCTTCCTTACAATTCTGCTCTTCTCCTTTGAGGACAGATGCGGGGGGAACTGTGTTGAGACCAAGTAGTTTGCTATATCAGCAAACCATGGAGAGAGTATTGAGATAGCAAATAGATGTTCATCTGGCATCTGGTCATCCACTGTTCCTTCTTCACCTGCAGGCAAGTCTAATCTAGACAAGAAGTCAGCAACAACATTTTCCTTACCTGGCTTGTCGACAATCGTCAAATCAAATTGTTGTAACAAAAGTAACCATCTAATAATACGAGCATTGACATCAGGCTTATTCATTAAGTATCTAATCGCAGCATGATCAGTGTGTACAAATGTTTGATAACCGGTGATGTAGTGTCTGAACTTGTTTAGGGAATGGACTACGGCCAGGAACTCTTTCTCGGTTACAATATAGTTCATTTTCTGCCTTTGACAGGTTTTTTCTAACGAAGTATATGGCATATGGGATTTTCTCCTCGATTTGTCCTAAGGCTGCCCCTATGGCTTTGTTCGAGGCATCAGTGTGGATGTGGAAAGGTAGGGCCCAGTTTGGACCTCTCAAGATCGGGGCGGACACCAGCTTTTCTTTCAACTCATCCAGTGCCCCTTGACAGTTGTCAGTCCATTTAAACTCAACATCTTTCCCTAAGAGTTCAAACAAAGGCGAGGCTAGCTTGCTGAAGTCCTTAATGAATCTTTAATAATATCCTGCGAAGCCTAGGAACCTCCAAACATCTCTTACCTTTTGAGGAGGTGGGACCTTTTGGATGATAGCAATTTTATTAGGGTCCACCTATAATCCTTGGCGAGAAATGGTATGTCCTAGCACGGTCCCTTCAGTCATCAGGAATTCACATTTTTCAGGACTGAGGGACAGGTTCATCTCAATGCACTTGGTTAGAACTTTTCCTAGATTGGTCAATGCTTCTTGGAAGTTGGACCCATAAGGAGTGAAGTCATCCATATAGATTTCTACCGAATCATGGACCAACTCAGAAAAGATGCTCAATACTGCTCTCTGGAAAGTGGCAGGAGCGTTGCATAGCCCAAAGGGAAGGACTCGATAGGCAAAGGTACCCCAAGGATAGGTGAAGGTGGTTTTATCTTGGTCTTCCGGGCTGATTTAGATCTGGTTATACCTGCTGAACCCATCTAGGAAAGAGAAGAACTTCTTCCCTGCCAATCCATCCAACACCTGATCTATGAAAGGCAAAGGGAAGTGGTCTTTCTTAGTGGCTTTGTTAAGTTCTCGGTAATATACACAGATTCTCCACTTCCTGTTCTTCTTGGGCACAAGCACTAGAGGTGAAACCCACTCACTATCAGAGATAGGATAGATGAATCCTGCATCCAACAATTTTTGCAATTCTTCTTTGACAATGTCCTTAAGGGCTGGATTCATTCTCCTCTGAGGCTGCCTGACTGGTTTACAATCTTCTTTAATGTAGATGTGATGGGTACAGACTGAAGGATGGACTCCTTTCATCTCCTTATAGCTCCAGGCGAAAGCATCTAAATGTTTGTTCAGTAAGCTACATAGCTCCTTCTCCTGGGAAGGAGATAGGGAGGAGCTGATCTTCAAAGTTCTCTCGGGGCCAAACTCCACATTCTTAACTCTGGGAGAGGTTGGATCAGTCACACAGAGGTCCACTAAGGTGCTGGCTTGGGTATCCTCCACCAATTCCTCTAAGGACAATGCACTGGGAGGTGGATTCTGAATCAAGGTCTCAATCAAATCATCCTCGGTTTGAGGACCTCCCCTAGTGGTTTCTATGGTGCACAAGGGTGCAGAGTATACCTCATCCTCATCTCCTTCTTCCAGCCAGAGCGGTAAGTCATGTTCTAGCAGAGGCTGGGCAGGAGGGTATAGGACTAGCTGCTTGGACATAGGACCATTTTTTATGGTCATGTTTCCAGCTCGGCAACTGATGTAAGAATCCACAATGGCTAACCAAGGCCTTCCCAAGATGAGGGGGTATCCAGTAAGCTTTGCCTTTCGTTGAAGGACTAAGAAGTCTGCAGGATACTCCCAAGAGGCAACCGAGACCAAGACATCCTCCACAATCCCTTCAGGAGTCACAGTGGAGCGGTCTGCTAGCTGCAGGACTGTCGAGGTCTTCCTTAAGGAACTCTGAAGGTTGAGTTTAAGCATGGTGTCCCTGGTCATCACATTAATGGCAGCCCCTAGATCAATCAAGGTATGGGGGATAATGGTGCCATTGATGTGGACATCAACTACAGGACTCCCAGGGTCCAAATACTTTGGACAGATGACTTGCCCCAACATTAGATCAGACAGTTGTCCTATGACATTGATAGTCGAGGCATCTCTTTTTCTCTTGCTTAGGTGCCTGAAACACTTCTCCTTAATCAATTTGTTGTATATCAGTACATCCTTGATGGCTTGGAGAAGGGGTATTTTCACACACAACTGTTTTAGTTCCCCTAGAAGTTCAGCCTCCTCTGGGTTTGGTTGTGTGGTTACTGTTAGTCGCTCAGGAAAGGGTGGAATGACTTTGGGTTCACTTTCCTGTTTCTCTTCCTCGTCCTCCGAGGGAGGAGGTTGGCGATCTGGAAGGGTCTTTCCGGGTTGCAGGTTGATCTCCTGGATCTCCACAGCATAGGTAGGACATGTTGTCTCCCCAGTGTATACCTGCTGGGCCTGTCAGTTGTTGGGGTTCGGGTTCGGTTGGGCAGGTATCTGGGGTTGTCTTGGAGGAGCAGGAGGTAATGCTTGTGGTTGAGCCAGTGGTGGAGGCAGAATGGCGGGAGGAGAGTTGTATTGGGGCCTCCACCCCGGTTGTGGTGCATTCCACTGAGGTTGTGGCTAGACATGTGAGTGAAACGAATGAGTAGTGGGTTGAGAATGGTATTGAGGTGGGTAAGACCACGGAGGAGGTGCAGACCAGGAAGGATGAGCAGGGGGACCCCAAGAAGGCATGTGAGCAGATTGGTTGGAGCTATAATAAGCTTGGGATGTCCCTTGCATCCCCTGCTGGTAAGGTCTGGGTCCATGCGGTCTCCTTTGGTTGAGGAAGTAGAGAGGTTCAGTGGGTGCCTCAGTCCCTTGGTACATGGCTTTGAATCCGAGCAAGGTTGGGCATTGGTTTGTAGGATGTTCCTCCTCACAAACGAAACATACCTCTACTGAATGCAATGGACACTCCATCTTAGGGTGCTTCCTCGTACATCTGGGACAAAAAATGGCCAAATCCCTCTCAGCTTCCTCTTTATTTTTTTGGATTCGGAAAGTATCAAGTTGCATGGCAATGGTCTGTCTCATCTCACTTTTGAGGTATTCCATCTGATTAGCAAACTCATGCTTGGAGAAGGTAGTACTAGCTGAAAGTGGATTCCCCCTACCTCTTTTCTGGGCTGCCCTAGAGTGGTTTCTAAACACCGTCTTTATGTCCTCATAAGCTAGTTGGTAAATATCTCCTCCAGCTAGCATGTGAAGGGTATCTAGAAGGTCTTCAGGGACTCCTCGGAGTAGAACCAGCTTTAGAGATTCAGGGTCAAGTGTGCACCTAGCCCGTTTATAGCTAAGTTGGAACCTTTCCTCATAGTCCTCTAAAGACTCATCATTTCCCATGGTCATCCGAAAGATTTCTCCCTTGGTTTCCTTTGACCTACAATAATCCCGGTATTTGTTGTTAAAGGCTTGTTGCTGAGCCCAAGTAGTGATACTGTTTCCAGGTAACCCCATGAACCAACGCAATGCTGCATCCTTGAGGGTAGAGGGAAAAAGTTTCAACTTTTGCTCATCTTCTGTACAATCATAAGTTCGACAAAGGACAACAAACTCAAACAGGAAGGTATCAGGGTCTTCAGTGGTCAATCCATGGAAATGAGGTAAGGCTGAGGGACTTATGTTCTTCATTTTCATGTCCCCGTTAGTCTCTTGGATGGGGAAGGTACCTTCTATTCTCTCATCATCGTCTCTACCATTTCTGTTGTCAGCCATAGTCTCAAAGGGAATGTTTTCTTACTCTTCTTCTGTTATAGGATCTTCTTATATCTCAGGAGGTTCACCTATAGGTTCTTCTGGACCACTGCCACCAAAGAAGAGAGAAGGGTGACTCAGTGAAATGGTGGGGGTGTTGGGTAGGAATTTTCCAATATTATCTCTGTTCCTACGAGGCATGAAAGGACTTTTGGTTGTTTTTGCTTTTTTCTTTGCTTGTACCTGCAAAACTAAAACAGATGGAACTTGCAACTAACTAAAATCTATCTTGCAGAAATGAAAATGCGGAATTGAAATGAAAGCAGGGAAAGACTAATCTATTTTGCTGAAATCAAATTGCGAGAAGGAAATACTAGACTACACTTGCAAAATTGAAATTCTATTCTATGCTTGCAGAATTGAAAGGTTAATCTACGAAAGCAGGAAATGTCTAGTTTACTTTTGCAGAAATGAAATTGCAGAATGGAAATGAAATAAACTACTTAGCAGAAGGCGAGAGTAGGAAAATAGAAGAAAAGCAGCAATCACAAATACTCTGACGCTTCCCCGGAAACGGCGCCAAAAAGAGGTGGTGAGCTCCAGTATTGCAGCAATAATGCTACAACTCCTGGGACTCCCTTCTTTACTTTTATCAACCCGGTAGTTCGTAACAAACTTGGAAGCGACGGTGCTGTATGCACAAGTACTAGCTCTTGCTGCAGCTATCACTTGGTCAGCTAGCACAAGTCCGCTAGGGGCTTAAGCCAACTTCTATGAGCTCTGAGAATAATCTTTTTAACCGATGGACGAAAGCTACTTTGAAGAAGGTTGATCTACTTGCAGAAAGACAATGAAAAGCTAAAAGAAAATGCAAACCCTAGTAAACCCTAATTCTACTAGCTAACCCTACTGATGCAAGGAGGAGGATGCAAGCTACTGAAGGAAATGCCATTGACTCCTAGGAAGGTAAATACATGTATCTAAGCTACTTCTACAGTAACATCTGAAAGAAACATCTTTTTGTATTTTTGAATATGTTGCCAGAGTTATTATGCATATGATTTGACTGTTTTTGGCTGTGCAGAGGTGGATGGGCAAGAGGAAATGTTTGGAGGAGGTCAAGAAGGTTCAGAGAGGGCCTAAGGGGTCCCTAACACCCTTCCCCAGAGTTTCACTGAGTTTGGCTATCAAGAAACCTCATTCGTGAGCCTCTACAAGAAGTCTGCAGGGGTTCTACAGGATGTCTGCGATTTTCTACAGGATGTCTGGAATTTTCTACAGGATGTTCAGAAATGAGGTTTTTGGTGGATGAATGGAGAGGGAAAGGTGAAGGAGTGAGTGTGGAGGTAGGGTGACGGTTGGAGATGGTCTAGAACTCGGTGGATGGAGTTGTGGACAGGTGTGGATGGCTGTATTTGGTTCAAATACGACTAAAGCAATGTTACACACAAAACTAGGGTTATGGGAGAAAATGGTGAACAGGAGGCAAGGATTCTAAGAAGAGGGTGGAGTGGATGGTGCTGATGGCGAATGAACAGATGAAGGAGAGGTACAGGTACTCTGCAAGGTGTTTTTCCTAACTGATCCAACGAAGACCTGTAAATTCAAAATCCTAATTACGATGACCTAAATCTACTCGCTGCCAATAAAGAGAATGAACAGAAGTGTGACCTGCAATGAAACCATGTATTTTAACTCATACCACTAAGCAAACGAAAGTCTGAACTTGCAACCAACTTCTACACATGAAAATCAAACACTAGTGATTGCATGGCAAAGCAAAATCAGTGTTTTTGTGGGGAGCAAAGTTATCCTAATCCCAGCTCCATATCCTACTGAAGGAGAGGTGGAACCAGAGAGGTTTGATGGCCCTTTTCTTGAAGCTTTTTTTGTAAACAACCTATCAACTAAATCTGAGCATTCAAAAAGTCTTTCTAACCATTAACAGTGACCTAGTTAATCAGCAAACTTTAACCTACTTAACAGAAATGTTTTTGCAAATGCATAAAGAACAACTAACAATACATAGAGGAGGCCTTAGCACTCGGGTTGGGCCCAACCCCAAGAGCTGTAGGCTCCTATAAAGAACTCAGATCTGATACCAAATAGAGCTGCTTATCATTATTCAAAAATAACCATCATAAGAAAGTTGTACAACAGTAGCTACAATAAAACAGGCTGAGCAAAATGACAGCACTATAGTGCAAAAATAACAATAGTTCCAAAAGTGAACTACAAAGGCTGAGGCCTCCCTACTTATACAATACGAGGGGGCTAGCAGCCTTCCTAGATTCAAGGGACTTGGTTGTCCCAACTGCTAGTGAACAATCACTCCTCCAAAAACTATTTGGCTGCCTTTAAAACTCGTTTTGGTGGCCTATGGAGCTCGGTGTTGAGGGTGGATATTTCGAGGAAGGCCATTTAATGAAAGAGACAACCTCCCTATGAATCCTCACCTCAAGCTTGGCTGTCAGCTGACCCATGATTGCTTGGTTTTGCTCCAAAATTTGTCCAAAAATCCTGAAATAACCACGTATTAGTCTCCTAGGTAGAGTGACCACCCTTATTCGTTCAAATAACATACACATACTAGAAAAACATGCATAATCTTTGAAAAATGGAGGATTGAACAAGGAAAATTAGGCAAAATGAGCCCAACAGGTTACCCAATTTGGGGGCTCATCAACGATATTAAGATGTGTGTGATATCAAAAGTTTTGATTGAGAAGATGTGATATTCCATTAAATTCTTTTTGATAAATATGTCAGGTCCAGATATCAGAGTGAATGGCATGTCGTAGATCGGAGATCAAAGATGAATTATTATCGCATATCGGAGATTGGATCTTTAGAGATATCGCAGTATTTTTGATGTCACATGTCGGAGGATGAGCGTGAATGGCTATTAGAAGTCGGAGCTTTGGAGATATCAGAGATCGGCAATCAGGGGATTTGGAAATGAGCATCATTTTAAAAACATCAATATTGGAATCTCGGATATCCTACGTGGAAATCCTGTGGGGTCGAGATTTTGTTATTATAATTTCCAATTGGGTGCATTTGTCACTTATAGCCTTGAACCCTTTGAAAACTTAATCGGAGAATGTTTAGTCGCAATATTTCTTAAAAGGAAATGTTATCATATTCGAAATACTCTGATAAAGTTTTTCTGATATGGAATTTTAAACAAAAGCTGATGTTTGTGAATATGTATTATGGACTCAAGCTCGGATAAAGTTTCCAATAAGGGAGACTTAAGGTTTCGATAAGGAGGATTTATCGTTTTAGTCAAGTTTTTTGGATGGATGAGACTAATATTATCTTCTTTATTGAAACTTAAAGGATTGTATCCTAAATTAAAAAGGGTCCCCCATATTTTATTAGTTCTATTATTAACCATATGGGGTGAGGGGGGGAGGTTGTTGAGTAGTACAACAATTGGCAACACACTAGGAGAAACAATTATATCTTATTAAAATTAAATGAAGCTTTAAACAACTAAATAAGAAGACTTAGAAAAGTAGAAATCTTGAAGTTTTAATTGATGAAAATTTCTCTGAATAAAAGAACTCTTTATCTTGTGAATTATCGCATAACCTGTTTATTGATGAAAATCGTTATTACCCATGTTGGTCATTTAATCAGTTATAAAGATAAAGTTAAGAACTAAAGAAGTTTAGCTTTTAAAATATACTTATTTGTCACTGGTTGAGCCACTGCTCCCTGCAGGCATCCATAGCCTCAACAGGGTTACCATTTAACCAAAGACATACCAGTATCCCATCCACTTTAAAGCTTTCAGGAAAGCCATTGTCCTGGCTTGGTAACTAGATTATGAAAATGTCATTCACAGGTTATAATAATATTGAACAAGTCGGGTCGTGATGAGACCTCTTGTCTTATAGTTATATAACCATAAGTCATTATCCTAGTTTGGTGGCCAATGTTGATAATGTCACTATCATTGGTTTATCATGACCCTGGTAAGTCGACTCATGATGAGACCTCTTATCTTTCAAGATTTATATTTTTGAATTACACTCTAAAAAATTTAAAATTAGTGGATGGGAAGGCATATTCACTTGTTAAGAGTAATTTTCAGGTCCCTATAATACTAGGATTACCCCATTACTATTGTAGTTGTATCCCTTATTAATATTGTTGTGCCCCTCTTGTCCCCATATTGTTATTATTGTGCCCCATAGAATCCCTCTATTGTTATTTTTGTGCCTTTATATTATTATTGTTAGGTCGGCTGGGTTATATTGTGACTCCTTAGACTCCTATATATAGAAAGGAGGTTTTGTCATTTGAATCATCAAAGAATCATTCATTTGTGTAATGTAAAGGAGTTTTCCCCCTCGAAGAGGCTGAATTCTAAGGCGTTGATCTATATTTTCTATCTTTTTGTGAGTTGGTTTCATAACATTTGGTATCAGAGCTTTCGATTCTAGGGTTTCGCTACTCCAAATAGCTCATCGTGGAATTTTCGCTGTAACTTTTTTCTGCGACGTTTTAGAAGAAAAAAAAAAAAAAAAAAAAACCCATTTGAGATGAAATCGTACTGAACCTCGTGTCCGAATTTCAGAGCTTTTCGCGCTATATTTGCGGAGATATGATCTGAGGAAGTTGGTCTTTTTGCAGACTCCTGAATTACATTCCAAATAGGTGACCTGGGGAAAATCGTCATAACTTTCTCTCTAAGCATCGGATTGAAATTTCGTAAGAAGGTACAGAAAGAGGACGGACTGTAGTTTCTTGTATATATTTTGCAGAGCCAAAGGTCAAAACAGGGACTCGTGGAACATCGTACAAGTTCACTCTTCTGAACTAGTCTATAATCAGGTCACTGTGGGAGATTTGGCATAACTCTTCCTTGGAGAATCCAATTGGTATCAGAATAGTGGCATTGGCAATAGGACACATAGGGCTACTTCAGGTCACAATTTCAGAACTAGATGATCTGAAATTACAGAGATACATTAGAGGCAATATCGAGTTCCTACAAAGTGAAGAAAGGTGTGTAGATTTTTTTAAATTTTTGCTTAAGCTTGGTTTGAAAAATTATTTTGAAAGAATTCAAAGGGCATAGTAGATCATTATTAATGGTAACTGATGCCCTGAGGAAAGAAAATTCAAACACCTAGTAAGCAACCTGAAAGCTCTAGCATGACTCATGAAGAAGAGGAAGAAATGCTACATGATATATCAAAATTACAAGACCAAGGGTGTGGAAGCTAAGATTGACGATTTGAAGATAGATTTGAAGGCAAATTTGACAAATTTTCTACAAGAAATACTTACTAATGGTGAAAGGGTAGTAAAGGAAACTCATGATGCGAACAAAAGAAATGTTAATCATGATGTCATAGACTCTAATGTTGGATCGAAGACCCACCATATTCCAAAAATCAATCTGAGGAAGTTTGATGGCAAGGATCCCGCAACATGGATAATACAGATGGAGCAATTTTTCGATCTCAATAATGTGCAAAACACATAAAAGGTACGTATTGCAACTTTATATTTGGAACCAAATCAATTTGTATGGTATCAATAGCTTTGCTCTCGTAAACAAATTATCACTTGGGAAATTTTTACGAAAGAATTGACGGCACATTATGAGGATACAAAAAGCAACACTTTTTTTAGCCAATTGATAAGTCTCAAACAAAAGGGTTCAATAATGGAGCACATTGAGGAGTTCCAAAAATTGAACATAAGGGTAAAAAATATTCTAGAGGAGCATAGGACTGATGTGTTCATAGGGACTTTAAAGGATAATATCCAACATGATGTTCACCTTTGGGAACCCAATTCATTAGAGAAGGCATTTAGGTTAGCAAGAAAAATGGAAAGCAAAATTATGGCAACCAGGAAGCATATCACTCACAACTATAAAGATGGAAGTGTTGTTGCCCCTAGTCTTCCACAACCTATAAGGTTGACACGACAACAATTGGAAGAAAAAAGAGCAAAAGGGCTTTGTTACAGTTGTGATAGCAAATACACTAAAGGTCATAAGTGTGCTGAGAAGAAATTATTCTACATAGATTGTGAAGAGGAAGAAGAAAAGGAGTAAGAAAGGTCAAAAGAAGAGGATATACTCCAGGAACAAAGCCTAGATAAAGAAGAAATGAATCCAACCATATCTTGTAATGCATTGGCTGGAATTACCACTCCTCAAACCATCAATATAGAAGGACAAATCAAGAAGAAAAAGGTAATAGTGTTGATTGATTCGGGAAGTACCCACAATTTTATTCATTGTAAGGTAGCAAAAGAATTGAATTGCTTCCTATATCCAGCACCAGAGTGTCAAGTGATGGTTGCAAATTGCGAAACAATAAATTGCTCTGGAAAGTGCCATAATATCAAACTATCCATGGGATAATATGTATTGACTAGCCCAATGCTTTCCATTCCAATGGGAGGTGCTGATGTTGTACTAGGAGTCCAATGGCTACAATCCTTGGGTACAATAGCTTTTAATTTTCAAGAACTTTTCATGAAATTTTCTGCGGAAGGAAAGGAAGTTGAATTAAGGGGTATTGCAAGGAAACCGGGAAAGATAATCAGCTCTAACGGTATGACAAAGCTTTTAAAAAAGGAACAAAGAGGTGTAATTGCACAATTATGTTTGCTAGATGTTTCCACATCGAAATCATCTATTTCTCCAGATCTCCAAAATTCTTAGACAATCATTCCAAGGTATTTGAGACTCCCAAAGGTCTACCACCTATTCATGATCATGATCATGCTATTCATCTGATTCCAGGAAGTGTTCCTCCAAACATCAGGCCGTACAGATATCCCTATGCCCAAAAGATTGAAATTGAACGTATGGTTGCAGAAATGCTAGAGGCTGGTATAATTCAACCTGAGTCAAAGTTCTTTCTCTGCTCCAGTAGTATTGGTGCACAAGAAGGATGGATCATGGTGCATGTGTTCGAATTATAGGGAGCTCAACAAGCTCACTATTAAAGATAAGTTTCCCATTCTTGTCATTGATGAATTGCTGGATGAATTGCATGGATCAATTTACTTCACCAAGTTGGATCTTCGTTCAGGATATCATCAAATCAGAATGAAGACTGAAGACATTCTGAAAACAACATTTAGAACTCATGAGGGTCATTATGAATTTTTGGTCATGCCTTTTGGCCTTACCAATGCACCTTCTACATTTCAAGGTTTGATGAATTCCATTTTCAAACCCTTCCTTAGAAAATTTGTGTTAGTATTTTTTGATGATATACTAATCTACAGCAAGTCTTGGAAGGATCATGTTGAACATGTTGACAGGGTGCTACAACTATTGGAGGAGAAACAATTATATGCAAAAAGATCCAAATGTTTCTTTGGAGTATAAGAGGTGGAATATCTGGGTCATATTGTATCTCATGAAGGAGTTAAGGTAGACCCTAGCAAAATTAAAGCCATTAAGGAATGGAAAATCCCCACATCCATAAAGCATCTGCGAGGATTTCTCGGGTTGATAGGGTATTATTGCAAGTTTGTTAAGAATAATGGGAGAATAGTAGCACCTCTAACAACATTATTGAAGAAAGATGCATTTTCATGGACTCTAGAAGCAACAAAGGCCTTCGAACATCTTAAAGAGGCAATGTGCCAAGCACCGGTCTTAGCTACACTGGACTTCACAGAAACCTTTATTGTGGAATGTGATGCTTCAAGAAATGGAATTGGTGTTGTTTTAATGCAAGATGAAAGACCCATTGCTTTTGAAAGTCGTCCAATCAAGGGAAAGTTTTTACACAAAGCTATTTATGAGAAGGAAATGTTGGCAATACTACATGCACTTAAGAAATGGCGACCCTACCTAATGGGAAGACACTTCAAGGTAAAAACGGATCATGATAGCCTTAAATACTTTTTAGAACAAAGATTATCCTCTGAAGAGCAACAAAAGTGGGTCACAAAGATGTTGGGTTATGACTTTGAAATCATCTACAAAAAAGGGAAGCAAAATGTGGTGGCAGATGCACTCTCAAGAAAGGATGAGGATGTGGAAGCATTGTTATGCGCCATTTCTATTATCCAACCAGATTGGATAAACGAAGAAAGGGAGAAATGGAAGAATGATGAAGAAGTGTGAGCACTTATTCGAAAGTTACAACAAGATTCCAATACATTTGATACATTTAGTTGGAAAAATGATTCGTTATGGTAAAAAGATCGCTTATACCTCTGTAAGAATTCCCAACTCAAACAAAAGATTCTTATGGAATTTCACACTTCTCCCTTAGGAGGGCACTCAGGATTTTTAAAAACTTACCACAGGGTTAAGAAGGAGTTTTTTTGGGATGGCCTTAAATCGGATATTCAAAATTTTGTGGCGGAATGTTTGGTTTTCCAACAAAATAAAGTTGAAACAATTAAGACCCCAGGTCTATTACAACCTTTATCCATTCCAATCCAACATTGGGAGGAGGTTTCAATGGATTTTATCACAGGTTTACCCAAGTCTGAGGGAAAGAGTGTCACCATGGTGGTAGTTGACAGACTTACCAAGTATGCACACTTTTGTGCATTATCACATCCATTTAAAGCGAGTACAGTTTCTACTGCATTTATGGAAACAATTCAAAAGCTACATGGAAACCCAAAGATTATTGTAAGTGACAGAGATCCCATTTTCATTGGAAATTTTTAGATAGAATTATTTTCTTTTCTCAATACTCAGTTAACTCATAGCTCATCTTATCATCCTCAATCTGATGGGCAAACTGAGATAGTAAACAAATGTTTGGAAGGATATCTTCGTTGCTTTGTATCTGATAAACAGACACAATGGGTCAAATGGTTGCCTCTGGCTGAATGGTGGTATAACACTTCCTTCCATACAACAACAAAAATGGCCCCATTTATGGCACTTTATGGATATTAGTCACCATCCAACACATCATATTTAAGAGAAAAATCTAAGGTTCAAGCAATGGAACATCACATCGAGCATCAACAACAAGTCCTCCAACTCTTAAAGGATAACCTCATGTTGGCGCAGAATAGAATGAAACAACAGGGAGATCAACATCGCAACGAAAGAAGTTTTGATGTAGGTGATTGGGTATTCCTACGGCTACAACCATATAAACAAATGTCCCTCAAGCAAGATAAGAAGGATAATAAATTATCACCAAAGTATTATGGTCTGTACAAGGTGTTGCAAACGATTGGTACTATGGCATACAATTAGAGCTTCCTACAGCTTCTCGAGTGCACTCAGTTTTCCATGTTTCATGTTTAAAGAAGGTTATAGGCGACAAGCTCCCAGTTCAAACAATATTGCCAGAACTTGACGAGGAAGGAAAAATTATATTGGAACCGGAAGCAGTCACAGGAACAAGAACTTGACAGCTACGAAATCGATCCATTTCATAGTATCTCATCAAGTGGAAGAACTTATTCGCTGAAGATTCCACATGGGAGGATGAGAATTTTATACAGAAGCATCCAGAACTACTCAAGCATTGAGGACAACACTTTTTTGAGGGAGAGGGGCATGTTAGGTCCCTATAATACTAGGATTACCCCATTACTATTGTAGTTGTATCCCTTATTAATATTGTTGTGCCCCTATTATCCCCATATTGTTATTATTGTGCCCCATAGAATCCCTCTATTGTTATTTTTGTGCCTTTATATTATTATTGTTAGGTCGACTGGGTTATATTGTGACTCCCTAGACTCCAATATATAGAAAGGAGGTTTTTTCATTTGAATCATCAAAGAATCATTCATTTGTGTAATGTAAAGGAGGTTGCCCCCTCGAAGAGGCTGAATTCTAAGGCGTTGATCTATATTTTCTATCTTTTTGTCAGCTGGTTTCATAACAATAATGAATGACAATTAAAGTCAAAAGATGTTAAAACTTCAAAATAGACTTTACTTTTTGAAGAAAACATTTCATGGCCAATCATAGGATAACCATACTTTATAAAGTTTTCAAATTATGGAACATTCACAATTTAAAGGATATAAAGATTTCAAAGTTAAAATGAAAAACTAAACTTCAAAGATATAATGAGCCTTTCTAAGATATATTCTCTAATCATTTAAATTTCATGTAGATGATGAGATACCTCCAATGTGAAGACAAAAGTGTATTACCTAACATAACTAGGATTAAAAACATCGATACATACATGTGGTTATGTGAGTTTTGGAAACTAGGGCCAAACTTCACATTGGACGGCTCATATGAGGAAGCTCATATTTTTATTGGATTCCTCTCTTCGAGAGGTGTAGGATTGATCTAAAGACCATCCCATTCTGACATGTACAAATGGAATTATGAATTTATTTTGATTATGGACAAATTGTCAAGGTCAGCCAACAAACTTATGTAGGCTCAGAGGCCCAACAATCACGTCTATTCATCCTCAACATTTGCATATAAATACAAGGTGCCTCATCCTCATTTGGACACTTCACTCACTCACACATCTCTCTCTTCTTGATTGGGTACAAATTTTTTAGGCTTCTCTCTCTCCACATGTGTGAAGAAAGGACTTTACTTTTTATGTCCCTGCGTTGACCAACTTTGACCGAAAGTTGCAAGAAGTTGTTTTGACTAGCGTTGACCATATTTGACTGTGGTTTTGTGTGGGGTATTTCTGCTTGGGCAGGCTGCAATTTTAGGCACGAAATATGAGGCTATTTGACCTTTGTTTGACTAGCGTTAACTATGCTAGGGTTTGCTGCAGCGTTGACTTTTGTTGACCATATTTGATTGGAATTTTTCAGACTTTTTGGGCTGATTTGACTTGTTGTTGGAGGCCAAGTTGACCAAGTTTGACCGAGTTGTTTTGGAGGTCAAAATCTACCCTGTTGACCAACATTGACTTTCTGGTTAGAGCTTTTTGTTTCTGTTGTTTGAATGATCAGATTTCACTATGATTGAGCAAGTGAATATTGCATATTGTACTCTCTCTCTCTCTCTCTCTCTCTCTCTCTCTGTGCTGAACTTTTGAAGAATTATAAGAAGAATTAATCAAGGGTTTCCCCACATTGGGGTTTGTCCCTGGCTGGTGCCATATCTTTGGTCCTCTTGTCTTGGCATGTCTTCTACTGTCATTATTTATGTTCTATCTGCATTTTACTATCATGAAGAAATTGACGTAAAATTTCTCTAAGCATAGAACATACCATTGTTATCTAAAATTAACATGGTATCAGAGCTTAGGTGAAGACAAAGCCCAAGCAAGAGTGAGAAGAGAAATCACTAAGAGGAGCAATCACTGATCAAAGACAACATTCAATGGCCTCCACATCCTACTTCAAGTTTGATGATAAGCTTCATGATAAGTCTGATTATCATGCATGGAAGACGTCTCTTGATTTGACATTAGAAGAGCAAGATGTTATGGATTATGTGCAGGGAAAGATTTCGAAACCTCCTTCAAATGCACCGATTCCTACTAAGTCAAAGTACAAGAAGGGTGAAGTCAAAGCCAAGAAGATCGTCAGGGATTCTATTCATAAGCATTTAGTTGCTTACATCTCCAATTTGAACACATCAAAGGAGATATATGATAGGTTGGTTGGCATGTTCAAATCTAGCAATGCAAACCAAATTCTTTTCCTCAAGAACAAGCTGAAGGATATAAAGAAGGGATGAAATGAAGATATTCAATCCTACTTCATGAGGATTACTGACATCAAAAATAATTTTATTTTGATTGGAGAATCTATTGTTAATAGGGAGATTACTCTCATTTCCCTTGGAGGACTCCCTCGTTAGGACATTCTTAATTATAAAGCATAGGGAGGTTTTTCTTCAATGGATTGGACTAGGGATAATTATGGAATAACTAGATTAGGAGGTAGAATAACTTATTTTCTATACACTAGTTGAAAAGGGGAAGTGCTTATAGAGACCTTCTGATTAATTCTATCATCCTATGAAGAAAAACTAGAGAATTGTGCCAATTTCTTTGATTTTGGTCAACTATTCTTTTGATTATCTTGTTGAGATTTTTATTAGTAGATTCTGCTAAGCCATTTCCTTGAGGGTAATAATTTGTAGAATACTTAAGTTTAAAACCTCTTAGAAAATTCAGTAATTGAATTTCCTGAGAAATAAGATGCATTATCAAAACCAAGGGCATGGGGAAGACCAAACCTAGTAATGATGAATTGATCAATAAATTCGATAATATTCTCAGAATTGGCCACCTTGAGGGGTATTGCTTCCACCCATTTGGTGAAATAGTCTGTAGCAGTCAAGATGTATTTATGTTGTTTGGAAGAGTTAGGAACAATCTCACCATGTCCACTCCCCATTGTTCAAAAGGTTATTCAATGTTAATTGGCTGCAATGGTAAAGTTGGTTTCTTCTATCTTCCTAATGCAGTTTGGCAGACTTTACATTTTCTAACATAGGCATGAGTGTCCTTGAATAAAGTTGCCCAATAGTATCCAACATGCATAATTTTAGAGCAGTGGTGTCTCCTCCATAGTGTCCACCAACTGGTCCATCATATAGTTCCCGAAAAACCTTTTCAGCTTCAGACATCCCTATACATCTCAGCAAAACAGAATCATAATTCTTTATAAATAAGACATCATTGACAAGCTGATATTGGTTAGATTTGAGTCTAAGAGCTCTTTTCTTCTAGTAATTGAGTTCTAATGGATCATAACCATTTTTCAAGTAAAAATAAGATCAGCATATCAAGATTCAGTATCAATGGGACATACCTCTATGATTTGTACATTATCACCTGAATCTTCATTAGCTGAGTTATCATTAGCTCCAGTAATCAACCTGCAAAAACCTTAACCTCTGACTATTTTATCTGGTTTAATATCTAGGTCATATCCTCCTGGGCAATAACTCAATTGGCTCTTTCCTCTCTTAATTCTTTCTATATAAGTAATTTCCTCACAGCAAGGAAAGGAACAATTACTTTAGTGTGTGTCTTCAAGAGGAAAGGCCTGAAATGCTTTATGGACTTAAAGACTGTGAAGGCTTGCTTCTCAACCTCTGAATAATTGAGCTCGACTCCTTGTAGATTGGAATTAAAGAATGAGATTGGAGCCTCAACTTGTTGTTCATTAGGTTGAGTTAGGAATATTGTGTAAGATTGTTGAGAAGCAAAAGTATAAAGAAGAAAATGTTTGGTAAAATATGGGGTTGATAATGAAGGGGCATCAATGATTTCCTGTTGTATTGACTCAAATGATTTTCTTTCAATCAACCCGCATTCGAAAATTGACTTCTTCTTTATCATGGCCTGCAAAGGAAGTACAATTTGAGAGAAGTCTGGAACAAATTTTTTAACAAAATTAATCTTTCCAAGGAAGGATTGCATGTATTTGTTTTTGTGTAGTAAGGGGATTTCAGATATCACCGTAATTCTATTTGGATCTATGCAGATTCCTTTTTTAGACATTATAAAGCCTAGAATTTTTCCTTCGTTAAGAGAAAATTTTGACTTTTTAGGATTTAGGGAGATTCCAAACTTTCTACATCTCTCAAAGATCTGTTTTAAATCATGTAAATGATTACCTCTTTGTTTGGAATAAATTGTAATGTCATCTAGATACACTACATGTATCTTATTGATCAAACCTTTGAAAGCAATATCCATAGCTCTTTGGAAAGTAGCCCCATGTTAGAAAATTATATATTACAGAGCAATGGAACACATAGAATATAGTAGAAATATAAACACAGAAAACGCATAAAACCAGAGAGACATAGATATACGTGGTTCACCCAGTTTGGGCTACGTCCACCTTGAACAACCAGTCCTTCCTTTCTATTATCCGGCAAAATGAAGAGACACAACCTACAGCAGATCCGCTATAATATCCTCTGTTTTCTCTCACAGTCTCGCCTCTCTGTTTCTCGCTCAGAGAAAACACATCTATTACACAGCCTCAATACAATGCCCTCATACATAGAGAGGGGTTTCCTTCTAGGGCAAAAAACCCTAAACTAAACATAAGTTCTACCATCAGATCATCCGCCTAATGAACGACCCAGATTGACTAGAAATTACTATACTTTTACAAGGCAATTTTACATCTGTTTTTAGCTTCGGGGGCGTTGCCCCCGAAACCCCGTGGGGGGGACAAGTCCCCCCCGCACCCCCCCGCGTGGAGGGGTGTACAAACTTCCTGGAGTATACATCCCGCTAAAACAAAGACCTCTAAATAATCATGCTCCACACCCAACACCCCAGCATTAATCAGTCTGAAAGGCATTTTTTGATAAGCATAAGTCCCCCACTTAGTCCTGAATGTGGTTTTCAGTCTGTCATTTGGATGTACAAGAATCTGATTGTAACCTGAAAATCCATCTGAAAAAGACATTAATTCAGAACCAACAATAGATTGTAAATCTTATTCCATTGGGGGCAAAGGAAAGTTATCCTTTTCATAGGCTTTGTTTAAATTTTTGATCTATACAAATACGAATATTCCCATTTTTCTTTCTAATTGGCACAAGGTTTGAGACCCACTTGGAATGTCTGACTAGAAAAATGATTTTAGCTTTAAGAAGTTTATTCAGTTCAATTTTAATCTGTGTTTCCAAGTTAGGGTGGTTTTTCCTGAGCTTTTGTTGGATTGGTTTGACATTTGAAAGCATAGGAATAATGTGTTGAATGATGGATGTGTCATAGGTTTTCAGATCATCATAATTCCATGCAAATATATCCTTGTATATTTTGAACAAATGAATGAAAGTAGATCTTTCATCCGGTGAATGTCCAAGGCCTTGAATGATGTTCTGAGGTTTATTAGATCCTAAGTTAACTAATTCAAATCTCTGAGTTGAACTTTGAAATTTGCAATTAGTTACTCTTTTGAACCTATCTTTCAGATCGTATAAATATTCTAGTTTAACTACAGGTTTAGGTAAAGATTTTTCCTCAGAATATTTATTCAAATGTTTGTCATGTTCATCTTCATTGATATACTGATCAAAGTAAGACCCTTTAGATGTAAAAAAAACCCGAGATGTCATTGTCATCATTAAACACTCGCCAATTATTAGTATTTTCTGGAATGGAGGGGCGAAAAAATCAATTCAATAGAAAATCTATCTAGATTGAAATCTTCATATGGGACATTAGGGGAATTTTGAGGTCTAAAACGGGCCTCCTAAGAAAAATATACAAACAAAATAAACTTTATAAGAACCAATAGGATTCAAGATGATGATGTCAACTATGGGGGATGATTCACCATTTTTGGAGTAAAAAGTAAAAAGATCAAAAAATAATAAAATAATAAAACTATTTTTTCAACTCATATTTTCAACTTATCTCCATAAGGTTTTACTCAAATTTCGAGTGGGGGTACTCGTTGGATGAAAAATTTAATTACTCATCCAAGGAGTACCCATGTTGCATACTTTTGATGGACCCTGCTACATGAAAAATGAGAAATACATGAAAAAGTGTGATTACAATCACGTTTTTCATTTATTTCTCATTTTTCGTGTAGCAAGGTCCATCAAAACTATGCAACATGGGTGCTCCTTGGATGAGGAATCAAATTATCCATCCAATAAGTGTTTCCGCTGGAAATTTGAGTAAACCCATAGGGAGATAAGTTGAAAATATGAATTGAAAAATATTTTTCTCTTTTCCCTCTAAAATTTGATGATGAATCTAATATTATTTTATAATTTCTTTAAGGCCCATTTTAGACCTAAAAACTCCCCTGATGTGAGTCTGGAAGCAACATTTGCTAAGAGTTCGACACTAGCATTTTGTATTCTTGGAATAGGAGCTATGTTAAATGAAGTGAAATGAGACGTGAGTTATTGGATCAAGGATTTATAATGCTTAAGGTGACTAGAAACACAATGGATGTTGTTTCTAACTTGTTTGATAACAATTTATGAGTCACAAAAAAATTTAAGATATTTGATATCAAGACTAATAGCCATTTGTAAGTCATGTATCAATGCTTCATATTCGGCAACATTATTGGTACAGTGAAACTCTAATGTGCAAGCTAACATATTTTTTTCTCCATGAGGATTACTTAAAATGCAACCAGCTCCTTCATTAGATTTTGATCCATCAAAATAAAGGGTCCAAAATGCGGTTTCATGCTTATTTACAAGATTATTTACAACATTGATACTGTTGGACACCTAATCCTCTAAGGGTTGGTGTGGGAGTTGAATAGCCAAAGGGAGTCCAAGAGACCACTTGGAATATGAATCCAAGGGTGACACCAATGTACTATATATGTATCATTGTGAATAATAAAAGCAATCCAATGTTTATCATTCATATTCTGTCTCTGACATTGTTATGTTTAACATGGTATCAGAGCATGCAAATTCTGGCCCTGCTCCAATTTGAGCCACTGGTTTTGTGGCCTCCACCTAGGTATGCATATTCTAAATTTCAATCTTGCCATTATGATCGTAATTATCTACCGTATTCTCTGCACATTTAATTCCCTCTTCTATTTTTCTAAGACTCTGCTACACTAACGCTCCCTCATCATGAAATAGGTTGGTCCTAACAGTGATGTGTATTCTGACCTCTTCCAAATCTAAATGAATAGCATTCTGAAAATGCACGATTAGTTGCTATTGTATTTTGACTAATTGCTTGGCCGATACACAGGTCGCCCAGTGTTCGAATCCCATGCAATAGCAGTTGTTTAGCCTGGTATTTGAGACGAAACGGGTCGGGGAATGAGACTGACTGCTTGCCTCTTTCCTACCCACTTGCCTCATATTCTTTGCCTTATTAGACAAATATATTTGGGAGTCACCTTCGGGGGTTTTCGTGGATCAATAGGTTTCGTATTCGATTCCGCTAGTGTAGGAACTTGCGAAGACCGTGTGATTCATAGATTGTAGTAGGGGAGAGGGGGATATGAAGAATGAATGACTAATAAAATAGATGAACAGGTTACCACAGCTGCATCTTACATTAGAAGTGTTAGTCTCGGCGTGCAGAACTTCGCCTCTCCGTTGGTCTCTCATATAATCGGCTTCTTCTCCTTGTAGCTAGGCACAATATCGTTTAGTAATGAATGCCGTTGCCAACTTCATGATCATGGCTATTAAAATCGAAACCTTAGTTGTTGAGCTTACCTCGACATTTTTATAGGAAATAGAATTTCAAATGCTAACTACAGATGATAGTTATTCAATTAAACGCAGAACATTACTTATGAAGCAAAAATCTTTACCTCGAGCGCTTATATGTTACAACTAAGAACAATTGTCCGACCAGGACCTTAAATATGAAACTATATACAAATCTTGATTGCATCTATAATGTATAGGGTAGATTATCAAGCGAAGTTATTTTGAGAGGCTGGCCTTAGAAGATATTGTCGATGTCGGGGATGTGCATTGCTTCATGAGGCCTTGGTAGGGATTTTAAAGGGCTGAAAATCATTATTCCACATTTTCTTATTGTTGTAGCTACATTGAAGGGACTGCATACTATCTCAGAGGCTAAATGAGTGTGGTTTGATAATGATACAAGGATTGTGGTGAAGAGGGAACATGTGCTTCCATTTCCTGGGTAGTGTACATCATAAACAAATGTTGAGGTGCCATTTTGGGACTGATAATTGCATATGTATTGATTTGTGTTGGTTTTCATTTAATTATCAAGTTTTGTTTTCCAATTTGCTCATTGTACAGTTAAGTTTTTGAATGAGAAATGTCCATTCTGTAGGAGTTGTCACTTAATGGCTATTGCATTTAATTTCTGAAGTTTCTATTGAAAAATACAAGTTTATTTGGAGACTATGAGTGCATGTGGAAGCCTTAAAAGCATTGTATAGTGAATAAACTTATGAAAATCACCCACAGTGGAGAACATTGTGGCAAAAATCATTTGCATATCAGGGTTTATCTATTGAGACAATGGAAAAACTTGAAGATGCATTAAAGTTATTGAATATCCTAATACATTCCACTGTAGATGAGATAGTAAACATCATCAAGGGTAATCTTTCCAACATTAAAATATGTCTGCAAAATGCACAGGAAAAGATTGATTTTTTGCAACTAGAGTCTCAGTTCCAGCGAGATGAGATTCAACAAATTTGTCATTCTAAATTGTTTTGTGTTAAAAAAATCCTCTGTTCAAGTTTGAAACAAACACCCATCAAAATCCAGCTAGTCATCAAATCAATAAAGTTGATGTTCTTTCAGATTCAGTGCCTAGTTCAAGAGAAGATTTGCATGCAAAAGAAGAAATGTAGCCTGCACTTCCCAAGCCAATCATCAGACCTTGGGAAGAGCTTGTCGACAATAGGCACAAAACAAGTCTTGGATATGACAAGGATGTTTCTCTTCATATTCCAGACTATTCCAAGCCCATTCAATTTCAGAGCATTGGATTTCTTCATGGCGGTTCACCTTCACCTGTTCCAGATTCTGCTCCTCCACATTCACAACCAAAATTTGTTAAATGCCAACACTATGACCGAGTTGGCCATATGAAATATCAATGTTTTGATCTTCATCTGTGCAAGAATTGTTGTTAGCATACTCATTCTTCACACAAATGCTTCAAAAACAAGCATCCTGCAAGAAAAAAGATTCATATTGGATGGATCGCTTCTTGACAATGGGCTTCAATAGCCAAGAAAATATTTCGCTCATACGATAGGATTTTTTCTTGAATATTGAAAAGTCTTGCAGTTGAGATATCTTCGTCTTCTCACCTTGTATCTGACATGGGGGGAAGTGATGGCCATTTACAAGTTTCAAAGCCACATCAAGTGAGCATGAGACACAACCTACTGTTACAGATCCATTTGGGCATATCGCTCCCATCATCTAGATCAGTGTTTTAGGGCTCATCAAACCTAATTTCAGTTGCTACATGCCTTAAACATGTCAACATTTTGAATGCCTCCTTCCCAGACAGTTTCATGACTTGAAGACATCCTGAAATGATCTCTAAAGGGACCAACGCAAGTAGGCCCATGTAAGGGTGCACTTCAGAGCAGTTGATTCCATGCCAGGGTGCTCTGCAGAGAACTTAGGCCCTCTTTGACTTGCGCTGGGTGAGATTGAGCGAAATTCACATAAGGTTTGGGGAATATTCTTATCTTTTAGAGTCTTCTAGAATTTTCCCTCACTTATCAACTCCTATGATCTCGAAAATGGATGAGAGTTAAGATGCATCCTATCCTCTCATCCCTTCCTCCATGGAACTAATTCTAAGTATGGAAGGCCATTCAATACCCCCATTTATGACATAACCTCCTCCATATTCCTATAAATTGAGCACTCATCTAAGTGATCAGGGGTTGGACTATGTTGAATTGTAAGGAGATAATGTTGCTATGAGAATTGACTTTGAGACAAGTATTGTTATGCTACAAGTTTGTCATGCTTTTGATGTGATGTGGATGGGATCAAAGCTAGAGGAGTGACTTTGAATCAGACTTGATGGTTGTAATTCCTTCTTCTATTCAATAAAGTATTTGAACCTTTTTCCCATATTCTTATCTTGTTATATGATGCTTATATGTGTGAATGTATCTGATTCCATTTGCTTGTAATCAATAGATCTTTTGCTTTGATTGGTTCTTTGTCTTTTGTTGATGTTTACAGGTACTTCTCAAGCGTGTTAAGTACGAGAAGGAGTGACAGGATCGATACAAAGGAGACAAGAGGAAAGAAAAACTACAAGTAGGTCTTCTCATCTTCTTTGTCTTATCTATTGCTTATAGGAAAAGGCTAAAGTGCTTTAAACTATTGTTCTAGATATGGATACTTATCTAGGGAATTAGTATTTATCCGTAGATACCAAATTCTCCAAAACAAATTGGTGACCATACTGGGGAAGATCATCCTTCCTAGTAGCTTATCCATCTCCTATGACACTCTTGCAAACCCTACTTGTTTTCATTTATTGTATTTCAGCTCTATTGCATTGAATTCTGGTAAAAAATTGTGTCAGTTTGCCTCTTGAAATGGCTTACTGTCACCAACGCAGGCTTGTGAGGGACACAGTTCTCTGCAGAGAACCCTTGGCTTAGGGACAGTGCTCTGAAGCACATTGTCTCCCATTCATGGCTGCGCTGATCCTCCTAGGGTCAGAATCCCACCTTTAGATTGAGATTTTGCCAAATTTCTTATGTTTGATTGCTTGCTGATTGGTCAATGAATGTCATGTCTCATAAAACAAGTTTTTATCTCCTTTCTTACCCCTACTTTGACTTGGTTGATTAATGTTTCTTAAATGTTTTCTTTGTCATTATCGATGCATAGTGAAAGTTAGATTATAGTTGATTAATCTTTGTTCGAAAGAAAGTTTTGTAAAAGTCTTCTTTTCCTTCGAAACATAACTGTCGTAAAGTCTTCGTTCTTGTTAAAGATTGATTGATTGTATGTGCATTAGTTTCCTTTTGTTCATATTCACATTAAGGAAATCAAAAGAAATGCATGCATTTTGCATTGAAAAAGTTTGTGTATGCTCATAGGAATAGTTTAGGGAAATTGCATTAGATTGTGCTCTTTGCTCTTTGATCGAAAGAAATCTGATTGCTCTATCCCTATTAGCTAATATTTTCATTATTAAATTGAATGGAAGGAATGCTTATCATAATAGTTTCATTCCTAGGAATTTCAGAATACATCACGTGGTGAACTTGAAAGGAAAATTCCTAAGCAAGATCAACTTAAAATTAACCTCAATTTACCTAATGGAGCATTGTCACCTAACGAAAAACATTTAGTGGTTCTAGGCTAGAGACGTATTCCGGTGTCATAAAACAAAACAATTGTTGCTAACTTGTCTACAATACATCTCGAGTGTGATGCCTCATTCCACATACGTGAGTATATCATAGCTCGTCCATGTACCTTCGGGTATATAGGGCGGTGTTACAGTATGTAAAGTATATGGGAATGCTCTCACTCTACGGTTTTGCATTAGATGGCGCTTATATCGATTGGGCCTCCATGTACTTTTAGGTATATATGGGAGGACAACACTAGGTTTCTATCCATCCTTAGGTAACCGAGTCGGCCGCCTTGTACACTGTGATACACCGAACACAGCATTCGGGGAGATTGCCTGCTCGTACTTCTTGGTTCGCCAGGAGGTATTCTGCAGTTCACAGTTGCTTGGTAAACCTTTTTCCTAGCTTACCCCTTTTTGTTTATTTCTTTTTTGTAATAAAATTAATCAGCAATCGTGGAGGAACATCAACCCTTACCCCGTCATTCACGGAGAGCAGCGAGCAAACCGCCTTTGCCGCCCGAAGCTACACCTATTCGATCAAAGCGGTCTCGTTTAATTGAGTCAAGTACATCAAGAACTCCTGGTTCTTCATCTGAATTACCAGAGTCATCCATTTTGGTAAGTACTGAGACTCTAGTTACTCCAACTATTTCTGGTACATCTGTTACTAAAGAAGAAGTTTCACAATTACCTGAGGACACTATAACTAACACTAGTGAAATGGTAACCATAGTTGTTCAACAACAAGTTGATCCTCAACTTGAAGTTGCTCAACAAGAAATTACTTATAAACTTGAATTAGTTCAACCAGAAGTTAATCCAGAACCTATCACAGTTCAATCAGAAGTTACTTTTGAACCTGAATTTGTTCAGGAACCTCTCCTTGAAACAGTTGTTCTTTTACCGGAACATCTAGGCTTTGAATTTGAACATTCAGAAGTTGTTACCTTATTGGAAGACGATCAACCAGTTAACCCTCAGACATCAGTAACTACTGAAACTTCCACTTTACCAACACCAGAAGTCTATTACGGACCTGACGGTGAAGTTCTTCCACCTGGTTTAATTGTTGTTGAGGAATAATTTGAGGAAGATACTACACCTGGAACTCCATTCCATTTTGGAACAGGGCTCTATCTTTACCCTTATACTCCTCATTTTACTACTCCTTTTGATCTACTTCTTTTCAAGTACCTGTTGATTCTTTAGGACATCTATTGGGTCAGTTAACTATGGCTAAACAACCGTCAACATCCCAGACTGTATCATCTAATGCAGCTGCGACAGAATCTTTTGTCGCAACCTCTTCGATGTTTTCTACTACTCCTGAGTCACATCTATATGGTGAACCATCTGTCCCAGTTGGTTACCAATTTATAATCTGGAACCCACTCAGGGGTTGCTTCTACACCATGGTCATCACCCATGTCCTCTACTAGAATTTTACCTGGTTCTTCATTTATGGGAACTCAACAGTTTGATCTTGCATATCAATATCAAACTGGGAAATCTAGTCAACAATAACCTATGTATCCACTACATACTGGATTGCCACCATATGGAGAGCAATATGCCTATTCACCTTATCCTCCATATCTTGGAGGACCATCATATGGTAGTATCCCATCGTATTCAGGTCAGTCTGGAATGCGAGTCTGTCAATGGAAACCAACAATGCCAGTTCAACCAAGGCTTGTGTATCCAACACAACCAATGCAAATTGTGTCAGCTATTCCTACTACACCTATTGTTACCACTGTACCGCAGTCACAAGTTCAAATGGTTGTATCTCAACCTGTACAAACTAGTCCTTCTACCTCACAACCACAAGTTTCAGGTCAGGAGGCCCAAGTTTCTCAGGCTGTTGTACAACAACCGCTTGTGTCCAGGGTCCAACAACCTTAGGTTAGTGTACCTTTATCTGGAGTGACTCAGACTTACACTGGTGTAGTGTATTCACAACGTGGTCAACCTTACATTGTTGGACAACAAAAACCGTTAAATCAACAACCGTTGTACCAACAACAACAACAGTTGATTCAACAACTGTGGCAGCCCCAATATCAACAACCTCAATTCCAGCAATTCCAACCCCAATTTGGACTTGCCCAACAAGCTCAACCTGGGTTTGGATAATATCAAGCTTACCAAGGTCCTGGTCAACAAGGCTTTGCTGGTTATGGACAACCACAAATTCAACCTAGTTATCAACAACCACCTTATACCGGATTTGTTCAACAACCACCTTATCAAGGTTACCAGATGCAAATGCCCTATGTTGGTATGCAAAGACCTATTGCTTAGGAAATTCCATCATATCCTGGGTATGCTCAACCTGACTTGATTCGACAGTTGTTGTTTGTAGCAACTCTTGAATTACCAGATTTAAACCAGCTCACTAATGATCCAATTTTATATGCACCTTAGTGGCCGGTAATTTTGCATCAATTACCTTCTGACATTCTGAAATTTAATGGAAATCCCAGAGAAGACCCATCAAATCATGTCATAACTTTTCATTTGTGGTGTTCATTAAACTCCTTGAATGATGATTCAGTTAGACTTCGTCTTTTCCAAAGAACGCTTATTGGTTCGGCTGTGAAGTGGTCCATTGAGTTACCATGAGCTTCTTTCGACAACTTTACGACTTTAGCCACCACATTTTTGACCCACTTCCAGTTACCTATCAGATACGAGACTAGAATGGAACTCCTGACCAACTTTAAACGGACTACTGCTACTCATATATCAGATCATATTCATGAGTGGCAACATCGTCATCGAATGGTTAAGACTTATGTTCCTGATCAGCTTTTGGTTGAGTGGTCTATAAAATCCTTATTTTCATCAATCACCGAGGATGTGGTGAAAAGGGGAGTTTTCACAGAAGAGCAAGTAATTTCTCATGCCCAATATTTGGACTTGATTTATACATAGTCTGGCACACTCTACGACAAGATTCTGAATGCACCCTGACTAACTTTCACTGTTCCTCCTCCACCATCGAGTAAGGACTCTCATGCCAGCGACGGTGTGATTGGTTCTTCGAGCACACAAACGGCAGGTAGACCATCTAGTCAAACACTTGCCATTTCCAATCAAACTTCGAATGCATCAAAAAACACTCTTGCTTCCAAAGTCAATGTCATGTCATTTAACAAAGGAAAAAATCAAAAGCAACCAGGAGGCAAGAAGAAGGGGAAAAAAAAGAAGAAACAAGATAATCCCCCTCAAGAGAAATCATCTGATTCCTCTACTTCGGCATGGAAACCTCGTTATCCATGTCTAATCTATAATGACGAGCATTTTACAAGATATTTTCCATACCTCTTGGAAGTCTCTAAGCTTCTAAAGACTTCTAACACATCTACAGTGTTGACTGATCCGTTTCAAACCCGGAGACACATTTGGTTGCGACAGACCATGCTTCCACATCCCAAGTACTTATGCTATCCATCACAAAGACTCAAAATGAAGTTTTGGTGTCAACATGAAAGAAAGATTATGGAAATCCACTGTCATCATCGAATAATCAAGCCACTGATCAACCTAATCCTTCGACTTCAAATTCATCTGAAAATACTCCACCACCTATGGCATGAGAATTGACAATAAAACCACCAAAGGGAGTTGTACATAAATCGACATTTAACCCTCGGGCTCGAGTAGCTTAGAACTATAACATAGTATAAGACCTTGCTCAATCACCTTCTGCTATGTCGATGCTCGAGGTGTTACAAAACTGTCCCTCCCAGAAGCAGGCTTTTTTGTCAGCAATTGGTGGAATAGACCCTACGGATTCCAATCTTGTGGTTTTCAACCATGCGGGATATACACCACAGTTACCGGCACAATTAGCTTTCTTAATTCAAGTAAAATCTCTCAATAAAAATGTTCACCGAACTATTATTGACGAGGGGGCATCTACTTGAATTATGTCAATGAGCTACTGGAAAACACTTGGTTCACCGTCGTTGTCACGATCACCAACAACGTTAAAAGCTTTCAACGTACACACATATACGCCTTGTGGGATTTTGAGTAACCTGCAAATTGAACTAGGGGGCAAAACAGTTACTGCTTAATTTGAGGTAGTTGACGGACCCCTCGACTACAACATTTTACTAGGAAGGCCATGGGTTTATGTTATGGCTGCTGTGGTTTCCACGTACTTTCATACAATTGCATTCCCTCATAAAGGTGGAATCGCAGTTATTGATCAGCTTGCCTTCTTTGCATCTAGTTCTCAAGCTACTGGAAGCATTCTGTTGGTACACGAACCCCTGCTATCACTTCAAAATGTTGGTGTAGGTCTCTTTAAAGATCCTTCCCTAATGGGTACTTTTATGCTACCGTCACCATCTGATTTTGCGGAAGTGGCAAGAGTAGAGACTTGCAACATGATTTCCTCCACCTCATCTTATTTAAGGAGGAATACCAATAGTTATGAAGTTGATAGTAATACTGAAGTTATGCCGCTAAGCCCCATTGAGCCTGCATAGCAATCAATTTTTCTGGGTTGCGCGGCGAACCCAAATCCACTTTCACCAATTGTATGGGTAGACCGTTCATTAGAATATGGTACTTCTTCGGATCCTTTTTCACGTATATTTTCTACGGATGAAGGAATTATCCAATCAATGATGATAGGAGAAGAACCTTGGGAAGATTATCATCATCATTCCCATCTTCTAGATGACATCAAAGATTATTCAAATGAACTTAACCACCCTTCAGTTGTTGATTTCCTTTCGAATTATGTTTTCATAGATACAGTAGATTCCAAGCGAAACCTGTCAAATATTGAAGAAATGATTTCTATTAATATTTCTACCAAACCTAATGTTGTAGAAAACATTCATGTTGGCAAATCTTGTTCTCCATCAAAACTTGATAATTACCATACTCTCTTTCGTGAATTTTGAGATATATTTGCATGGTCATACGAGGAGATGTCAGACATTGACTCTAGTATTGTTGAACATGAAATCAAAATGTATCCTGATGTCAAACTAGTACGACAGCGGCTTCGACCTGTTCATCCAAAGAAATCCACTGCCATTAAAGCAGAAGTTGAAAAAAAATTGCATGCTAGTTTCATTTACCCTGTACCTCTTATTGATTGGGTTTCCAACATTGTTCCTGTTATGAAAAAATAAGGGACAATTCGAGTGTGCGTCGATTATAGGGATGTAAATCAAGCATGTCCAAAAGACAATTATCCTACTCCTTTTATCGACCAGATTATTGATGAATTTGCCGCATGCGAAATTTTCTCATTTATGGATGGTTTTTCCAATTACAATCAAATCAATATCCACCCACAGGACCAATATAAAACATCTTTTATTTGTCCATGGGGAACATTCGCTTATAGGAAACTCCCTTTCGGTTTGAAGAACACAGGGGCCACATTCCAGAGGGCAATGAACTATGCCTTCCATGACATCAAGCATATTGTTCAACCTTACCTTGACGATTTACCTGCTCATTCACGAAAGCAGACTGATCACCCGCAACATTTGAGAGCTATATTTTTACGGTGCCGACACTACAAGATACGACTCAATCCACACAAATGTGTGTTTTGTGTTGGTTCTGGTTGATTGCTTGGATTCATAGTGTCTAGAGATGGAATTCAACTCGATCCTCTAAAGGTTTAGGCAATTCTTGACTTGCCTCCACCTTCAAATCTTTTACAGTTACAGAGACTCCAAGGGAAGGCTAACTTTCTGAGGAGGTTCATTCCCAATTACGCTGAAATGGCTAAAGGTTTTACACATCTTTTGAAAAAGGGGATACCCTTCCATTGGGATCAGGTTGCGCAAGCTTCCTTTGATGCTCTTAAAGATACCTTGATTAGAGTGTCATTAATGTATTCTCTGAATTATCAAAATGACTATTACCTATATCTCGTCGTTGCAGATACAACCATTGGCATGGTTTTAGTCCAAGAGGAAGATGGGATAGAACATCCTATATATTATTTGAGCCGCAATCTCAATGATACAGAAAGTAAGTACTCTTATGTCGAAAAGTTAGCTTTGGCAGCTGTGTAAGTTGTTCAGATATTTTGCCACTACATCCTGCTCCGGAAGACCACTGTCATTTCAAATTGCAACCCTATGACATATATTTTGTCAAAGAGAGAATCCATACAGGTTGGTAGAATTTTTATATTTGTGGAAAAACCTGTGAACAGTTTTTTTGAAACCAACGTTTCGGACTAACTTAGTGAGTCCATCATCAGGGCAATGTGATTTGTATTTTGAGAAGAGAGAGCGTGAAATCATGGAGCTATTGATAGTTAATTGAGAAAAATATTTGATGTCTTTTTTTCATTGTCGACTTTTAAATGATTAACTGATTTTTATTTTTATTTTTAAATATGTTATTGGTTTAATTATTGATTGATTGTGTATATATTTAAATTTATTTATTGATGATTATTTATTTATTTATTATTATTATTATTATTTATTTATTTATTTTTGTTTTTTTTTTGTTCTATTTTAAGTTCTTTGTTTATGTAGTAATGTATATAATTTTAAAGTTATAGTATTTGCTACTTTTTTATTTAATTTAATAAGGGTTTCCAGGTGTTACTTAATTTTAGTCTGTCATCTCTATTCCTCCAACAACATGAATAGAGATGACGGACTAAAATTAAGTAACACCTAGAAACCCTTATTAAATAAAATAAAAAAGCAGTAAATACAGATATACAAACATTCATAAATTAATTAATTAAAACTCTTTTAAATAAAATTTAATAAGTCAACATAAATAAACCTTCAAACTATAACTTTAAAATTATATACATTACTACATAAGCAAAGAACTTAAATATATAACATAGAATCAAAATATAAAATAAATAAATAATAATAATAATAAATAAATAAATAATCGTGAATAAATAAATTTAAATATATACATAATCAATCAATAATTAAACCAATAACATATATATATATATAATCAGTTAGTCATTTAAAAGTCGACAATAAAAAAAAGACATCAAATATTTTTCTCAATTAACTATTAATAGCTCCATGATTTCACGCTCTCTCTTCTCAAAATACAAATCACATTGCCCTGATGATGGACTCACTAAGTTAGTCTGAAACGTTGGTTTCAAAAAAACTATTCACAGGTTTTTCCACAAATATTAAAATATATTTTGTCACGTCAATTGTTGGGGGCCAAATACTCAAAATGGATAGTCATTTTGCAGGAGTTTGATTTGGAATTCATCAAATCCAAATCAAATAAGTCTCTCATTTTTGTCGAGCTACTTTATGACCTTCCCTCGACCTCCATTGATTCAACATCTGAACCATCGATTTTGGATGAGTCTCTGTTCCTGATATCGTCATCTAACTCGTGGTATGGAGATATACTGATTTATCTCCAGACCCAAACTTTTCAGCCTGATACCTCTCGCTCGCAACAATGACGTATCCGATACCAAGCCAAAGATTATCTGATCATTGGCGACACTCTTTACCATCGTGGTATTGATACGATTTTATGGAGGTGCCTCACACATGAGGAAGCCAAGAAAGCATTGAATGATTTCCATTCATGTGCTTTTGGTGGACACTCATCTGGATATGCTACCGCACAGAGAATTCTCCGTGTCGATTACTTTTGGCCAACTATATTCAAAGATTGTATTATTGTCATCAGAAGCTATCATGCATGCCAGATCTATGACCACAAAGCTAGATTACCACTTGTACCATTGCATCCAGTCGTTACTGTTGGACCATTCGCCAAATGGGGCATTGACTTCATGACATGTAACCCCACCTCGTCTGGGGGGCATGTGTATATTATAGTCGTCGTTGCCTATTTTACCAAATGGGCTGAGGCGATGCCAACATTAAACAACAGTGGCGAAACGGCTACTCTTTTCTTTTTCAACCACGTGGTTGCCCGGTTTGGTGTACCACAGGTTATAGTTACAGATCATGGGTCACATTTTCGCAATCACATGATGGCTGAGTTGACTGCTAAGTTAGGATTGTCACATGATAGTTCTACCCCTTATTATCTGCAAGCGAATGGACAGGTTGAGGCCATCAACAAATTCCTGAAGTGAATGCTTCAAAGAATGATAGGGGTTCATAAACGAAAGTGGCATTTAATCCTGTACTCTGCCTTGTGGGAATATCGACCCTCAATGAGAAATGCAACTGGATTTACACCCTTTCAGTTGATGTACGATTTGGAAGCAATCTTACCGATACAATGTGAATTTCATCTCTCAAACTCGTGATTAACCTGTTCCCTGACACTTCTGAAGAAGAAGCGTGTTTCTTGGAACTTATCCATATAGATGAAACCTATCGTAATGCTACATTATCTAATGAAGCGCATAAGAAATGAATTAAGGCACAATACGATAAAAATGTCAAGCCTCGTATCTTCTTAGAAGGAGACCTGGTCTTACTTTATGATCGGGAAGCTGATAAACTTGGAGCAGGGAAATTTGAACTGATGTGGATGGGTCCTTGTATTTTCAAGCGTGTTTTGGAAAAATGTGCCTATGAGTTAGTAGATTATGATGGGATTCCATTGTCGTAGCCCCGAAACGGGTTGTACCTCAAACGTTACTATGCTTAATTAAGTGTAGTAAAACTCACTGTATATATGCTTTCATGTGTGTGTGTTAGTGTGTCTTTAAGAGTTTTTTATCTGGTTAGTAATCCACTTTGCATTTGTTGCAGATGTCAGAATCTTCGGAACCATTTGTTGGTTACGCCGATGGTGTTAGTCGTAATACGCAGAACCTATCTTTTGCAACATGGGTTATTTTTTATCCAAGTGGTGAGTTAGTGAGTTTTCAAGGGATTTGTATCGATTGTTCAACGAACAATATCGCTGAGTATAGCACGTTGATCGAACTTCTCTCTGATGCCATTTCACTTGGCATTCACTCCTCGATGACAAGGTGTTTTTGATCGAGCCAATTGAAGAATGCAGTGGAAAAAATGATTGTTGACTGACCCGCATGTCGAGCCATCAATTCGACCCACCTCTGCATCTGTGGATCTTTAGGACCAGCTACACCTAGTGATACATGTTGCGGTTGCATCAGTGGTATTCTCTCTAAGGTAAAAGCAATTAAGATCGAACCATAGCAGAAATTCTTCGTCTTACCACTTTTTACCTTGGTCAGTTGTTATTTTAGTGAAGAAAGCACGGCCTCACACTAGTTGAATATTTTTGGCTCTAGACACTCAAGGGCATACTGCATATATGATCTGTTCACCAGATGAAGTGTCACACTGCCAGCCAACTTTGTGATTGTGAATAGGATCATTCTCAAAGGAAAATCACCTACATCTCTGATGTTTATTTTCCCATCCTTTCTAGGCTATGTACCTGGCCGACAAAACTGTCGAATGTAATCCCTCACCGATTCACCTCCACGAGAAAATCTAGAAAGTGAGATGGGGGAACCTCACCTCGACAATCCGGTGAGAAAGTAAATATCATAAATGGTAATAGGGACCCTTTTTTCCCCTATGTGAAAATTTTGATCTGTCAAATCCCATGCATGAACAAGAAACTACAATAGTTCTATTTGTTGCCTCATTCCAGATAACCTAAAGTATTTGAGTAACCCACAGTTTTTGAGGGCCTCAACTGTACCCGAATTGTTTAGGGCAACCATGTCTTGTTCTTCATGCTCTCTTTCTCGCCATGTAATTTACATTCTAATCCAATGAAAGCCTAAAATCCAATCATAAGCTTAGTTATGATCCTTTCCATGCAAAAAACAGGACAAGTTTTGGAGAAAACAGCTAAATCAAAATTGGGAAACTCGTCCAACACAACCCAGGCACAGAGACAGTGCATTGAAGAGCAAGTATCCTTCTATCAAGGTGCTCTTCAGCACAGTTTTCGATGTGAAATCCTGCACTGATCGCTGGGCAAAAAAATCAAACCCCAAAGGCCCTAAGAACCCTAAAACTTGCATGAAACAATAAAAGAATGATCTGAAAAGAAAGAGGAGGGGTAGATATCCTACCTGGTCTGGATGGCACGAGAAATGGTCCATAGAATCTCTTGCAATTAGTTGATGAAGTTCGAGGTAAAAAACTAGCCCAGAGCACAAAACTGAATGGTAAGTATCAAATGGTAAAAATTACATGGTAAAAACTTGTTTTATGTTTATTTCATATTCATTAATCAAGTAAACATTAGTATTTACCTATTTTTACCTATGAAACAGGTATTTTTAATCCATTTGGTGATGTTTTGAGTAGGTTTTACAGCTGACTTATAGAGTTTGATGTGCTCGATTGTAAATTGTACCTTTGACCACAGAGCATACTTTTATCTCTTTTTCGAGCTATGTTGAATAATGAAAAAGGAACCCCCTTGGAGTCCTCTTTAAGCTCTTTTCAGACTCTCTAAATATGAAAATATTTCCAAGCGCTTGTCCTTTCCATCTCATTTACGGATTGGAAACGACATCTACTCAGTATAAGTTTAACCCTTTTTCGCGCTGAGATAAATCATTTACGAAAAAGGAATACGTTGACCGAACATGGTCAATAGGTTCTCTCTTGTATTGTTTTACGCTTTCTCGGACTTGAGAGACAAATATACGAAAAAGAACTTGTGGAGTTTTATTTTTGTCCCTTTTCAAACTCTCTACACATGAAAAGGACCGAGTTATCTTTGTCGTTAAACTCGTTGAAACATCAAATAGCGACAAACTTGTCCATCTAGACAAGACCAAGTTTCACCTTCACTAGACTCGTTAAAACATCACATAGCGATGGATTCACCCGAAGGGTGGAATTATACAACAAGCGTATGTTATCCTCCTCAAGCTTGATAAAAAATAAAGAGGTACTAGTCAGCAATGACTGGGGAAAATGAGAAAAAGGGGTAAAAGCACTTTATGGTAGCAAGTTTCTCTTGTACATGACACTTTCACTTCATCACTGTGACTACTTAGGTTGGATTATCAGCTTGATGGTTATCATACTGTTGGTCTATCATACCATCCATCACTTTTTTTTGGGTCAATGATACTAATTCATTTCAGTGTCGCCGACATGTTCAAGAGAAGTCATCTAGTTAAAATTCATCCTTTGCAATACCATAAACCTTCATTTTCATGACCGCCATTCCTGAACCTTGTGTCGTCAGTCAAATTCCATCTCCAAATTCAATACACTCATTCTGTGTCATTGATGTGGGATACATCAAGGCCCTCCTGCAATGAGTCGCTTCTTTTTGACATCAGCACACTATCCAAGAAGTTGACTTAGAAACACCCTTCCAGTACCTTGAGGCTTGCATACATCAATGGCAAGTTTCTCGCTTTCGGCGATAGGTTAACATTAATGGCCTTCTACTGAAAGACTTTTTATGGTGTTCGACATCAAATCATCCATTCACACCATGCAGAATGTACTGCAGTGCCTTGAGGATCATTATAATCATTATCAGGGATTTCTCTTGCGTCTGTTAATGGCTCACATCATTGGTTGGTAATCAGACGGTGTCTTCCCAAATTCGACTTCAGATCACATATTCACATGGTTAGACTCGTACTTGAGCAAATGATTGAACGAGATAGAAGACCCTGGATCTAGTTTCATCCATCCGGGTTGTGATTTCAGGAGTACTAAATCATATGTACAATGGCCTGACAATTATGGTCATCCATTCATGGGTCTATATCTGTAGACTACTGTCTATGTACATGTAATGAAAGTTTATATGTTGAGCATGGGTATGCCTTCACTCAGAAATTCATGTAAAAATCAAAATATCATGATATATGTATTGTAATTGATGCAGGCCACCTTCCACTTCAAAACCTCCTCATCACATCGTAAAGCATTTCATTCAACATTTACATTTTCCGACTTCATGCTTTAGGGGGAAGCTGTTACAGATCCATTTGGGCATATCACTCCCATCATCCAGATCAGTGTTTTAGGGCTCATCAAACCCTAATTTTAGTTTTTACATACCCTAAACAAGTCAACCTTTTGAATGCCTCCTTCCCAGATAGTTTCATGACTTGAAGACATCCTGAAATGATCTCTAAAGGGACCAGCGCAGGTAGGCCCATGTAAGGGTGTGCTGCAGAGTAGTTGATTCCATGCCAGGGTGCTCTGCAAAGCACTTAGGTCCTCTTTGACCTGCGTTGGGCAAGATTGAGCGAAATTCACATAGGGTTTGGGGAATATTCTTATATTTTGGAGTCTTCTAGAAGTTTGCATCACTTATCAACTCCTATGAGCTCAAAAATGGATGAGGAATGAGTTAAGATGCATCCTATCCTCTCATCCCTTCCTCCATGGAACTAATTCTAAGTATGGAAGGCCATTCAATACCCCCATTTATGACATAACCTCCTCCATCTTCCTATAAATTGAGCACTCATCTAAGTGATATGGCTACTTATCTAGGGAATTAGTGTTTATCCGTAGATACCAAATTCTCCAAAACACCTACCATACCAGATTCAGAGTTGTAGCAAGAGACAAAGATGCCACTGAGCATGCCTTTGGTTGATGGTCAACCTTAAACCATATATGCGGGGTTGAGACCTCCCTTCAAATAATTGGGGACACTTCCTCTAGCAGAAGACTTCAATTTCTTGTCAATTTTGGAAGAATTCCAAGAATTGCATTAAGCATTCTAGAGTTGGTGGTCATCCTTAAACCTCCACAAGTTGTAGACCTCCCTTTTTCATGTTGAAGGTCTCCCTCTCTAGAATTAGGGACACTTACTCTAGCATAAGATTTCACCTTCTTATCAGACTTGGAAGAGTTCTGGGAACTACACTAAGCGTTCCAATGTTGGTGGTCATCCTTAAACCACCCCCTCATACCAACATTTCAGAGAGCACATTCAACCCAATGTTGTCATCCATGCATATTTACACATTTTGTATTACAACTCTCTTCTTGGACTCACACATGCCCCTTCGGATTAAGGGGGTAATGTTGAACACCTAATCCTCTAAGGGTTGGTGTGGAAGTTGATTAGCCAAAGGGAATCCAAGAGACCACTTGGAATATGAATCCAAGGGTCACACCATGTACTATATATGTATCATTGTGAATAATAAAAATCCAATGTTTATCATTCGTATTCTATCTCTGACATTGTTATGTTTAACAGATACACTTAGAAGAATCTATTTGGGAGAACTTTTCAATTTGAGATGAAACAGAGTCAACTAAAAAAGGAGGTTCTTGCACTTGAAAATTTCCAAAGAAAGACTCAAAGGAATAACTTCCAAGAATATTGTTCAATCTGCAAAGATATACCATTCAATCTGCACATCGGTCCCTAGTCTAGAAGTGGTTGTGATCTTATTCAACAATTTGTTCAATCTAGAATTAAAACCTTTGATTCTTTCATTTGAATTGGTCTTAAGATTTGATAAGTCATTAATCAAAGAGGAAGTTGTTCGATCATCACCAAATTTCAACAAAAAATTATCTTCGAACATATCCCAATTTGTTATTGATCAAGAAGGAACAGAAAAATACCAAGATCATGCAGATCCTTCAAACGTGTATGGAAATAGTTTGACAGCACAATTTTCTTCGGTGACTTCATTCAGATTGATGTCTAACATACAATTATGAAGATGTTCCTTTGTAGGGAGACCATCATTAGGATTAAACTTAGCAAGCCACCTCTCTAGGTGTTTGGGAAGTGGGTGTAATGGTGGAGCCATATGTACTGCCCCAAGGTTATTCCATGTCAGTTTTCCATTTTGGGAGTACTTGGAGTAGAAGATGAAGGGGATGGTGATGTTTGAGTCATTGTAGAAGATGTTCCTATAGTATTAATGATTATAATTGCACTAGACTATTGTGTTTGAGGAATTTGTATAGATAGGATGAGAGGTTGATTAGAAGAAGGCAAAGAGGTAGAGGAAGTGGAAGGACCAAGAAAAGAAGTAAGAGGGGAAGATGGTGATGTAATATCACTAGCAGAAGAATGAGTTTTTGGAGTAATTTTCTTTCTCCGATGAGTGGTTAATGGTAATTCAAAAGGTTTAAATCCAAGTTTTTCACTCTAACATCTAGTTAATACACCAGAAGACTGTAAGGATGAGGAAACACTTCCTTCTGATATATTTCTTTGAACAGGTTTCTCTCCATAAATAGAATCTCCTTTCAATTTTTGGAACAAAAACTAAACTTTAGGAGATTCAGTTGGTATTTGAGAAGAAGTTTGGCCATCTAAATCTAGAAGTGTGCTATGAGTCTTAGTGGCTTTTTTAACAACTTCATATCTTGGATTAGGAGATTTAGAATGTGATCTGGAAGTTGGTGGTGGTTTTGAGGGAGAATGACTCTTAAAATGACCTTTTCATTTAAGAGTGGATCTTCTTGCCATTCATAGTCTGAAGGCCCTCCTCTAGCACCAAAAATGTTGAAGGCTCAAAAATCTCTGCCTCAACATTGGGGAAAACCACCCGGTCAGGAACTTAGGGTACATCCTTTTCCGTTTGGAATGGTGGCTCCGATTGGGATTATGGGACCATTTTCCCTTAATGAAAGATATAAAAGCAGATTTGATATATATAAGTGTGTGACTCATTATATAAGTGAAACTAAGATACATAAATATATAGACTTAAACTATTATATCTTGGGAAATATTTTCCTGTATATGTGACTTATAAATATCTCACATTAAACATGATAATATATATTATCAAATCTTTTATGAGGTTAAAATAGATAAAGATGACTAATATGATTAAACAGTTAACTAGATTAGTTTTTGAAACACATCACACATATCAGATATTTTTGTTCATTCATATACTTAAGAGTTTTCAGTTAAACAGATCAGTAGTGATAAAGCTTAATCTCTTACTGAAATGTATATGAAAAACACAAATACAGTAACCATTCAAATGATTAAAAAAAGTGTTGATTTTCAGATAATAGTACCTGACAAAGTTAAATTTTCTCATAAGTGAAATAACAGTGGTTCCTCTTTCTATTAAGACTTCTTCAAGGTACAATAGTGAAAACTAGAAGCTCTCTCATAGAAATGTTGAACCCTCCCTTCATAAAAACGAAGGGGATTTATAGTTTGTAATCTAAACACAAATATAGGAAAGTGTCATAGAATGCTAAAGTGGTTTTAACAAACCATACTAAAATTAAAGTAAAAGATAATATTCATTTTCAGTTGCAACAACTTGACTCTCCACTCGTTTCCCCACTCTTGCATATAGTTGTCATTGGATTTAATTTAGGTGGATGATGGATTCATGCACGCCTCTATGAAATGGATAACACATTGTTAAGTGTTGAAAGTAAATGAGTGATTATGTTGGAGAGGCATCTTAGAATCAGCGACTGATTATGCAGTTTGATTAGGAAATTCCAATGACATTCCAAGTCATTCTTGAATTACTTTTGTTATCAATTTTACACCTGGCAACAATTTGAGGATTTTTTTAGCCGAATGATTGATTTGTTGCCCATGTGTTCGCATTTTTCAGTCTCTGTTACAAAAATCACTTCAATTTAGAACTGTGTTGTGACAAATGGTAAAAAGTCTTTGGAAATCTTGGATCAAACTGTTACTTTCTCCTTATCGATCCTAGGTTCATCCCTGTTACAATCAAACATATCTTTTATTAAACTCAGACAAAAACGGAATTGAAATCTAAACATAATAAACTCCCCGCAAAACCAATGAAACAGACTTTTCATTTATTATATAGCGACCCCCTATAAGTGACAAGTGGTGAGAATCGTATGGTATCAATGAAAGGCTTATCACAACTTTTGAAATGAGACAACATGAAAAACTTGTGATATTGGGTAGCTCTGATATGAGGTGGATGAGAAATCACAATCAAACAATTTGTAATAAATATATCACGTCCGTAATATCGGAGGTTTGAAATGGTCGCACATAACCAAGTTTTGATATTGCAGACGCGATATGGCATTAGATAACAATAATAAAACAAATCGGGTCCACAATATCGATGATTTTAAGATGTATGTCATTACAAAAGTTTCGGTAAACGGGCGCGATCCTTCATTAAATGGAACTTATAAATAAATCGGGTCCGGATATTGGAGCTTTATTTTGGCGATGTGATATCAGAGATCTTATTCAAAAGTTCTAATTGAGCGGACATGATCTTATATTGAATCAAATCTTATAATTATATCGGATCCGGATATCGGCAATTCTAAGTTGTGTGTGATATCAAAAGTTCTGATTGAGCGGATGCGATATTCCATTAAATTCTTTTTTATAACTATGTCGGGTCTGGATATCGGAGTGAATAACATGTCGGAGATAGGAGATCGGAGATGAATGATTATCGCATATCTAAGATCAGAGCTTTAGCAATATCGCAGTATTTGTGATGTCACATATCGGAGGATGAGCATGAATGGATATCGTAAGTCAGAGCTTTGGAAATATCGAAGATCGACAATCGGGGAATTGGAGATGAGAATCATTTTAAAAACATCGATATTGGAATCTTCGATATCCTACGTGGAAATCATGTGGGGTCAGTATTTTGTTATTATAATTGCAAATGGAGTGTGTTTGTCACTTATAGCCTTCAACCCATTGAAAACTTAATCGGAGAATGTTTTAATCGCAATAGATCTTAAAAGGAAATGTTATCATATTCGAAATACTCTGATAAAATTTTGTCGATATGGAAAACTGTTGAGGAGACCACTGATTGAGTTATAGGCACTGTGAAATGCAAGTACATTGCAAAATAACATCCTGAATGAAGTATATTACCCTAAAAGAAAGTGTTGTAACCCTTAAACACTGAATATGACCAACAATTGTCAAAATGAAGCAAACTAAAAATTGTAGTTTGAGATTGTAAGAAAAAAAGCAGTGTCATACTTTAATGAGATTGGACCGGTAAAGAGGAAGTGGAATAATCTCCTCAATAGATCTGGATGTGGTCCCCCTTGATGTATGTGGAGTCATGTTTGGGAGTCCATACATGTACATGGATGATGTAATATTCATGTGAAGAGCTAACTAGTATCAGCTCATCAAGGATGGGAAATCGTCCATCATCAACGTGCACAAAGGCAAGTCAAAAATTTCACTGGAAAGTGCCAACCAATCCAAGAAATTGATCAGTTCTAGCAAGAAGTATATTTTATTGTTTTTAAGAGAAAGTCAGTATGTAGAGGACCCAATAAGAGGTAAGGTTTCCCTAGAGGGGTGTACTAAGAAACAAAAACATAAATTGGAGGAGTTGTTATAGGCATACAAGGACGTGTTTCAAGAGCCTAAAGGGTTACCCCTTAAGAGAGAAGTGGATCATGAGATCTAGCTATTGCCAGACTCCCCATTGCCAAATATTGGGTTGTACAGGCAGTCTTTTATAGAAGCAAGTGAGGTGAAAAAACAGTTGCAGTAGCTACTCAAACAGGGTGTCATTCAACCAAATACATCACCATGTGGGTCACCCATCATCATTGTTTCAAAGAAGGATGGGACTTGACAAATATGTATATATTATAGGGTGTTGAATAAAATCACATTCAAGAAGAGATACCCCCTCCCTAGGATAGATGATCTGCTAGATCAGTTGCAGCAATCAAAGTATTTCACCAAGCTAGACTTGAAGTCTGAATATCACCAGGTTCAATTCAAAGAAGAAGATACATGGAAGATCACCTTCAAAACTAGGCAAGGTTTGTATGAGTGGTTAGTTATGTCATTTGGGCTATGTAATGCACCAGCTACATTTATGAGATTAATGAATGATGTATTGTGCCCTTTTATAGATTCATTTGTTATTGTCTATTTGGATGATATATTGATATATAGTGCTACCTAGGAGGAGCATATTTCACATTTGACGAGGGTACTAGAAACATTGAAGAAGCATCGGCTACTAGAAAATCTCAAGAAGTGCAAACTTGCGCAGCAGTCCTTGGTGTATTTAGGATATATGATTGGTGGAGAAGAATTGAAGATAGATCCTTCCAAGATGGAGGCCATCATGAAATGGTCGATGCCTACTAATGTTACTGAGGTTAGGAGTTTCATTGGGGCAGCACAATACTTGAGGAAATTCATAGCCTCATTTTTAGCGTTAATAGCACTGCTCCATGCCATAACAGCAAGTGGCAAGAGTTTCCAGTGGGGAAGAGGGCAGCAAAAGGCTTTCAACTAGTTAAAGAAGAAGATCGATGAAGCACCAATTCTAGCATTACCAAACTTGCAATGGCCCTTTGAAGTTGAGACAGATGCGAGTGGGTATGTTATGGGATTTGTCTTGATGCAAGGAGGAAGGCCCGTTTTCTACCATTCTAAAGTATTTCATGGGGCAGTTCTTAACTACCCTACCTATGATAAGGAGATATATGCCATGGTGAAAGCTGTGAAGAAGTGGAAGCACTATCTGATGGGAAAAGATACAATAATCCACACATATCACCAGACGTTACAGTACTTGCAGGCCCAGAGTAAGCTACAACAAACCAAGCATTACAAGTGGATGGGGTTTTTACATCAGTTTCATTTGGTGATCAAGTATAAGAAGGGAAGCACAAACAAGTTGGTCGATATGCTTTCAAGGCCACCCACATCAAAGATTACTGCTCTGGGGACTCTTATGCACATGGATCCATTCATGCATGACGCATACATAGAGGCATATTTATAAGATGAGCACTTCAAGGAGGTGTATCAGCAGTTGCAGAGTCATAGTCATGTGCACAATGGTGACAACACCATTGACTACCATCTCCAGGATGGGTTACTTTACAAGCTGGATAAGCTATGTGTTCCTAAAGGTGAGTGTTTGAAGCTGATTAAAGAGGCTCACACCTCCAAGGTTACAGGGCACTTTGGTGTAGGTAAGATCATGGCTAACTTGCAGAGGTATGTGTATTGGCCCAAGATGCAAGAGCAGATAACTTCTGAGGGGTTACAACCAGAAGCATCTGAAGACATGGGATGAAAATATGGTATATATACAACATTATTATAACAGAGCAGTCCACACTTCTACAGGAAAGTCCCCATTTCAGACTTTTTTTGGATATTTTCCACCTTCACCTTTGGATATTGCATATGGGAAGTAAGGAGGAGTGAAGGAAGATCTTACAGGAGATGCTTTGAGGGCTAAAAAATTTATAGAGAAGATTAGGTGAATCCATTTACAGGTACAAGAAACATTTTAGAAGTCGTAGGAGAAGTATAAGGTCAGGAATGATCAGTACAGAACAGAGAAAATGTTCAAGGTGGGAGATTGGGTATGGCTACAGTTGAACAAGGAGAGGTTGCAGGGGGCTGGAAATCAAGGATCTAAGATATGGTCCCTTTGAGATACTAGAAAAGGTGGGTGATAATGCTTATCGACTCAGTTTACCACCATATATGCGCATTTACTCAGTTGTAAATGTAGAGAATTTGAAACTCTATGAGCCTTCCATGTTAGATCAGGAAGAGGAATAGTTCCTACCTTCTGTGGAGGATTTGGCACAAGACGCTTAGGCAGAGTTGACAGAAGATACAGTTTTGCAGAAGAGGTCTAGAACTATAATACAAGGGCAACAAGACCTTTGGCAGATTGTGTTGAAGGGACAACTTACAGGCAAAGCTAAATGGTACACCATAGAGAAGGTGGAGGAAACATTTCCTCACCTCATTCAATAAAAGTTTTTAGGGATCAAAAGCCTCCCAAAATGGGGAGGTATGATCTGAATTGGATCATTATATTATTTTTCATCCATCTCAATTCATTTATAGTGGAAAAGGTGGAGGAATCAGCTCATGGGACTGTTTTTACTTGTGGGACCTAGTTTGACACTATGGGGTCTGAAACCTTCTGAGACCATTTTGAAGCTTCGAATGAAGTTTTTTAGGGGTAAAATTTTTCCCCTAATTGGCTCACCTTTCCATGCTATTCTACACATAGAGAGCTTTCCAACGGTGCAAGAATTGTGTCAATCGGAGTCTGTATGCAAAAGTTATGCCACTCAGAAGTTGACCTTCATGTTTTCACACCTATAGTTCGAGAGGATGTCTCATTAGCCCCCATTATTCATGGAAAAGGGGCTAGCCACGTGTTCATTATGTAAAATACTAGAACATTCTATTTTGTAAATCTAGTTAAGAGTTGATGTAGTCAAAATTAACTACTAGTAGGCTATCAGGTTGTGTTATAACCGGGCCAATAGGAGTAAGAGGCATTACATTATTTCGAGAGAATTTTATTCCATAGCTGAGAAAAGATAGCTAGAAGATATAGGAGGTAGAGCACACAAAGAGTATATGTGCACTATAGTAGCCCACGAGCCACAGACATTACTTATTTGTATCCGCAACCATGTTTCCAGACAGAGAAAGAGAGTGAAGCGGCCTCACCTTCCATCTAGGTTTTCTCCTGAAAGGGTTTCCCAGAGACAATATCTTATGTCATATGTGTGTGTGAGCTTATTTTTTTGTTCTCTACTTTTCTGCTTGATTTACTTTTACATGCATGCACTAATTACAGTAAAATCTATAGATCTAGAAATTAAATAAAACTGGAATAGTGTAGAATCTCAGATTTTATATATAATATTATCATATTTGTTCTGGCAAACTGTCTAGTGGAATATCCTTTGAAGTTTACAGATATTTGGTATCATAGTAGGTTTATTTGGGTATTTTTTGGAGATTGCAGGGATCTATATCGGTGAGGCTGAAAATCATAAAACCTTAATCATGGGTGACGAATTGTAAACGAACCTCGTGATCTTGCAGAGATAAGGTTTTTGCGGCTTCAACAACAAGTCGCAGACATAAAACGCAATGTAAACCTCCTCATGATGTCCCTAAGCAACAAGCTGGGGATATTTGGAGAAGACAGTGATTTGAATGCAGAGGAAAAATTAGAACAAGAAACAGAAGATCGAGGAGAAATGGAGAATCGACAAAAGAAAGAGCCCGAAAAAGATCAACCCAATTCAAGCGTCGTGAATCAATCACATTCCCTGTTTAAAGTGGAAGAAAAAGTTGATATCAAGTCATACCATGGCAAGATCAATGCTTTGAAGTTGAACCATTGGTTGCAGCAACTGGAAGTTTATTTCAGTGTCCATCAGATCAAGGAAGGGAAAAATATCTCATTCACACGGCTGAAATTGGAGGGTCATGCACTGACTTGGTGGGAGAGCCACACAGAAACCCTGAGGTTAGAGGGAGAACCTCAAGTGACTAAGTGGAAGGATTTCAAAACCCTCATTAAGTCACAGTTTTATCCCATTGGGTACGTGGAATACCAGTGGATCCGGTGGCATTACTTCAAGCAAAAGTTGGGCCAAAGCGTGCAGGAGTACACCACAAAATTTACAAAGATGGTTATAATGTTGGGTATCTCTCCAAAGAACCCAGATGTAATCCACAAGTATTTAGGGGGTTTACACCATTATCTATATGAGGAAGTGATGTTATTCAATCCCAAAACGGTGGACGAGGCTTATGTACAGGCACAATACCTAGAGAACATAGGCCTGAAAAGAGCGCAATCAAATGGATCGAAGCAAAAGGAACAACAAGACACTTCTAAGGAGGGGAAGAAGAAGCAAAAATGAGAAAAATATAAAAATATGACATCCATAGCACACCAGTGCAAAGATCCTAGCAACCACTACAACCACTGCAACATTGATGGCCATATCGAGGAGAAGTGTTGGAAGTTGCATCCAGAGCTAAACCCGAAGAACAAGAAGAAAGATAATAAGAAGAATAATCTCATGGCCACTGATTCGAACAACCAAGTTGAAAGAAGCTCGTACATGGATGAGAAGATCGTATGTACATTAGTGCAGAAGGAGGTGAATTTGAGTAGCTTTCAGCAACGGGAAGAGAAAGAAATGACCAAACTCTTCCATGTAAAGATACAAGTCAAGAAGATGAAGGTTGATGCTTTGTTTGAATCGGGATCACAGGAGAATCTCATTGAAACACATATGGTCAAGGATTTGGGGCTGGAAGTTCATGATAGTCCAAACCCATATCCACTGGGATGGGTACATAAGAATGCAGAATTGAAGGTAACAAAACAGTGCAAAATTATATTTGCTATTAGTGTCGATTTTATTGATGAAGTAGATCTGGATGTGGTCCCCCTTGATGTATGTGGAGTCATGTTTGGGAGTCCATACATGTACATGCATGATGTAATATTCACATGAAGAGCTAACCAGTACCGACTCATCAAGGATGGGAAATCATTCATCACCAACGTGCACAAAGGAAAAGTAAAAAATTTCACTGGAAAGTGCCAACCAATCCAAGAAATTGATCATTTCTAGCAAGAAGTATGTTTTATTTCTTTTAAGAGAAAGTTAGTCTATAGAGGAGTTAATAAGAGGAAAGGCATCCCTAGAGGGGTGTACTAAGAAACAAAAGCAACAATTGGAGGAGTTGTTACAGGAATAAAAGGATGGGTTTTGAGAGCCTAAAGGGTTACCCCCTAAGAGAGAAGTGGAGCATGAGATCCAGTTATTTCTAGACTCCCCATTGCCAAATATTGGGTTGTACAGGCAGTCTGTTATAGAAGAAAGTGAGGTGAGGAAACAGTTGCAACAGTTGCTAGAACATGGTGTCATTCGACCGATTACATCACCATGTGGGTAACCCATCATCATTGTGCCGAAGAAGGATGGGACTTGGCGGATGTGTATAGATTTTAGGGCATTTAATAAAATCACGCTCAAGAACATATATCCCCCTGCTTAGGATAGATGATCTGCTAGATTAGTTTTAGCGAGTAAAATATTTCACCAAGTTGGAATTGAAGTTTGGATATCACCAAGTTTGAGATAAAGAAGAAGATACATGGAAAACTGCTTTCAAAACCAGGCAAGGTTTGTATGAGTGGTTAGTTATTCCATTTGGCCTATGTAATGCACCAGCTACATTTATGAGATTAATGAATGATGTATTGTGTCATTTTATATATTCATTTGTTATTATCTATTTGGATGATATACTGGTATATAGTGCTATCTGGGAGGATCATATTTCACATTTGACGCAAGTGCTAGAAACATTGAAGAAGCACCAGTTGCTAGCAAATCTCAAGAAGTGCGAGTTTGTGCAGCAGTCCTTGGTGTATTTGGGATATGTGATTGGAGGAGTAGAATTGAAGATAGATCCTTCCAAGATGGAAGCCATCATGAAATGGTCGGTGCCTACTAATTTTACAGAGGTTAGGAGTTTCATTGGGGTAGCATAGTACCTGAGGAAAATCATAGCCTCGTTTTTAGCGGCAGCAACACTGCTCCACGCCATAACAACAAGTGGCAAGAGTTTCAAGTGGGTAAAATGGCAGCAAAAAGATTTTGATGAGTTAAAGAAGAATAGCAGTGAAGCACCAGTTCTAGCATTACCAAACTTGCAACGGCCCTTTGAAGTGAAGATAAATATGAGTGGGTATGTTATGGGAGTTGTCTTGATGCAAGGAGGAAGGCCCGTTTTCTACCATTCTGAAGTGTTTCATGGGGAAGTTCTTAACTACCCTACCTATGATAAGGAGCTCTATGCCATGGTGCAAGTTGTTAAGAAGTGGAAGCACTATCTGATGGGAAATGAGACAATAATCCACACAGATCACTAGTTTCTACAGTACTTGCGGGTCCAAAGTAAGCTACAACAAACCAGGCATTACAAGTGGATGGGGTTTTTACAACAGTTTCATTAGGTGATCAAGTATAAGAAGGGTAGCACAAACAAGTTGGATGATATGCTTTCAAATCCACCCACATCAAAGATTACTGCTTTGGGGACTCTTATACACATGGAGCCATTCACACATGACACATACATAGAGGCATAATTAGAAGATGAGAACTTCAAGGAGGTGTATCAGCAATTGCAGAGTCAAGGTCATGTGCACGATGTTGACAACATCGTTGACTACCATCTCTAGGATGGGTTACTCTACAGGTTGGATAAGATATGTGTTCCTAAAGGTGAGAGTTTGTAGCTAATTAGAGAGGCTCACACCTCCAAGGTTGTAGGGCACTTTGGTGTAGGGAATACCGTGGCTAACTTGCAGAGGTATGTGTATTGGCCCAAGATGCAAGAGTAGTTAGCTAGGTTCAAAAGAGGATTCATGCTTTGTTGTACCTGCAAGCCTAGCAATAGGAAACAGGGCCTGTATCATCCCTTACTTGTACCTACTCGTCCTTGGGAAAGCATTTTCATGGACTTATTGGGAGGTTTACCGACAACCAAGAAGGGAAATGACTACTTGTTTGTGGTATTTTATAGGTTCATCAAGATGTCTATTCTGATGCCCTGTAAAAATACCATCAATGGACAAGAAGCAGTAAACTTATTCTTTCGATAAGTCTGGGTGTACTTTGGGATTCTAAGGAGCATCATTTCAGATAGGGATACAATATTTCTCAGTGCATTTTGGACTACATTGTGGGATAAAATGGACATGAAGTTGAAGAGATCTACAACATTCCATCCATGTTATGCTACACACACATATATTTCCAACGGCGCAAGAATCGCGTCAATCGGAGATTGTATGCAAAAGTTATCCCACTCAGAAGTTGACCTTCCTGTTTTCACACCTATAGCTTGGGAGGATTCTGTGTCAACCCCCATTATTCATGGAAAAGGGGATAGCCACATGTTTGTGATGAAAAATACTCTAGAAGAGTATATTTTGTAACTCTAGTTAAGAGTTGATGTAGTCAAAATTAACAATTAGTAGGCTATCGAGTTGTGTTATAACTAGGCCACTAGGAGGAAGAGGCATTCCATTCTCTCGAGATCATTTTGTTCTATTGTTGAGCAAAGATAGGAGGTAGAGGACACATAAAGGATCTGTGTACTGTAGCAGCCCACGGGCCATAGGCATTACTTCTTTGTATCTACAACCATATTTCTAGATAGATAAAGAGAGCGAAGCGGCCTCACCTTCCAGCTGGGTTTTCCCCTAAAAGGGTTTCCCAGAGAGAATATCCTGTGTCTTATGTGTGTGTGAGCTTATTTTTTTGTTCTCTAATTTTCTTCTTGATTTACTTTCACATGCATGCACTAATTATGGTAAAATCTACAGATCTAGAAATTAAATAAAATTGTAATAGTGTAGAATCTCGTATTTTTAATATAATATTATCAGATCTGTTGTGACGAACTGTCAAGTGGAATATCCATGACAGTTTACAGATCATCAGCCAATACAATAACATTACAACAATAATATATCAGCCTGATAAAACCCTAGCAAAAACATACACATTGACATTGTAGCTATACAATCGAATAATAGTACATGGCAATACATAATACATAGCTACAACAACATATGCTAAAAATAGCAAAATAAACTCTATACAAACAATCAATCCACAATAAAAAAACTTGTCTATATATCTGTGTACAATTATTTCAACGACAATTGATAAAAATAAGGATGTCCAAGCTTTGTTTCTCAAACGAATATCCTTGCTTTAGAACTAATCTCGAATCAATCCATCTACATTTTCCTCTGATCTTCAGATCTGCCTCACATTCGCTCTCAATGGAATGCCATCACAATGCATCCAACCACAAATCCTCAAAAAAATCTCCTATGAGTAATTTTTCTCATTGAATTTTCAACTTTGATCATCTTTTAGATGAAGAGAAACCTTCCTTGAAGTTTTTGACCGAATACCAAGTGCAAATACCATAGTAAATAGCCCTGGAATTGACTAGAGTGCGCACAGAATTTAGGAAACTCCACCTATAGGGTGAAACACACCTTATACATTCAAGAAGTGCATTATAATGTTTTTTTTCAACACGTACACCTGTGTTAACTCTTCCAAGCATCCCTTCCTCCACCTAACCTGCAGCTCAGCTTCAAGATATTAACATGTAACCTTGAGACATTGTAACAATCAAAGGAGACTTCACATTAGACTAGTACAAGGCATAGAAATCATGATTAAAAGTCTAAGCATTGGTTGACATCAATGGAAACATTATATTTCCAACACCCTGAGCTCTCATGATTTGCTCATTTAAGTTTGAATTCATATTATAATTGACTTTATTTTAGACATATTTTGAGTTTATCGCATATGTTTTTAATTTTGAACAGTACTTGGGACAACAATTTTGTTTTGATTACACTATTTTGTTAATGGATTTACATGATATGGGAAGCACAAAGAATAATTTTTATTGTTTCTTATGAGATGATGTTTAATGTGCATGATGATTCATATTTTTGATATATAGATGGGTGGATAAATGCACTTTTATGATGCCATATTTATGTCTATGTTTTACTTTCCTAGGAGTTACAAGGGTATGTTTGACGTAGGAAAACCCTACTTTTACCCACAGTATGCATATTGAAATGCATAAACCATTTTTCCCCGGGAATTCATATGACCTACCGAGTCATATCTTCATTAGATAATGGTTAAGGCCCCTTTATTTAATTCTCAGTGGAATGATTTGTCAACCTCTGCCGAAACAATTCCACAAACTAACTACAGTTTATGCCCTTCATCAATCCTTTCATTCATCGGGACTTATTAACTTTGGGTCATACACAGGCTTAACCCATAACTCAATTATCGACACTTTAATACTATTATAAAACTTTTATAATAGAATCCACATAAACCATGTGTAAACATACCTTTTCGTGTTCCTTCATTACTTAGCACATTTCTCGAGGCTTCCTTTATCGCAATCGCAATCGCAATTCTCTGCGGGTCACACTAACACATGACTTCCTCCATCGCATCTGATATGCAATAATGCAACCGGACTTCAAATCACATAAACGGCGCGTATAACCTTATCAGGTCCGCTCTCATATTGCATGTCGCATTGGTTAAAGGTCACGACACATCTACTATGGAACATTTGCAATGCGATCAAATCTCTGATCGCATCAAAAATCACAATCGCCCATCGCATTTCACATGTTGCAAGACTTGTGGCCCAAGGTTAAGTCCTCCCTTTGGAATATTGCGATGCGAGATTTAACAGCAGTCCTCCACCATTGATCTGAGCGCCCAATCCAATGGTTAACAATAAGATCGCATTTTGCAATTGTAACTCGCTTGCGGCTAGGGTTTACCCACTGCTATAATATGTTGCGATGCGACACAACTTCCTCCCTTCGCTACGACTTAATCCTGGCCATTGATCTTCCAGATCCGACGACTCCTATACATTAATACTTCATTTCTTCGTTCATCTCTTTATTTGGGTTATATGCCATTCTTCAATGGTTCACTGTGGTTTCAGTTATTTCAATGGTTACCGTCCTTCCACTATTCCGCTGCACGACTCCTCCTAAGCTTAACTCTATGTGTTTCTTTGATCAAGATCGCTCCAAACCATTACTTGGATTCTTTGAATGGATTCAGCGATCCATTACGTTCCTCTATATTACTCTTCTCCTCTGTGTATTCGCCTGGACTCTGCCTGCACACATATGTTATACAGAATACTCTGATTCATACATAACTTTAACATTTGATATTCAAATCGCACATTTACACACTTTGGAATTAAAACTCTGTATATATAAACAAACATTTACACAATTTCTCTCTCAGGCCTGATCTTCTAATGTCAATGGCCTCTGTTTACAACCTGCCCGTAGGCTTACAATCACATTATAACTGGTTAACCTATCCAACCTCTCTCGAATCCTCTCTTCCCTCTCCTTTCAAAAAAAGAAAGGGAAATACATATATGTCCTATCTAACCATCTCCTTCCACAAATGAAGGAATTTACTATATATTTAGAAATCAAAGCCTATCCTAACTGAATAATCTAACTACTTGGCTTGATCTCCAAGTAGGGAGGATCAACTTGCCACTTGTTCCCAATTATGTTCAGAATTAGGCAACAAATAACTACTTACATAATTTGCAATTAATAAAAATTAAGTAATCAATCTTTCCTCCAAACCCTCGTTAGCCACAACATGTGAACACACCATCACATTGTTGGCTAGGCCTAGATGCTCCTGCATCAATGTTTATTGTTAATTGATGGAAATGAGATTTATTGGGGACCCAACCTATTAAATATGAATAAAATAATTTACATTCCTTCTAAATGAGCCTCTCTTGAAAATAAAAATAAAAAGTTTAATTTAATTAAATAAGTTTAATTAAGGAAACAAGTACCTAACAATTATTAAAAGAGACTACAAAACCGACCAGAGGGCATTGAAGGGGGGAGAAAAAGAAAAGTGAGGAGAGGTATGTTGAAGATATAAATTGTCATTTTCCTGATATATTCTCTTAAGTACAAAGGCTGTTGAGTACAAAGGGATAAAATATTTTGTTGATAGTAGAGATATCTTGAGTGACAAGGAAGAAGTGCATACATCATTCTTGGTCCGATCTTTTCAACATGTTATTATTTTCTTGAAATTTCTATGCTTTTAGAAGGTTTTATATATGATATCAATGCTAATTGGTGCACCTTTTGTAGAATATATTTTTTGTAACAATCTTATCAATGACGTTGAACTTGTAGGCAACATATTTTCTTGCTTTTCCTATGACACTTAGTTGCCTCTATATGATTCTATAACATCTAAGGATTATAAAGTTGTTTTTGGCCTAGATTTTTGTAGAAATCCATAAAAAAAAGTTGGATGTTCTCATTTATTTAATTAATCATATCATCTTTGATTGTCTTATTTTCCTTGCATACATATATAATCTATTTATGCTTGATTTTCTGAGATTAATGGGTAGGTTCGTGGCTCATTTTGCTTAAATAATAAGTTTTTTTGTGACATCTTAGTTTTGTACATTCATGGAATTTTGGCCTATGGTATACAACCATTAAAATCTACCAAACTATTTCTTCAAAAAAAATCTTCACAACATCTTTATCTTAATTTTATTTAACTATAAAGTGTACATATTGTGTGATATTTCACTTTAGTTAATTTTCTTCGTTGTACGTAATCAGTTTATTTCTTTTAGTTTTACTCACATTTTTGTATATAATTAGATAGGAGACCTTGGATATATAACAAGTAGGCTAAATCCCATTATCTCACCCAACCATGTGATATTCAAAAGCGTTTCCAACGGGGCGTAGAAACTCCACCTTCATTAACATAAGGGAGAATGAATCATCCATCATCGATACTATCCACTCCTTAACATAACACAATGAATCATATCATTGTCGACTACATACAAATGCTATTTAAAACAACTAGATCAAGAACACAGAAAAATATTTTGTGGACATTAGGGTTGGTGAATGTTAGGTTTCTTGCAATGGTTTGTGATTTACAATCTAAATTGTTGAAGGTTGTGTCAATAAGTTTGATTCCAAATATAGGGTGGTATTTTTTGACAAAGAGCTAAAGTTCTAAGTATCCCTTACTCTTACATTTTTCCAGAGACTTCCTTATCTGCTAGAGACCAAAAAGGTGTTTAAAATGCTATAAGAAAACACTTTATTGAGTTCACATAGTGGAGGTTTCTCTCTATTGTGTGAATGGTTGTACAAACCAAGGTAAAGGTTGTGAAGGAATAAAAATTATATATTCTAGAGTCAAAAAAACCTTATAAGGAGATAGCATGGTCATTTTTTTGAGTGGTTGAACAAAAGTCCACTTCTTGCATATATAGGTGTATTGCTTTTTTTAATCATCTAATATACTCTACACAATAAATAGGTTATTAACTAGGTAGAGTTGGTTTTGAACAGTTTTTAATACTAATTATTTGATTATATAAAGACCAGAAGATTTTATATGTCCTTTCATTTGATTTTTTCCTTAGGATTTTCAAGAAATCTACAACTTGATCTAGTATTAACCAAAATGGTGAGAATTTACATTTATAGTACCCTTTATTTTGGAAGCATAGGACCCCATATCATTTTTATAAGATTCAATACTCCTTTGTTAAAAGTGAAACAAATGTTTCTAGGGAGATAAATTGATTTGTTGACCGCTGAGTGACAGTTTTCCTCATATACAAATGAATTTTTTTAGTTAAGGTTAAATTCACATATATTAAACTATATGGTTTTGATAGAAAAGTTTTCTACTTCACAAAATTAGTTTGTGAACATTTCTTCTTCATATAGGTTATTAGACAATGCACAAAAATGTGGTAATTTTCTTCTTCATGGGAAATACAAGTAGTTGTTGTTTGTGCCTTTTATGTTACGAGATTTATTGTGAGATTATTTTCACATTTGATGAATAATTCCAATAATATGAGAGAGGCCAATTTAGTTGTGTTATGATCCAAAGCATTTATTTAAACCACATTTGTTATCATGTTGTTATACTAGGCATTTCTCTAAGTTTGAATTCCTTTAGGTGTGAGGAGGAGATAATGAGAATATTTTTATTGAAGAGAATGTTGATTGTAGAGAAATATTGCAAGAAAGTCCTCCCAATTATAGGGTGAAAAAATTGATCCCCCAAGGGCTCCTTTATAGACATAAGTTCAAGTATGAATGCAAACATTAAGAAGTGGTAGAAAATGGTTCTTAACAAAAATAAAGAATATAAGGTTTTCATGGGATAATACCATCAAAAGGGGAAATCAAGTTCTGGATCTGGAGGAGTTGTTGTGGAATGTTAGTCTGTAAATATTTCAATGATGATGCAAAGGACTACAAAAAATATGTGATGGTAAAAAACACACCACCCCTATTCCTCCTAAGGAAAAAAAAAAAACTGTATATAATGAGAAATAATCATTTCCTAAAGGAAATGATGAGGAACATGTTAATTATGCTAACAAAATTGAATCTTTAATGACTTTGTTGAACCTCTTTCTAGGAAAATATCCCATATGGATAGTTTTGAAGTAGTAGGATGTGGGATGATGTAGTAAGAAATCGTCACTTTGAGGATATCATTGTTACCATGTACCCATATCACTATGATAGATAAACTAAAAAGTGACATATATGTAAAATAAATATCAAGGGAGATAAAATAGTTGAGAATAATGAATGAGATTTGCTTAGATGCTAAGGGTATCATAGCTTTTGGTGATTTGAGGATGCATAATACTACTGGTAAAATGTTGGAGCATGTGGTAGATAAATAAGAAGAAATGTAAGTGTTCAGAAACATAGTGACAAAGCTAGAAAAGGTGGTGGACCTTGAACATTTTTATGTCTAGCTTTCTAATGAAATAAGCAGAATATATGGAGATTTATAAGAGAGTGAAATCAAATCAAGAATTTTTATTTGAAGAAGTAATGCAAGTGTTCAGAAAATAGTCACAAAGCTAGAAAATGTGGTGGATCTTGAATAATTTTATGCCAAGCCTCCCACAACCTAACTTTCTAATAGTATAACATATGGAGATGTCCAAGAGAGTGAAATAAACTCAAGAAGTGTTATTCGGAGTGAGAAATGTTATGTTAAGTAGTGTTAGAAAAAAAAAATTGTATTTTCAAAGCTTTGGGAAGATGTAATTGATGCCTTTGATATGGCCAAGTGACCCTTATGCTCGGTTAAATGTTTGAGGTCAAACTCATGAAGGATGAGGAAATTTTTGAAACTTCTATAGATACTTATATAAAGAATATGAAAACTATAAATTCTCACCTAAGATAAAGAGACAATCTTTCTTTAGACAACAAGCTCACTAAGATATGAAAATGTTAGGACAAAAACTTTGAAAATAATCATTAATTAATTATGTCTTAGGATGGCCTTGGGAATAGGATACCTTATTTATTTTTCCAAATATTTGAATTTATGAAGAAATTAGAGGGATAAGCCCTTATCCAAAATGAAACAATAATTGCAAATGTAGAGTCCCAACATAGTTTGGTTGAAAATAAGGCTCTATTGAGGTTATAATTTGATAGCATTACTCACTTTAATGATGTCAAATTTAAGAAATGGTTAAAAAACTTTGTTTGTTGATTATATAGGGAATAACACAATTTTCAAAGACCAATTTGTCATTTTATCTAGAATCTAAGATTAATTTCTTGCAATAAAGATTAAGGAATATATTAATGGGTCACATTTCATGATTACATCAACACTTGGGTGGATGAAGTAGTTAACATTTCCTCTTAGTAATTTTCAAATCAAAAATAATTGGGGTAGTTAATTTATTTGGGTCAACTAGCCTAGGGGCTTAGCTCACTTGGTAGGGTTCCCATCATTGAAGTGCCTTTACTATAGAGAGGTGGTGGGCTCAATTCTCTAAACACTCTTGGGATTAGACCCTGTCTCTGCTATTGCAAATTTATAAGCCTTGAGGGTTATCTCAATTGGATGAGGTCATGTTACTAAATCACCTTACCATAGAGAGGTCATGGGTTCAATTCTCCTTGACACCCTTAGGGTTAGGCTCAAATTAGTTTGGCTTAGGGTCAAAGGAACTTAGCTCAAGTGGTATGGTTCACGATTTATGTCCCAAGTAGTGTGGTTTCAAGTATCTGGAGACATGATGGTCCTTTTGTAATTTATGAAATATTGGTTCTACCAGGTAGAATAGTGGCATCTATTTCTACAAAGTTACCGATTGTGCCTAGTGAAATGTACTCATTACTGTTAAAATAAAAAGTTATTGGGGTCAAATTTGTTTGGTTGGAGACAACACATTATAATGAGTTTTATTTAGTCAAATAAGCATTCATAACATGGAATATCCCCCCACCATCCCATTTTCTCTTTTTGAAGTAAGACCCATCCAAATTTTTTCCTTTCCCCGTTATTTTTTGGTAATTATTTTTGTCATTTTGTCGTTTATATGTGTTATAACTATGAAAACCTACTTGGAAAAATTGCACACTCAAAACTGTATTTGTGTCATATTAAACACACATATAAATATATCAAGTATTGGTCTAAGATATAAACACTATATTAACCACTCAATCAACTAGTTGAGAAAATATCTCAACCAAACATTAAACTAGGAGCTATTTTAGTTTGACAAAATCTCTAAAATCCAACTAACTGACAATCAAACAAACAAAGTAACAATTGAATTTTATGATGAGGAAGATCATTAAATATGCACAAGACAAGTAGGAGTTAACGGTGAAAGTATGAAGATGGGTTACACTTTTCGGCCAAATGTAGCGATGAAATTTCAAGTTTTTCCTCTTGTATTTTATTGAAGCCCTCAAAATTCATATAGGCACTGTAAATTTTGATTCGGAATAAAAATACAAATTATGGAGAATTAAGCTCTTGTCCTAATGATATTTTTTGCAAAAATATTTAGTGTCGTATAATATGTCAATTTCCCATTAAATGAAATGGTTGTCCTTGAAAAATTTCACACCTATTAAGAGGTATGTGTGTGTTCATGTAGCATAACTTAGTCTAAAATGTATAATTTTTCAAATATATATATAAGCATGATATACACACATAGAGATAAGTTTTTCATATTAAATTTTTTTTTTTTTATTCAAAATATATTTTTTATTATTTTTCGAAATTGGAAAAGTAATATTTTAATTGCATTTTGCAGACACGTGTGTTCACGTAAGGCTTCTCCATCTATTTTAATAGATTGAAAAACCAAAATTACCCTTTTGAATAGGACTCGTAAATGAAGATAGTGGTATTTTTTGAAATTTTTTCATTGTGTATATTTTATGATATTGATTTTTTATTCAACCGCTTTAAAACAATTTAAAAAAAATTCAAGCGTTATGTTTAAAAGAAATTAGATGAAAAATATCATATGAATTCGAAAATGTCAAACTCATATGCCATGGGATAGAGCATTCCCTCATGAATCCAACGTGATCACCTCTACTACCTAAGGAAAAATTTAGCCCTAAGTTCGCTAGGGTACAAAATGGAGTTGTAGAAAATTTTGCAGAAGGGGTGTTGAAATTGCTGATTATAGGACTTAGAGGTTCGATCAAGCGCTTAAAGTGCTTGATCAAGTTCCTAAATTTCAAATTTAAATAGCTCGATCGAAGGTTTCGTAAACCCTTGATCGAGCCATATACATGGTTAACAGGGGCTCCATCGAGCGCTATGGCTCGATTGAGCTATGTAGCTCGATCGAACCTCTATTAAAAAAAATGAATGATATAAAATTAAACTCTTACCTCATTTTAAAATTCCAAATCTTATTAGAATTTTTGTTATAATGTCATGTAAAAACCTTATTAAATTTAATATTAATATTAAAATATTATTATTATTATTAAATTAAATGATATTAATATAAAAAATTTAATATTAATATATTTTAATGTTAATATTAAATTTATTAATTTTGGATTAATATAATATTATTAACTTTAATATAATAAAAAATTTCTTATATTATAATATATACTAGCACAACACCCGGATGCGGGTGACATTCAATGAAATTTATGGTAAATATGAAGAACGGCGGCGAGAGGACAGGCCACTTGGCCGATGGCACCTCACCCCATACCACTCTGAGCCGATCTCTTGACAGACCGCAGGCAACATTTAATGCAAGCTCGAATCGAGGAAGAGCTATTATCTGCTCAGACATGGACTCCCCTTGGCTCATTGTCTCCCATGCTCCACTGTAACGGCCCACTCCAAGCTACTGAACCCAGCTCCCGCATAGTTACAGGGCATCGCTGCTGGTTAGCTTGCTGTGTCGATTTCGAAAATGGGCATCACCATTCCCATTCCAGGTTCTGCTAGTTAACCACCGCCTAGTCGGTCCTTGCTCCCCTTCTCAATCCCTCTGTCATCTCTCCCTCTGAACACTTAGCCAGGTATTCCGACATGGTTCGACATCGCATGAGAAGTCGAAGAGGAGGGACTCAGGGAGGTAGTACCCACCCTCAGACTGAGCCGAATCCTGAGCTTGTTGCCTCCTCTCCTTCCCCTGAACTTTACCACCCCCATAGATATGGTTTGGGAAGATATCCCAATACGCGTAGTGGACGGGGTCGTGCTCTGTCTCCGGGTGCAGGTCACAGAGAATTTGCGGTTCACTCTGCTAGTTTCCCTTTGCCCCCTCACCCCGCTCCCCACTCGACCCAATTTAGATTTCGTAGCACCCTGAACAGGCCAGTAATTACTGCTACAATCACCATCCTTTTCACTGAAGACAATGAGCAGTCAGCTACCCAGGAGGAAAATTCTGACTTGCGGCAAGAGGAAGCCCACCGTCGCAGAAATGGCCGAGACACAGGAAAGAATTTGCTAGACGAAGGAAATGTTGCTCTACATGGCAAGACCATTGGTGGCGGTTAGCATGCTGAGGGTGGTAGCTCTGGTGCCACGCGCTCCCCAGGTGGAACAGGAAATGAAGGGTTAGCTCCGAAGGTGGCGGCTGGCAGCCATGGCGACGTCCATCTGGCAGGTGGGCCACACGGCGGGGCGTCGACGGAGGAGGAGGATGACTGGGCGTGTCCGATTGTTGAGGAACCATCCCAGACGAACTCAAATGAGATGACGTGGCTGCCAGGTGTCTTTTGTCTGGTCTTTTTTGTTATGTTAGTTCTACTGGAATCTGTCTGGATCTTTTTTGTCATGGTAAAACTTCTCTGGTTTTTGTTGTTTCCGGTCTTAAGGACTGATATCCCATCTGGGTATTTTTGTCTCTGCGGACTCGTTTCCCCAATGTTGGGGCAGTCAAGATATTCTCTGATACACTATGTTAAACTCTGCTGAGGCTTGGTCCTCTCTGTACATTTTTGTTACATATTAATAGATTAACCTAACTTAGAAAATATATACATATATATATACTAGCACAACCACATTAATAAATGTAGTTTATATACAACATAGGCATCAACAAAAGAGTCATTAACACACACAAAAGTCATACAAGCTAACTCAATATATGTTAATTTTATTGAACCTAATTTTTTTATAAATCTAACATAATAAAATATGAAATTTTTTTAAAATCCTGAAGTAATTATAACCTAAAGTTACCTTTAAAGAAATAAAACCTAAATAGTTTCAATTGGAAGACATGAAGTGCTCTATGTATCTTTAATGGAGATAGCTGGAACATTAATATTTTGGAAAATTTTAGATAATATTTCCATGGAAAATTATCATTTTCCCTCCAGGTGAATGTACAACACACATTTGAAATCTTGCATTTTAAATATGTATTATATAAAAAAATTAAATTGTTCTATGACATCAAAATAAATAAATAAGTAAACACACACACACACATATATTTTAATTGTCAAAGTCTTTTAAAAGCTTTGAAATATAGAGTGAGATAAAGTGGGAGAGAAGGATAAGAAGGGGGGGGGACACAAAGATGGAGAGAGGGAGAGAACGAGAGAGTCTCCTAGAAAGAGAGGGATCTCGAGAGATGGAGTTGGAGGAAAAGATAGGGAAGGAAGAAGTTCAAGACATATAGGGAGAGAAGGGTGGAGAGAGAGAGACAGTGTGTGTGACAATCGAGAGATGGAGAGTGTGTGTATGTTTGGGGGTGAGATAGAAATACAAAGAAGGAGAGATGGAAAGAATGGGGAGAGAGAATGAGAGAGGGACAAAGCTTGAGAGAGAGAGAGTGAGTGAGTGAGTGACGTGGGGGAGAGACAAAGGGAGGTGGGAGAGAAAGGAAGAGAGAGAATACTTGAGAAGGAGGGGGAGAGAGAGGGAGGTAAGAATAAAGACATATAAAGAGAGAAATGTGGAGATAGAGAGAGAGGGAGTGGCAAGGGAGATGGAAATAGAGAGAGGAAGTGATAAGGTAGATGGAGAGAGAGGGAGAGAGGAGAGTAGGAAGGAAGAGAGATATAAGGGGAGGCAGAGGGAGAGGAGGGGAAGAGAGAGAGAGGGAGAGGGATAGGGAGAGGGAGGGAGATATAGATAGATATGGAGAAACGATGTGTACATTTGCAGGGTGATATGGAGAGATGAAAAAGGAGATACAAAGGGAGATAAAGATATAAATGGAAGGGGGAGAGAGGGAAGAAGAGAGAGACAGAGGGAGGGAGAGAAAGATAGACAGATATGAAGATAGAAAGTGTGTGTTTCTAGGGGGTGAGTTAGAGATACAAATAATGAGAGATGGAGGGAGATATCAATATAGATGGAGGGGGGAGATAAAGGGAAGAAATTTTTTTGCACTAGATGCATTGATTTCAGTACATAGATGTTTACATCTAATCCTATTTGATTTATTGCAAATTGGATGCATTCAATTTTGTGTAGATGTTGATTTCTAATTCTATTTCGTTGCTTGCATTAGATGCATTCATTTCATTAAAGACATTGATTTATAATCTTGTTTGATTGAGCTTGAGTTAGATGCAGTGATTTTAGTGTAAATGTTGATTCCTAATCCTATTTTATTGCTAGCACTATATGCATTGATTTCAGTGTAGATGTTGATTTTTAATCCTATTTGATTGCTTGTAGCATTAGATGCATTGATTTCAGTGTAGATATTGATTTCTAATCCTATTTGATTGTTTTCATTAGATGCATTAATTTTAGTGTAGATGTTGATTTATTATCCTAGTTGATTGTTTGAATTAGATGCATTGATTTCAACGAAGATGTTGATTTCTAATAAATTATGTAACTAGATTTATGGTGTATATTAATTTCAGGGTAATTAGTTTTACATTGTGCATTGATTTCAGTGTAAGCACAAAAAAATTATTGACGACGTGCATTATGACTAGGCTTTTGTAAATAACCTTAAACAAAATAAAATCGAATAAAACTTGTATTTATAACTTTTACATCTCCACATCTTTTAAAATTGAATATATAAATTATTTCAATCATATTTGAGTTTCTAAAAATTGAATAAAACTTAAAATTCCATCATAAGGAATTGATTGAAATACTTGGATAACTACTTGTAAATTTAGGAAAGTTGATAACATTTTATAAAATTATAGAAATGTTGCCATATATTGTTGTTTGACCTATATATTAAATTTCAATATGATTGACTTATATCATGCTATGACTAAGCTCTTGTAGATAATCTCAAACTAAATAATGTTGAATAAAAGTTATTTGTTGTTTACATGACATCTTTTAATATTAAAATTGAATAAAACTTATTTCAATCATATTTGTGTTTTTTAATTGAACCTTGAGATAAGAAATTGATTGAAATACAAAAATTTCATATATATATATATATATATATATATATATATACGGATGACTTTATAATTCAAATAATTTTTTTTTAAATTGAATTGAAATAAATTACATGTTGATTACACTAAAAGACACTTTCTCCAAGCCAATATGAAGCATGATTGGAATTATTTCCATATTCAATATTAAATCGATACATGATATATTTTAGTTCATTTTAAGTATCAAAGTGACTTGCATCATAACTTAACATTGTACTTATTTTCTTAATCTATGAAACTGGAAATCAAAATTGAACATATATTTTACTAATAAAAGTTATAGTATATAGAAAAATTATAAAATTGGTGAAATAATTTTAACAAATCCATAAACTTCAAAAATTAATGAGTATCCATAAACAAGATTAATACAAATCCATAAACTAAAATAGTGAATACATGTATCAATAAACTATCCATATGAAAATGTGTACAAATTACAAATATCACATGAACATCCTCCATAAAGTGAAATAATAAGCATCCATAAACTAAAATATTGTCCATGATGTACATCCATAGATTTTCCATGTATGAAAATATATAAAGTTTGTATCACACATGTGAATATGCCCTATGAAATGAGCTTGAAAATACACAAAGTATGATGCTCTAAGTACCACGATAACTCCTATGTGAGTTCCACCGCACAAAGTAAGTGTCCATAAGCTGGTACTACAATATAACACCTTCAAATTCAAACTAATTCGATCATTATTTGTTAAAAAATAAACAATATGGAAATAAATGATATTGAACCACATTTTTAATTACATATACATGAATCTACTAACCGCATTTGAGTCCAAATGCAAGTCTGATAAGATGGGAGTCTGATCATGAATCTGGGTTTGGTACTTCCCTATATGTGGCTTGATGATTGGGGCCTGCATCAATGGACCCGCATCATCAATGCTTCTAAACCCAACATCCCACTCATGTCTCCACATAATAGTGGCATCAATTACACTTTGTATATGGGCCTGTGTACACAATGGCAAGGACAAATTATAATTAGTCTACAAATTAATTAGCATATTTATGTAACTTTAAAAAAATGTTTAAAAATTAGGGATAAAAAAGTTTACCTCAACTGTTGGTCCATGTGGTTGTACATACTGACTCTCCTCCACATTAGTGAACATATAAGGTGGAGGTGGAGGTGGAGGAGAATCCATGGAAACATGCTCTGGTTGAGGATGCACTAGTTAATCAACTACCCCCCACGAGGGCTTCATTCAATGAACTTCTGACATATCACGTGTGTTCACGGCATACTAAACAATACCCCTAATTTGACTACATATTGGAAAATACATCTAAAAATCACATTTATTAACCCCTTACCAATACGAACCCAATACACCTTCCTAATTTAAAAAACCCCTACTTTCACTAGATATTGTAGGCATCCATTTTTTCATTAACATTATTCATACCCCTTTATATTTTTTCATTAACTTTGAGCTCCATTTTTTATACCTACCAATATAAAAACCCTTTATCCCCTATATATCCCCCAATATATAATGTCATTTTTTCCTCAATATATATCCCCCAATGTGAATGCACATGGTATGGTATGTCTCCCCTAGTGAAGCTCCCGTCTTGCCCCCTTAGATGACCTCAAGTTCATCCATGTAGTTGGGACGTGTCTACATGTTATCGTGAACTTATTAATATAAGTGCAATCTAATACGAATTGGAAATTTTAATATAAATAATTATGTATAATTTGACAATAAAAGTCAAAAGTTTCGTATATATATGTACCTAGTCTATGTCACGCAGGTCATGCACCCACCAAGTCTCATGAATGGCATCATGATACATATATGTATGTTTCAAAAGTTGGTCAAAGGTTAAACTCGAGAGAAATTCATCATCATATAAGGGCACTGGTGGGTCACAAGGTGGTGGTGGTGGTCTCTCCATCCAATGCAACACACACACTAGTCAATGATGCTCGTATGTTTTCTGCAATAGTCTCCTGTGTCTCACCACCTAGCTGTGACAACTCCTCTAGATCTGTCAGTAATACCAAGCTCCAAGACGGTAGTGGCAAGAATATCGAAGGTGTTGTTACATGCCCATGGTCCCTACGAGCCCCATAAAAATGAGATCTGGTATCAGTTTAATTCAGCCTCATATGTAACACAAACTTTGCATATAAATTCTTAGAAAAATAAATGACGACTTGGTCGTTGTTGGCCAACTTGCCCCAAACTCCAATGAATCTATGATACATGAAAGGGGTTGCATGAACATTACTAAATTATTTTAGTGGGATCATACCTTTATGTCTAGTAGGGAGATTTAGAGGGATGTCGAAAAACTCCCCACGAACACCAATGTCCTTGGTGGTCTCTTTCAGTGCCTCCCAAGAATTTGGGCCTCTAACCTCATGCCTCCTGACCCTATGTATGAATTGTAATATGTGGCTATGTGGGCCTGACCTCTAGTATGTCTCAATCAACCTAGTCATGCTATCCAGCATTAGATACAATGCAAGATGAGTTGGTGAATTGGCAGGGATCTTATCTATCTTTATTGTGATCTGTGTATGACAGTTCATAACATCCTCTAATGTGATCTTAGTTGTAGCATCATCCCATGGATGGATCGATGTTTCACTCTGATCCTCATCTTCGGCCTGCTGAGGACCTATAAATCATAAACATAATTTAGCATGCATATATATATATATATATATATATATATATATATATATATATATATATATATATATATATATATATATATATATATCTATATATATATATAATTAAAAAACTAGAAGCATAATAACATATACATTAAATTCAAACAAATTTTGAAGTCAATTTAAAAATTAAAGACAATTTCAAGACATAAACACATAGTGTTTAAAGAAGATTTAAAAATGCACGAGTGCCTAAAATGGGAAAAAAACGGTCCACTAGATGTAGCATGGTCATCAACATAGACAGAAACACTACCTCTGACACTCTGACTGGTGTCAGATGTTGCTTTGTTATACCCTCACTATCAGCACCTGAAAAATCTTGATTAATTGAATTTGAATGTTGTAGAATTTATGAGCATCAATTGCAGAGGGAAACAGATCTTGTGCATTTGTTTTCCTCAATAATTAATGCTCAAAAATCATATTCAATTAACATCGGATGGATTAATGCAAAAAACTTGCACGAGCTCCTAACCAACAGTATTTGAAACCCTTAGGATGCAAAGCATGACCTTCAATACCATTGTATTTAATGTCAAAGTCTATAAAAATCTTAACTACATTAGTATCTAAAACTCCATAAATATTTTGTTCAAATCTACTTGCAAGTTGTTCTGAATATATGTAATACATATTCATCATTAAAAACACAAGAAAACCTAAATAAAACTAAAAATGAAAAGATAAAGTATTATCAAGTAATTTGAAATCTGATTTTATTGTAGCCACCATGAACCTTAAATATCATTCCTTTGCAATTTGCAGCAATTATCTTATTGGTTTCAGCATATTCCATCAGGGTAAATCAATGGTACATATCAATAAAAACCTCTTAAGCTTGAATTTCTTAACAAAATGTAAAATCTACCTATTCTAAACAATAAACAAAAAATCAATATATCTATTATTTGATATGACCCATTCCAATAGAAAATAAAATGTTTGGCCCTAAGGCTAAGCCCCTTGCCACTACAATCTATGGTAGGTTGTCTGGGGCATAGTATAAAAATTATCAAAAACATACCCTTTTTATGGAAAAGTTCAAGGCAAAAATATGCAGAATTTGAGATGTCTTGGTATGGTTCCACAGGTCAAAGTTCGAATGAACTAACTCATTTATCCCCCAGGGGTTTTGAGGGTCTCCACTTGAAAATTCTTGAAACGGCCAAATCCTTAAAAAACCTTGAAATGGTGTGAAATGGTGTGGAACTATGGCCCCTTTAGTTTTTGCTTCATCAAATCTAGAGAAAATGATATTTTCCCGACCATTTTGAAAAGGCATACAGTACACCATTCATGGCATTAAAATCAACCTAATTCCATTTCACTATACAAATATGATCCTCTTTATGAGATTATTTTCATTTCAGAAAATGGTAACTCAATTTCTAACCTATTACTGCTTTAATTTGTATTAATGTCTTAGATTCTTCAGAATTTTGGCAGTCAAACCATATGAACTATGTTGCATGTCTAAGAGTTTCTTAACATAGGAATAACGTGTTTCAAATTTAGAGAGCCTATATTGTCCACTCCTTAGAGGGGTTTAGGATCTGGGCAACAACAATAGGAATGAGGAAAGATTGACCGCACCACCCAGTGCCTTTCACCCCATCTTAATGCCAATATGGAAGGATAAACTTATCTTAAGTCTAGGAAATCCACTAAGGGTATATCAGAGGGAATTATATATTTTTTGTAAAGTAATTTAAATTTTGTTCTAGTTCAAAAATAGAGAGCCCTTTGTATTCAAACAGGATTCCACTATGATATGTTTATCAAAGAGCAGTATCAACATGCTTTGTATATTATCAGTATCATTGGTTCATTCATATCCTTCCCACATTTTTTCTAGAGTCTTAACCATCAGAACTTGAAAGTTCATCTTTTCTCTCAACAGAATTTACACATTGAATAAATCATGATAACACATTATTATTTGTCAGCATGCACTAAAGTTGTTGTTATAAAACTGAAATCTCTCAATAAAATTTGCACATTGAATAAATCATGTTTACACATTCTTCTCTATCAACACACACTAGATTTGGAGTTCTGCAATAAAATTAAAAGAAACACGCATCATGACTGGGAATTTTAGACCAACTATAAGTCTGAAGTGATTTTAGCGAAATAGCTACACCGCAAGTATGGAACCTAAGCCAAAAGAAGCCCATCCATTTCGGTGTATTATGTAGGAAAAGGCATCTGGCCTAATGCAAAAATGGCACAAATGTGATCGAAATCAAGTGGCACACCCATGCAATAAAATCCCTAAAGTCATGGGTCGATATAATGGACATACAACAAAAAGGATACCAGAAATCAGAGAGCTCGGACATCCCAACAGAACATAATTCATGGACCCATAAATCAAAACTCCCAAAGCTAACACTTACTATCTATTATAACAAAACTCGATAAACAGATAAACAAATTAAGCAGAGAAAACAAAAAATAAAAAATAAAATATAAATATAAATCACCAACAGATCCAAATACCTAAATTTCAATCTACGAGATTAAGCTAGACCCTTTGAGTGGTACTTTGTGTAGCCATCCTGGGATTTTTGGTCTCAGAATCTTCCTCTGTCTTTGGCACAGGGCATTCATGCTTCCTGGATGATGCCATCTTCTTTCTAGTTACAAATCTATTCTTCCGAAATCATTTGAAGTTTCACACAGAGAATCAAAATATTACTTGCTTGTAAATTAAAACCCAACAAATCTTGTGCTTCAAATGGCAGTGCATATGTGCTCATATAAGAAGAAAGACTAGGAACCAAGGGCAAGGAAACCATGACCCAGTTTATAACCAGATTGAATCAAGAAAACTACATATTATGGAATAGAAATAATTTGGAAAGAAAATGTGGCTTTGCACACAAAATGTGCTTCACAAGTGTTTGTTCTCCACTTGATGGTTAGCTCTATATATAGTGAACTAACTAAGCTTGAGGTAAAAGAATATGTTAATCCTATTTTGGTCGCCATGCCCTACGACCTATTTTCACAATATCAACAATCAGTGCCTTTTTTTCCCAGAATCTATAACTTCACACCTTAAGTCAGTAAAATCTGAAACCCATAACATTTTCCACTAGAACATGTTGTTATTCATGTTTTGTTACTTTGGTGGTCCGTGAATATTTTTGAAGACAAAGTTTTGTCATTGAAAGGGAATCACATTGTTCTTCATGTTTTATTGTTCATGTTGGCAAAGGTGTTGGTAAAGGTTTCTTTCATTGAGGAGTTAGTAATTTCTCATTGAAAAGGATGAATATTAAGTTTTGTTGTTCTTGCGTGGGTAGATGTGTTGGTTGCAGTTTTTAAACACTAACTTTTGTCATTGATGAGGTTTAAGTAATCTCTCATTATTTAATAGGAGGTTGAGTCTTCAGAGTGATCTCAAATTTCAATATGTTGAATATAAAGATAGAGGTGTAGTTTAATCATTTTATATTTTGATTTTTGCGTCGAGAGATACTCTCTAGCCTAGTATGCTAGAGATGTTGTAATGTTTAACCTTTTAACTAAGTCAAATTACATAAAAATAAAATAAATAAATAAATAAAAATATTAATTTAATGTCATGTAAACCTTTTAACAAAGGAAAAATAAAATAAAAATAAAAATAAAAATAACCCTATAAAAATAAAATAAAAATAAAAATGGCTCATGATATTAAGAATCCATGGTATTCATGTGGAATATAGTCTATTTTAAGAGGGGAATTAAACCAACTTCATTCCATCTTAACTCTGGATCTACCAAGCACTGAGAGGGATCACATTTCTTTTCACTATAAAAGAGTTTTTCATTTCAAGGGATTTGATCCCTCTCGATGCTTGGTAAATTCGTAATTAAGATGGATCTAAGTTGGTTTTAATCAAATTTTGGTGATGTAATTTTTGGTAAGATGGTGTTTTTTTGTTTTGAAAATACATTTGAATGTATAAATAGATCTAATGCCCTAAAAAACCCTAGAACAATTGAAATATATAGATTTTACAACCCCAACAAGTCTCTTAATACTCTATCAATTATTCAATTAAAAATAAATTTATTTTTAAAAAATTTAGATAAGTTATTGTAAATTTAGATAAGTTTATGATCAAGCTAGACATCAAATTGAAGTATAAGACCTAAATTTTAGATAAGGCATTATAAATTTAGATAAGGTTATGGTCAAGCCCAAATTTTAGATAAGGTATTGTAAATTTAGATAAGGTTATTGCCAAGCCATACACCAAATTGGTGTATAAAACCCCTTGTTTGTGTGACAAGGAACCCACCTCTACACAACAATATGACTACTAAAGGTGTACATACTTTACACCCTCTAGATTTGAACTTGTGACCTCTTACAAGGAAGCATGTATTCTTAACTATTAGGCTCACTCAAATTATCTAATATTATGCTTTATAATTTTGATAACATGCTTTATGAGATTTATTTTACTTGTGGTTGTTATCTACGTGTGTGTGTTTCGTCTCTCTAAGATGTGAGGAATAATTCCTATTAACCCTTAAAACCCTTATATATCAGTTTCAAACTATGTTTCTTGTCCCTTCTTCCAAAGGGAGTATAAAACTATTATATATTGTAAACTTATACTCTATACTGTATAAAATTGTTCTAATTTTAACATTATAGATGGATATATAGACCCCTTTAAGGGGTCGTTGAATCCATCTACCTAAATTTTAACATTGCAGACATATTTAGAAACCCCCTTAAAGGGGTCTCTAAATTTTAATATTGTGGATGGATTCAGAGTCACCTTTGTCTCTAAATTTTAACATTGCAGATGGATTTAGAGACCCATTTAAGGATTAAGGTGGATTAAGGGGTCTCTGAATCCTTCTGCAGCGTTAAAATTTAGTGAAAAGTAACACTCCAGTATCAAAATTGCAATTTTCCATTTCCGGAGTGACACAATTAAAAATGACTGGCATAAACGACTAATTCATATATTTTTTATACTTGTTATTTGGTCATATTTTTATTCTCGGACTATAGTAATTGTTTATGTTAATCATTTTTAATTTGTTCACTTATTATCTATTCATTTTTTTTTCCACTGGAAAAATCGTAATTTTATTCATTATGAGTAAAATTACATGTTGTAGATGCTGAATAGCATATGCTGTAACAAAACTTGTCCTGCTAATCAGGAGCTAATAATCAATCAAATAGTCAATCTAGGCTTTCCTACTCTTCTTTTTTTCCACTTTCCGCCAACCTTCATTGTTAGGCGGAGCTGTTACAATAATCATTTTTGTTTCAATTGTGGCATCCATGATGTCCTTTTTAGAATCTGTTCTTGTTGGTGAGCATGCTCGTTTGCTGCCTCCTATTTCTAGCCTGGAGTTCTCATATTGCTGCTGAGGGTTACCTGCATTTGTGTCTATTGTTCCTTCAATCAGATTTTCATTGTTCTGTAGGTAGCGTGGATAGCTTTCTTTGTTGATTTATGGGTTATTCCTTCCTTCTTCATCTTCTTGTAGATTGCTGGTGGTTTCTGCATTCTTTTCCTCTTCTATATCCTCTTCTATATCCTCCGCCCATGTGGCTGAAAATTGCCATCCTTTCGGCTTTGGTGGTTGTCTCCTTTTCCTATCTTTTTTGTTTTGAGGGCATGCATTCTGAAGATGACCTGTTTGTCTACATATGCGGCAGCAGAAGGCGGTGTTTTCATAATCCAGTGGTTGTGCCCATTGTTTTCCATTATGTATTAGGAGAATGTGATCTGGTAGGCCTTGACTAAGTTCTACCTCCACGCATATCCTGGCAAATGTGTAGATATCCTTGGATAGGCGCTCATGATCTGCTTTTAAAAAGGATCCCAGGGTATTGCCTATTCCTTCCAGTACTTTGTACTGCCAAAAGTGTATAGGAAGGTTAAACAGTTTTACCCAAACTGGCATTTTGGTGACCACCATGCTGTTTGGATCGAAATCCGGGAACCAAGATTTCAAGAAAAGGCCAGCGTTTCCCCAAAACCATGGTCCCTCGTTCAAAGCATATTCTTTGTCCTTTATGGTGTCAAATTTGACAATAAAGAATCCTTTTGAACAGAGGTGGATATCACAATTTTCTGTCCATATGGAGTAGATCCATTGACGAAGGGCTTCCGGCTTGGGCCAAAATCCATTGAACTTGCATATCACTGCTTTAGTTGAGTAATCATTTTGTATTTCATTTACCTCTGGTATGGAGATTGTTAATGCAGGGTTCTGTGTTGTCTGCTCAACAATGTATGCCCCTGGTGTTGTAGCTTGCTGTTCTGGTTTCTTTTGTGGTTCCATCTTCCCTTTGACTGCATCTTTGAAGGAAACAGGTCCTTTTGAGCTTGAGCCGGGGCAGCCTCCGCGCAATCTTGTGCTGAGACAGATGGTAGAGTCCTTTGCTATACCGTATTCCATTAGTTTGAACCCCTCCTGAATTACCTTCCCTGCATAGAGGAGGAGTTGTTTGCATGGTGGGATTCCAGTCTTTTCATGTATCCTCTGTTTGAGGATTTCTGTTGCCTCCCATATCCCTATTTCGATGCATATTGTGTTCCCTCCCATAGATCTAATAAAGAGAGGGCTTTTTTTATCTTCAATTGTCTTTTCCGGTGAGTGTATTTCCAGATCTGACCTGCATAGGGTTAGATCTGCTCTACAGGGTTCTAGATCTGAAAGCCTATGACCCGATCTGTGCCCAAGTACTGTAGATCGCAGAGGATTAGTCTGCCGGATCAAATCCCTGTAGACGCAGGTGTTGCTTCCTATCCAGGGCGTATTCCAAAATGGGGGTCGTTTAACAGTGCGCGGTTCTAGATTTTGGATCTCGTGGCTCAATCTCAGCTCCATGCCACGGATCAAGTAAAATAATGCCCGATCTGGGCTCAATGGCTCTTGCTCGAGTAGGTTTTCAACGAGATTTGCAGCCTGTAGAAATAGATACGGGTTCTGATGTGCAAAATTTTTGAGATTTCTTTTTCTTACCTCCAGGGTTTTGTCGTCGTGGGCTTCTAGTCCTCGGATCTGTATCAGCATACCACTTCATATCAAAACGCCGTGATTGAAGGCCCTCCGCTCTGTTTCCGGACGCGCTTCGTAGGCATTTACGTTGCTAAATTTGCTGGGTGCCAGATCTATTCGCTGCTCAGGTCTCGAACTGCGCCGGAAGCCCTCTTTCACCTGTGGAGCGATAGGCAGGTACAGGGTTCTGAACTTATCCGTCGCCAATCTCGCCGATCTCGCAGCCTCAGGATCGAATCTCGTTGTTTTTACGCCTACTTTCGCCATCGCCGCGTCTTCAGAAAAAATTCCAGTATTAATTCAAATGTTCCACTTATTATCTATTCATATATCTTAGTCTTGGAACAAATTAGTCATTTAAGTTAGTTGTTTTTAGTTGGGTCACTTATTATCTGGTCATATATTTTATCCCTAGACTAAATTAGTCATTTTTAGTTGAGTCACTTAAAATTTCTCAAATCTAGTAGTAATTCATTAAAAATAATTGTGCTGACTATGTTTTTAAGTCGCATAGTCACCTCATTTTCTAGAATGCCACTCCACATTGGCCTACCATTTCTACCCGTATTCTGACTGATTACTCTATCATCCTTGATGACGATGAGACCACTTAGCCACGGTCCATTGTCCCTGAAACCATTAATCATTCGAAGCCTTGGGCTTTCTTTGATGGTTTCGCACAAGAGGGAGGGTGTGGTGAGGGGCCATTCTGTATCTCACTGATACCCATTATTACTATATTAAAATGAGATTAGGATGGGGCACGAATAACTTCGCCAAACTATCCACTACAAAATTCCTCATTCAATTTGCATTGGAAAAGCACTGTAGAGAACTAAAACTCTTTGGGGACTCAAAAGTTGTCTGTGACTGGTTAAACAAAACACCTAGATGTTTTGCATATACTTTGAGACATATTTTGGATGAGGCTTTCCAACTTATTACATCTTTTGACTCATTTGCATGCCATCACATTTTCAGGGAATGGAATGCAGTTGCTTACAGATTATCCAAAGAAGTTGCGAACAGGCCTCTCGGCACTTGGATGATTCAGGAACATAGGGAAGGAGGCCATTATCAGTACTACCATCGGCCTTTTATGGACATAGTTGTGTAGTAGGTTCACAGGGAGTCTGGTTACATGTTTTTATTTTTGCTTTTTAGCTTTCATTTGTAAATATTCATATGTGTTTGTTTTCAAACAAGAACAATGCGGACACTCTACATGAATAGAGTTTTTTTATTTTGATAAAATATTATGCTGAATACAACTGAGAATGATGCCTCCCTACATGGACATAAGGCATCAATTTTAGATCTATACTAGAGAACTTTTTTTTTTTGACAGGAAATGCCCCTCTTATAGCATATGCATCATGCATATACAACATGTAATTTTCTCACTTAATGGAAATTACGTTTTTTCCAAAGGGAAAAAAAACAACAAACAACAAACAAAAAAACAAAAACACATAGTCACTAATCTCGCATTTTGTACTAGTGGATGAACTTGTATGGTGTGATGGTAATTATTCTTACATGTGGTTGATGGGTTCCTTCTTTTAGGCAAAATTTGCTCAATGGGCAGTTACCAATACAAGGCACACAAAGAAAGCTTATCATGGTGGTAACCCATACAAGATGCAGGCACCAAAGAATCCAATGTAAAAAGAGACACTTATTTATGTGATTCTCGAAGATGTACAAGATAGGATTTCAAAGTGACATGAAATCCTAATAAACATGGGAATTTCGCAAACCCTAATTTCATGAGGACATGTTAACAAGAGCCTAAAATGTACATGGAATGAGGGGCACGTGAAGATTTCCTCTCTATGATAGAACATAACTTTTCATTACCTTTCAAACGCAGCGTGAGGTTATTAAAAGTTGTTGTTAAATGTCTATATTACGCAATGTTAGGAAGGGAGACTAAGTTGAATTTCTAAAAGATGCAATATAAGTAACACAATAATACATAGGTATTGGATCAAATATTAAAGGTGTGTTGCAAGGTTATATTAAAATGTTGCATAGAAATTACATATATTAATGCATGTAAGAAAGTTACAAACGTTGCATTTTATATTAAATAATGCAAAGAAATGTATATCAAAATGTTGCTAAAGGTAATACAATGATGCAAAGGGGTTTACACATGTTGAAAGGTCATTTTATTAAGGCTACATTAAAAACCACATAAAGGTTGTGTTTGAAAAACCAATGCAAAGTAACATTGATAACACCATGCAAAGCAGCGTTGGAAAACCATGCAAGGCAACATTGGGAGACTATACAAACGTTGCATTAATAATTTGATGAAATATATTAAAATGTCAAGTGGCACCATAAAAATGCAATCAAAGGCATCCGAGATAGATATTATAATATGCAGTTGTGATAACATCATTGAGAGATCAAAGGAAAAGACTACATTGAAGTCAAATACAACCAATGTAGTGAAGGGATACTAAAATGAGTTGGAGGGATTATCTAACAATACAATGCGTTGAAGAAAGGGAGAATAAAATGCGTTGCAGACATAAAGTAGTGTGTTGCAGAGATAACGCAATGCATTGGCGAGATATTGCAATGAATTGAAAGGATAATGCAATTAAAACAGTATATTGAAAGGATAATATAATTACAATAGTACGATGAGACACCATGAAAAATATAGTGCATTGAAGTGATATATTAAAATACAATATGTTGAATGAAATGCAAAGCAGCGTTTGGAAACCATGCAAGAGTACATTGAAATCCAATAAAAAGCAACGCTTAAAAACCATATAAAAATTGCATAGGCAAACCATATAATGTTGCAATGGATATACATTAAAATGTTGTGTTCAAATACTATTACAAGCAATTCATTGGGAGAACATATAATAATAGTGAGATGAATATAACAAAAGGGAATTTGTTGAAGAGATATTATAGTGCATTGAAATGATGTATATATATTGTTGAGAAAAAGGGTTATAAACATTACAATAGTTAATATATTAAAAGGCAGTGATAAGGCCATGTTAAATGTTGCAATAATATATCAAATAAAACATCGCAATGGTTAATATATTAAAGGGTCAATGCATTAATGATATATATTAAATGTTGCTAAATAAAAACACATTAAACACTCTTAGTGACACCATATAAACGCTACAATAAAATATTGTGTCAAGATGCATTAAAATACAATGATGGCGTGTTTTTTTAATATTGTGGAAGACTACATAAATTATCGCATGTAAGGATTATATGTATCAAATGATGTTGTGGCAAAGATGATTTATCAAGCACCGAGAAAGGTTATATATTCAAATTATATAATGGTTATATATCAAAGAAGTGAACAATAGTTATATCAAGGGTTGCAATGAAGACTACACACCAATGTGAGGGATCATAAGGTATTTCACAGGTATTTCACATTTATCACTGACATGAAAAATATCGCAAGCAATAATAATTATTTTGCAAATTTTTGGATTCAAAGTGTCTAACTCTCTACGGAAGTCATTGGTAAAGCAAAATACCTAACCCTAAAACCATGCTTACCTAACTATTGTGTAGTGAAACTTTCTCCAAGGCTATATTCCCTATTATTAAATAATTCACTAATTCTAGCTATGTACTATTGTGTAGTGAAACTTTCTCCAAGGCTATATTCCCTATTATTAAATAATTCACTAATTCTAGCTATGTAATTGAATGGTGGGTGTGGTACCAATGACAAGATAAGGATCATTCTCTCAAAGAGCAAATGGAATTATTTAATGATGGATGCACACCTCTGGTGGAGAATAATGAAGCCTCATCCTACTCTCCTTTTTGTATATTGTTTACCAAAATGTGTTTACAAAATGATTTTGAATAAATGTGAGCATATTTCATTTCTTGACCAGTGCCAATTCAGCCATAAAGATAGTTTTGTAAAGGAATACAAAATTTGAGCTCAACCAACCAAAATGAGCTTATAAATCCACATAAATTTCTCAGCCTCATATGCTTCAAAGAGTCATCAAGAATATGAGAAATATCTTTCACGTTTTGAAGTAGAACTTTCAAGATCTAAGCGAGAAGTGCATGAAATCATATGACCAAGAATGTTAGCAGAGTGGGAAAAACTAAGAAAACTTGAAGGCTTGTCTTGTGCTTGTTCATAAGTTGAAGGGTGCATCTTTTGGGGAGTTTTACTACAACAACAACAATGGTTTCATTCTCTATTTGTTGGTTTCATTCATGAAATAGGGAGAGATGTTTTCTATTATATTTTCATATTTTATTATATTGGAACATTTTACATTTTATTATGTTGGAACATTTTATTCAAAGCCCTAATTATTGGTTTCTTACTTGTAGGAGTAATATGGTTCACATGAATTCACTCACTCTAGCATTAAAGCTATTATTTCTTGCTTGTTATATTATAAGTATTATTGTTTTCTAGTTATAAAAGAGAGAAATTCCCACAGTCATGTAAAGGTTGGTTTATGTATGAGAGTGTCATTAATCCATTTTGATTCTAATCTCATATTTGAGATTATGATCAAGGGAATGTGTAAAGAGATATGACAGAAGTTTTAGAAACCTAATATGCCTTTGAAAAATGTAAAGGATAGAGAGGCACTTACTATAAATTGTGCCTTAGCTTGTATCAACACCTCTACCTATTTTTCTTTTCATGGATTTGTTGTTTATCGTTCAACTATTTGTGCATAAACATGATGGAGAAATTAAATGAAACTTCTACATTATTAAAATGAAGCTTGGTTTTACATGAATAAGCTAACAAGCTCTTTTTATTACAGGGATATTGCAAAGACATTGTGTATATGGCTCAGGCTCGCAAATTGTAGTTGTCTCTAATATGCTTATTGATGTTGTAAATCCTCAACAAGGTGGACCAAGTACCATTTGGAAGGGAATTCTATTAGGAGAGTGGCATGTCATAATGAATCTACATGCTCAAGATTCAAATCTCATTTTCTTTGCTTTATTATATTGTAATGTTTTATGTTAATAAAAAAATAATAAAGGTCATCTCAGAGTCACTTGGAATGTGGAAAGTTTTATGAGTTGGATGGGCAATGAAGAAATTTGAAAATCCATAAGAGAGGTGAACAGTCACCCACCCATTTGCATAAAAGACTCTCATGCCTCATTGGTAAGGGTTTTTTGGCATTTGAATCTAGTAGCATAGTTGTAGCATTCAATGATTTTAGTGCATTCACTCTGTTGAGAATAGCCACAAGAAATGCTAAAAATAGAATTTAGAATATTCCAATTTTAATTTGTCCTTGAATTAAAATTGTGAATTAAAATTTGAATTTAGTCTCACCAGCTGCTTGGAAAATAATTAATTAATTCATCTTGAGTTAATTAGTTGGAGAAATTCAAGCTAGAAGTCTTTGTGAAGTCATGAAATAGTTATCCATTAAATTAAGGAGATAAGGATGAGTTGTATTTGAGTTGTAATTAGTTAGCTCAGTTAACTGAGTTAAGTCCAGTTAAATTAGTTCCAAACAGTTTGAGGAACTAAATGTGAGTTCAGTCAGTTAATGCATGCATGCATCCAACTAGTGTACTCCAGATAACTGAAGATTCTCTCATCCATAACTCATGCATGTCTATTTTGAGAAAGATCCAGTTGAGATTAAAGACATGAACATTGTACTATCAATTGCATGAGTTTTCCTATAAAGGAAACTCATCCATGCAGAAGGAAGAAGGTTCCTTGAGGATTGCGCAGTTCTGACAGTGTGTTAGAGCAGGGTGTGAGATCAGTGTGAGTGATCAGTGTTACACTTGGTAACAGTAGGATCACCCAAAGAAATTGCGCAAGGGAATAGGAGGCTTGGAGGGCTGAAGATAAGGTTTGTGAGAAGCCTTATTTGCCTGTGAGCATCCAGGAGGATTGTACTGAGAGCTGGCTAGCTGTGAGAGCTAAGGCTTTGTGTAATTCTGAGATATTTCCACCATGTATGATAATACAGATAGTGGTTTTTTAGCTGAGGCTTTCCCCTAATTATTTTCTGTGTTTCATGTGTATTGATTCTTCTTATGGTTATATGTGTTCAGCTCTGATCCAGCTCGATCTTTAAGCTTCTGCAAGTTTGATAGTAGAAGTAGATTATTGTATTTTTCTTTCGTATATTGCATTATCGAGTTAATCTACACTCAAATTTTCTACATATATCTCAGAGGTAGATTTGTAGAGAATTTGTAGGAAATTCTACATGGTATCAGAGCCTAGTTTATCAGAGTAAATATTATTGGGGCAGTGAACAGTATATGAAGAAGAGAATTTGAAGTAAACAAAAAAAAAACAAAAAAATTGGGTCGCGAGTTTACAGAGCAGATCTGAAAATTTTTGTGCAAAATTTTTAGAAACAAATGGCAGAACTAAATTCCTTGCGAAAAATACCCAAATTCAAAAATAAAAATCAGCTGAATCGGAGTTCGGATGAGGGAGATATCGTTGATTTGAAATCAGCTCTTCTTCCAAAAAAATTCATTACGGCGGGAAAGATGAAACAGATTGGTGTGCTGGCCAAGAACCTGTATGCACTTGAGGTACAAGATGCATGAAAAGCCTTGAGGATCAAGGCAAAGGTTAGATACTTGGTGGTTGAGAGGGAGAGTAAATTACCTGTCAACATGCAGCCCCAGAAGAAGTCTCAGACAATTGTGGAGGAGCCACAATTGGAGAAGTGGGCAAAGGGATCACCTGCAGCCGTACCTCTTGGTGTGAGGTGGGGTGATGTGAAGTGATACTCTCAAGAAGGCTGAATTTGGGCAGGGTCCATTGAGAGGTTTATATCATGGATCATACCTTGCTACGGGAGCCCAAAGTACATAGTAGTGGGAGGAATCAGTGGGATTGATGCAGTCAGATATCAAAGTGACAGAGGCTAGAGTTGTCAGATATTGAATAGCACAGAGAAGGATTGACAACAGTGCAGAAAGGCAGAGCCAACTGAAGCGCAAAGTTTTCAGTTGATAGAGGCAATAGCAATCAGACACTTTGATGACAGATGCATCATATTGATTCAGGTTGGATGTTTCTTTTGTTTCTAAAGTTGTTGGAGCAACAACACTTGAGAGAAGTGTTGCATGTAGAACATTACAAAAGTTCAGGATGGGGATCGAGTTGAATGCCTTTCTTGTTGAGAGGAAGTGTTGAGAATAGCAATAAGAAATGTTAAAAATAGCATTCAGAATATTCCAATTTCAATTTGTCCTTGAATTAAAATTCGAATTTAGACTCACCAGCTACTTGGAAAATAATTAATTAATTCATCTTGAGTTAATTAGTTGGAGAAATTCAAGCTAGAAGTCTTTGTGAAGTCATGAAACAGTTATCCCTTAAATTAAGGAAATTATCCCTTAATTAAGGAGATAAAGATGAGTTGTATTTGAGTTGTAATTAGTTAGCTCAGTTAACTGAGTTAAGTCTAGTTAAATTAGTTCCAAACAGTTTGAGGAACTAATTATGGGTTCAGTCAGTTAATGCATGCATGCATCCAACTAGTTTACTTCAGATAACTGAAGATTATCTCATCAATAACTCATGCATGTCTATTCTGAGAAAGACCCAGTTGAGATTAAAGACAGGGACATTTTACTATCAGTTGCATGAGTTTTCCTATAAAGGAAACTCATCCATGTAGAAGGAATAAGGTTCCTTGAGGATTGCGCAGTTCTGACAGTGTTTTAGAGCAGGGTGTGAGATCAGTGTGAGTGATCAGTGTTACACTTGGTAAAAATAGGATCACACAGAGAAACTGCGCAAGGAAATAGGAGGCTTGGAGCGCTGAAAATAAGGTTTGTGAGAAGCCTTGTTTGCCTGTGAGCATCCAGGAGGATTGTACTGAGAACTGGCTAGCTGTGAGAACTAAGGCTTTGTGTAATTCTGAGATATTTCCGCCTTGTATGATAATACAGATAGTGGGGTTTTTAGTTGAGGCTTTCCCCTGAGTATTTTTTGTGTTTCATGTGTATTGATTCTTCTTATGGTTATATGTGTTCAACTCTGATTCAGCGCGATCTTTAAGATTCCGCAAGTTTGATAATAGAAGTAGATTATTGTATTTTTCTTTGGTATATTGCATTATCGAGTTAATCTACAGCCATATTTTCTACATAGATCTTAGAGGTAGATTTGTAGAGAATTTGTAGGAAATTCTACACACTCTTGGTAGCTTATAGGTTGAGGGATTGTGAGGATAAGGTTTCCGTTTTAGAGATGATATGAACTGCTCTCATTCCACTATCATATTTTGAGAGGCTTGCAATGCATGTGCTTGTATTTATCAACATTTAGTAAAAATATTTTCACTTCATACATTGATTTTGTGCATGTTAATGGCATTTGTGATGGTTATCTAATACTTTTGATGTTTATGCATGTGTGCTTACTTATTGGTTACATGTTAATGAACTAATTTGTTGAGTGTATATGGTATGTTTACTTTGAATCTATGCTCTTTCATTCCATGCAAATACTAGTAATTAACCCTGAACTAATTTGTTGTTGGTTTCTAGCACTTTTTTCTTATGTATGTCTTAGTTAGTCTTATCTATCAAATTCTTTCTTAAGAAATGCTTCTTCTCGTTGTTACTTTCTTGTATTAGGTTGTGCAATTTATCAATTAAGGGTTGATTTTGTCCTCATTCTTACCAATTTTACACTTGGTCTCACGCTCTTTCATTCCATGCAAATACTAGTAATTAACTGTGAACTAATTTGTTGTTGGTTTCTAGCACTTTTGCTTATGTATGTCTTAGTTAGTCTTAGCTATCAAATTATTTCTTAAGAGATGCTCCTTCTCATTGTTACTTTCTTGTATTATGTTGTGCAGGTTATCAATTGAGGGTTGATTTTGTCCTCATTCTTACAAATTTTACACTTGGTCTCACATTTATTTCTCTGCATTTGAAAGTCAAGAATTGTCCTCATTCTTACGAATTTTACACTTGGTCTCACATTTATTTCTCTGCATTTGAAAGGCAAGAATAACACGCAGATGGTGGCAGTTGGGCCCACAAACTAGATGGGACTCCTATACCAAACAGTGTGAGGTATAATTGGTACTTCACACCAAGGAGACCCAGGGTTCATTCTGGCCAAAAATAACATTGCATTTAAAAATAATAAAATAATACTTACATTTAAAAAAAAAAAAAAAATCAATGTTAGACTTAAATAAAATAATATTAATAACAAAACATCAATGTTGGATTGAAATAAACTACTTATTTTTCCACCTTAATTTTACATCATACTTTAAATAGAGAGATAAAGTAATTGAAAGTAAAAAAAATTAATTCAATTTTGAGTATGAAGGAGATATGTAATTCCTTCACTACTTAATGTGGAGCTAACAAATGGCTTGTAAAAATAATATTGTTGATACATGATGTGTAATTGACTTGTGACATTTAAAGCAAAAATATATCAATAACAAAAAAATCATTATTATCATTTATAAATAACATAATTTTATATCAAAAATATTATATTTTCACTTTCTATTGTGAGGGTGTAATACCCCTAGTGCAATTGATTTTGCAAACATTATTATTTATATTTACTTGTAAATATTATGGAAGTATTGGTTGTGGGTGCAAGACTAAAATTGGTTGTAAATTTTAATATATTATTATGAATAAAATATTATTTCACTTATTTATTATTCTGAAAATATAAGAGGAGCCACCATGTTAGGACCACAATTGTCAAGAAATAGTTAATAATCAGTTGTAATCCATATAAGAGGAGTCACCACGTTAGGACCACAACTGTCAAGAAATAGTTAATAATCAGTGGTAATCCAAAAAAGGGCAATTGACATAAAATCATGCATCTTCAAGGGAATAATTTCCCTACCACCAAAATTATAGTGACTCCAGAGAAAGGTCACGGGTGGAGTAAGATGATTTAGTAGGACGGAAGATGATCTAGAAAAACAAACAAGATTGTGGGAGAGGAAAGAAATCTAAATAGTAAGGTTTCAGTGGGAGAGAAGAGTTGTGAAAGAAACTGAGTGATTCCTAATAGAAAAGGGGCATGTAGCTCAAGAGGAACTATTGAAATGGCAGTTCAATAGTTGAGAAGAATGTGGTTTCATCTTTTGTATTTTTGAAAAAACACAAATAAGTAATTAGGTTTTTATGTTATGATTTGATTGAGAATTTGAATCCCAATATGTGCTTATGTCTCTATGTATGGAAGAGGAACGGATGCAAAATTTAAGGGGTACATGGGTTCCTATTAATAAGGGTTTAATTTAGTGTTATAAGTGGCTCTATGAAATAGGTTGACTATTTATGTTAAATGAAAGGCCTATTTAATTTTAAAAGTAACCTTGTACAGAAAACTATGAACCAAGTTGGAAATTGTTATATAAATTTTCATATATAATCAAGAATAACAAGGTTAGCATGGTTATGATTATGGGTTGACACTAAACAGACAAAGGTTCTTAGTACATCCATCAACAACATACAATCCTTGTTGTAATATGGGAAACCCTTAAAAGTATTACGTACAAAAAAAAACCTGAAATCCAAGAGTCTTGTACTTAAAACTTCTGAAGTGAGAGTTTCCCTAACCTATCTGGTCTATAAGTATATCTTTATAAAAATATATTCAAATAAGAAATAACATTAATTAGTATCATGTTGTTCTTTATATTTAACATTCGAATGAACTAGTAGGAAAATAAATATTAAAATAGAAACTACAAATAGATATAGAATCTCTATTCATGTTTCAACGAAAAAAATTGAAACATGTTATTTTTATAAATAGTTGTGATTTTCTATTCATAAAATGAAGTATTTTAATTTTGTACATACAAAACTAGGGTTGAAACAACTTCAGAATAAGTAGGCAGATCTTTGTGTAAATTGCTTGCCACAAAATTCAATTAATCATGTACAATCCTATTAAGATAACATAAGGATTCCAGATGTTATAAGCCTTTTGTACACAGATGAACAATGCAGTAAATTGAAAGACCGTTATAAATTATAGTATGTATTGGTTTTCAAGGAAGTGTAATTGAAACAGGGCATTCTAGAAGTAAATGTCCCAACTGAACTTTAGTGGAGTTAAAATAATACATACGGAACCCAGAAGGGTTTAGTTTTTTTGAAGGAAAATTGGAAGATGTAAAATAAATAAAAACATGTACGGCCATGGCCACGACCGTTCTTGGGTTACCATTAATACTAATCTGAGACTGAGGTAAACCTGCAAAGAATAAAGGATAAGGTTAGATAACCCAAGATACCCGATAGATGTCTGAGTCACAAAAATAATATCAGTAAAGGAAAATCCTGGAAAGAATAGGTACAGACCTATAACAGGCAAAGAGAAATAAGTTAGAAGGTTATAATCATAAACATAAAACTTATACAGTGGAAATAATTTAATATACAGTGGAAGGGTAATTACTTGAGTGTGTTCCTTGCATTCCACTGAACCTTATTTATATGCACAAGTAATACTCAAAACTAAAAGCTAAGTGAACTGTAAGGAAATTGGAGTAAATTTTCTGGAATATGTAAGCCATTGTTTATTAAAATACTTAGCATAGATGGAACACTCATGAGAGAGATAATATTCAGAGAATGTTGACATAAAAACAAAAAGAATGGGAAAAGATCAGCCATTGGAACTTTGGCATATTAGAATAGATGTAGAAATTTTAGAAGGAACCATAATATTCTTAATAATATTTATCTGTAAGTGGTGGATTGAAAAAGAAATATGCTAACAAAATGGAGTAAGGTTTATGTTGTCAAATTTTGAAACAATAACAATAATAATAATAAATAAATAAACAATAAAACTTTTTTTCAAATTTTTCTAAACAAATTCTAAAATTACTCAAGTAACTAGGTATGAAGTCAAAACATCACTAGAGTAAAATTACTCTAACAGCATGAGAAGAAACTCCAAAATTTCTCAAAAACTATTGTTCGAGGAATTTACGAGTCTACCTTGCAGCAAAGTTTACAATTAGAATAAAATCTTACATGAATCAAATAACAAAGAATACAAGTGAGAGTGTACCTGTATTCAAGGGAGCACTAAAGACTTCCCAGGAAGAGGAATATATAGCCAAGGGAGTACTAAAGATTTCACAGGAAGAGGAAGAGGAAGAGGAATATATATATATATATATAACATTTTGAAAAATATTAATAACAAAAATAATGTTTTGGATTTTTCTCAATCTCATGTGTCACCCTTTTTTTATATAGTCGGTTTAGGAAACTCCCTGTTGTAGCCTTTCATATTTTTTAAAATGTTGTATGTAAATTCCATATTAAACATTGAAGGAATTATGTGTCATACATTGAATTACAATGAACTTATTAATGGAATAAGAATTTTCTCTTTCACACACACACACATAAAATATTAAAATCTTTTAATCCACATGCATATTGAAATATTTGATTTATGACCCATATTAATGTTTTTTTATTATTTTTTTAAATACCATATGTGAACTCCCTATAAGAATGGAATAAATTACACATCTTTTTCACAATGGAAAGTGAAAATATTTAAAAAAAAAATTAATTTAAATTATTTTATTTTTTTTATATAAAGTTGATATAAAATTATGTTATTTATAACTAATAGTAAAATATTTTTTATACTATTTCTTTTTCAATACTTTATTCCTCTATATAAAGTTTGATGAAATTTGATTTTAAATTAAGTTGCAAATTGAAGTCTTCTATTTATGGCAAATATTGATTTTTTTTGTTATTAATATTTTTTAATTTGTTAATATAAGTATTATTTTATTATTTTTAAATGTAATGTTACATGACGACATCTCTCGTGTTGTAGAGCACCTAGGCTGCAATAATATTTACAGAATATTAATAATAATAATAAAAATATGGGTTATAAATGAAATATTTCTATATACATATTGAGTAAAATATTTTATTATTATAGAGAAAGAGTTCTTATTCCTTTAATAAGTTTTTTCTAATTCAAGATATGATAGAGATTTATAATTCCTTCACATTTAATATGAAGTTGACATGTAACATTTTAAAAAGTATTAATAACAAAAATAATTATGTATCTATATATAGAGAGATATCTAACATTTTAAAAAATATTAATAACAAAATTAATTGCTATAGCTAAAATATTTTATTAATATGTTGTTCAAAACAAGTATAGATCCATCTTAAATCTAGATCTATTAAGAGGAATCAAATTTCTAAAATTGTAAATATTTCCTAAATTTTTGCACTTAGAAAGAGGTTTTGCATTTTCATTAATTTGATCCCTCTTGGTGTTTGGTAGATTAGGAATTAAGATAATCTAGGTTGGTTATAAGACACTTGAAAATTGTAATAATATATAATTTATGAATAACTTAGAAACAAAAGAAACATAACAATATAAAAATTAAAGTTTCCAAAAGGAAAATTAAATGTTTTAAAACCGGCATATATCCACCTTAATTCTAGATCTACCAAGACATATCAAATCAAATCTCTTAATATGAAAACTTCTTTTTTAGTGCAAAACTTGAGAAAAAGTTTATACCTAGACATTTGATTTCTATCATCACTTGGTAGATCCTTAGTTAAGATGGAATTATGCTCGTTCTTAATAATATTATTTATATTATATAAATTTCACATCTCTCTATATAAAAGAATTCCATTTTTAATTTTATTAAAATCTCAATTCAATCTTTATGAAATACCCACATAATATTTTTAATAGTATGAAGGATAAGGTTTAAATATCTCTCAAAAGTAATTATAACATTTGAATTTAGGCTTATGTGATCCATGCTTGAATTATTGAGAAACTTTCGGTAATAGTCATATAGGAGAAATTTTGTCTACACATTTGGAACCAATTATAGTATTAAATTAAAATAAAATTTATAAAATATTTTGATTACGAAATGAGCTTTGTTTTTTGTTAGGTGGTATTGATAATCCATGGTATTGGCCCATGTTATTGTAGCAAAGTTTATTTACAAGCTAATAATATTCATGGTAAATCTGAGGTGAATATCCATGGTTGAGAATCATGGTATGCGGTAATTTTATTGTAAGTATTTAGCTTTTATGTACTTATTAATTAAATTTAATTATGATTACATGATCATTATTTTAATTTATATGATAAAATGGATCTTAATTTATAGCTACTATTTATATTTATACGTTATATGTTTTAATGTGATATGTATATTATGCTTTTCTTTTATCTAAAAAATTATTACTTTTAGTATTACAGACAACACAACATCTCCTGCATATTTAGCTCTATATTACTTGTAATTTTTTTTTTTTTTTTAATTGAGCCAAAATGTAAATGTTTACAGAATTTTACATTACTACAACATCAACCCGACACGATAAATTAATAAAATAATCCAAAACTTTTTACATAACATTTATTCTTTTAAATTAATATACTAAATATTCTTTTAAACTAATATACTAAATAAAATTATTTCATTTCTTTTTATAAATATTTATTTAATTATAATTAAATATATTTATTAAAAATAAAATAATAACTACGTAGAAATGTATATTGTAAAATAAGTATGTAAAAATATAAATATAATTATGGAAAACATTCCAACTTAATGATAAAAACAACCATTTTTAATTTAAATGTGTAACGGAAAATTGTTTGGGCATAAGTGATCATCTATAAGACACAGAGACATTGACATAATATAAGACACAAAGACATTGACATAATATTTAAGATAGAATTATGTTATACATAATGGAAAATATCAAAACTCTTCTCATTATATTTAATATTTAAAAGTATTAAAAATAATAAAAATACATTTATTATTAATACAAAAAATAATCATTCACAAAAAGTAATTCATAATTTGAAAGAAAAAAAAAAGGGAAATATGTATATGTATATGATAAAGTTGTTTGAAGTTGAAAGATAAGTAAAAAAAATAAAAAATAAAAATAAAAAAATGCAGTATGAGATTGTTGTTTAGTTTTCTTTTCAAAATATTGTTTTATATGTTCATAAATAAACACACATTCTAAAGTGAAAACACTTTGTAATTGGAGTTTTATAGGTTTTATAAGATTTATATGTGTTATACAAATTTCATATGCATTACAATTGTTACTTATATTTTGTATAAACAACAAATTTTGTATTCATATTTCACACTTGTTCCAAATGATTAAATGCACACACATAAAATTGGAGGAATGGACAAGTGGGCCAGTTTCATGCTCGATGACTCTAACGGTTACCACTCTAACCTTTATGTGCCTAATATACTCGTTGGATTGCACAGACACAAGTAAATTGGGGGTTTGAACCTCAAAACTTATGCTAATTGCACTGCCCCTAAGGGCTAATTAAACATATTTATTGATTTTTTATTTTTTATTTTTTTTTAAATAATTATGGAAGTAGGCATTATGCTTATTATTCCTCCTATTCAATATTTATCAAGAAATCTACGAGTTGTTAGAACAAATCTATAAAAGTAAGAAGCAATTATCTTCTAAATCATTTTTTCTAAATACATATGGAAAATGATTTTTTTCTCAATCAATTCTTGTGGAATCATCAACACAATAATAATATATAAAGCAAAAATTTGAAAACAATTATTACAAATAATAATATATATAGCAAAAAGTTGAAAACAACTATTACATTTCCTAAAGTTAGGATGAAGGATGAAATGAATTCTTAAATAAAAAATATTTAGTATAGTTAATAAAAATGATGATATTATTTGGAGTTACACTCTAATGCATATGAGTACTCCTTGACTATTTAAAAAAACCTGGAAATTTGTAGTTGCTTATGAATTCACACAAATTTACTCTACTCAATCTACCGAAGGGAAAGCATACAATAAAAACACATGCAATTATTCAATCACAATGAACACAGTATTTTTATTGGGGAACCCAACCGGGAAAACCCCCTCCTTTGTTTGTATTATGTCAGATGAGATTTATCTATTACACATTTGACAACTTTAATCCTTGAAGCTCAATCTACACTGCAATATTTATCTCCTCCTCTTGAGACTTCTCTAGAAAATATTGAGCCTATACTTGCTCTGCCTACACTCGTGTTCCTGCATGTTAGGGTCCCACCCTAACCCCTTTATTTATGTAATTGGATCGAGTCATAGTCAAGAGTCAATAAAGCCCATATTAATAATTGTAAGTTGTTAATCCACAATTAATGACGGGACCACCGTTAGTTGCAAATGGGCCGTAGTATTAGATAGATGGTATTAATAAAACCCATGGTATTGATCCGTGGTATTTCATGTATGAGTCATATATAAAGGATAGAGACTCCCTGCGAGGAGAATCGTGTCTTATTTTGTATCGAGCTCTGCTCTATTGGAGGTTTCCCCCTCAAAGAGGCCAATGAACATTGCTTTCTGAATAATAAAATATTTGTTGTTGTCTCTCACTATTCTATGTTTTGGGTATCTCTCTTCGCATATTCTGTATTTGGGTATCTTTTTGCAGGTTAAGAGCATAACAAGTGGTATCAGAGCACTTTCCAGGGCCAGTGGGATCTCTAATTCTTAGCAATTTTTTTTTTTGGCTAGAGACGTGTTCCGGCGTCTTTAAACCACGGGATCTGTCGTTGAGCGCATAAACCTGTGGATTTGGGGAGGCATGCACGCAGGAAATACAAGAGGTGGTCACGCTTGTTGGACTCCCTTGTAACCCCTGTGGGTACCCCTTCGAGTAGTAGCGCATTAGACAGAACCGCGTACGGATTGTCTTCCAAGTACCTTCTGGGTATATCGAAAGCCCCTTAGCTCCTCTGCAACCTCACCATAGATAAACTGTCGGCCGTCTTGCTGCTACAGTACACCGAGAATAGCACTCGGAGAGATTACTCGCCCGTACGATAAGGTAGTTGGGTTGTACGGCTAAGGGTACGATTGATCCTCCTTAGTTAGAGCCCTGAAACATTGGGCTGAGTACTACTGTCAGACCCTTATGTATATTGCGATCTGTAGCACCTGACACTCCTCGAGACCATAGTTCCCTTTTCTATTTCGGGATCACACATCATCTCTGCCAGATCAGCGCGCAAATAGGTGCAACAGTAGCAGACATCAGTCCCGCAGTTCCAGACCAGTCATTCCGATCTATTAGATCCATCAGATCCGTAGCAACAATCTGTACCATCACCCAGAGATATCCGATCTGCCATTCAGATCTCTCAGATCCACCAGATCTGAGTAGTTGTGTGGGGTTCCTATACCGGGGTGTAATTTTCGCAGGACTTTTGGCAGCATTGACATTTTGAGGATTTGGTGACTGCAGTATTCATAAGGAAGGAGTAAAACTCCGTTAGGAGTTTTCAGACAGAAAGAGAAAAAAAAAGTCTGAGATCTCCCGGGGCGCTTATTGGTGATCTAGCCCATCAGAATCAGGACGACGAGCTGAGCACAGTGGTACCATTCAATTCTTAGTGAAAAAAATTTTAGGCTGTCCCAATTTTCAAGAACATCAGGTCAGTGCATGGTAGAAACTAGAGCTCAAGCTATGGCCAATGAAAGGATGGACAAACTTGAAGAATCCTTGTAATTCCTCCAAATTCAGCTTGACCGACTAAATAGCATGATCCCGAGCATAATCCCGAAGGGCAAGGAGGAAGCCCAAGAGGAGGAGTATAATGGCAATGGACACAGTGAGGGTGAGTCTAGCCACTCTCCTCCCATCTGGCGCACCCACCAACAATCCCGTCAGTGACCTCCCAAGTTGGATATGCATAAATTTGACGGTTCTCACCTAGCAGCATGGATAGCACAAATGGAGCAGTATTTCAATCTGAATAACATCTTAGATGATGAGACTTGGCTTATGGTGGGGAGAATGTACTTGGACAATGAAAGGTGGCAATGGTGGGAATGGCATCAACGTTGCAATGGACCTTTTCGGGCTTGGACCAAATTCAAAAAAGCTCTTACAGACCGCTTTGACCAGGAATCTTCTTTTTTGGGTCATCTTACTAAGCTCCGACAGACTGGCACAGTGGATGAATATATTACAGCCTTTGAAGCCTTAGCCTTCCGCACTTGGGATCTCTCAGATGTGTTCTACACAGAATGTTTTATCAGCGGTCTTAAAGAAGCCATAAAAGCCCAAGTCCTACTGCACCACCCTCCCACATGGACGGAGGCTTGCAAGGTAGCTCGTAACGTGGAACGTGCATTAGCAGCCCAATATAGTCGCCCAACTTTCTTCGCTAAAGGTCGCCCCCCATAGGCTCCCAACACGACTCAAACACTTAAGGTCCAAAAGGTGTCACCTGCAGAAATGGCCGAAAGAAGAAAGCAAGGATTATGTTACTACTATGATGAAAAATACTCCCCAGGTCATAAATGCAAGGAGCCCAAATTTTTTCAAATTGATACCACTGACTACAGCTCATCAGAGGAAGATCCACCACTTAAGGAACATGAGGCGCTAGAAGAGGACAACCAAAAGGACAATGTCTTTGACGAACCAGTTATTTCGCTGCATGCTTTGGCAGGGATTTCTTCACCTCAAACTCTCAAAATCAGAGGTTTTATTAAACATCTCCTAGTAGTAGTCTTGATTGATAGTGGAAGTACACATAATTTCATCCATCAAAAAGTCGCGGAAGCAGTGCATTGTTTTGTACGAGCAGTTTCTAACTTCCAAGTCCAAATTGTGGATGGGGGCACAATGAAATGTGAAGGCCGCTGTGAAAATGTCAAACTTCAAATGGGGGATTATTAGTTGAAAACCCACATGTTTTCCATACACATGGGGGGATGTGACATTGTCCTCGGCGCTGAATGGCTCCGCACTCTTGGGCCAATCACAATGGATTTCCAGGAGTTATATATGAGTTTTAAGCAGAACAACTCCACACATACCCTCTATGGACTCGAGGCGGGAGCTCCCTCTATCATCAGCTCGCATAGGATGGAAAAATTGCTAAAAAAAGGGCCATCATGGAGTTATAGCTCAATTTAATGCCATCCAGGCAGTCGAAACCAAGTCTCCGCCAATTCATCCTGAGATGCAACAAATTTTAAATAACCATCCGCAGATCTTTGACAAGCCTCATGAGCTTCCACCCTCGAGAGGGGAACATGATCATAGCATCACCTTGGTTCCAGGAGCCCAACCCCCAAATGTGCGCCCATACAGATATCCATTCACCCAAAAGAATGAAATAGAAAAAATAATCAAGGAAATTTTGGAAGCAAATGTCATTCGTCCCAGCATTAGTCCTTATTCATCACCGGTGGTCATGGTGCTCAAGAAAGATGGGGAGTGGCGGATGTGTCCAGACTTCAGGGCCCTCAATAAGTTGATAGTCAAAGATAAATTTCCCATTCCGTGGTTGACGATTTGCTGGATGAACTCAATGGGGCTCAATTCTTCACTAAGATGGATCTTCACTCGGGCTACCACCAGATTTGCATGAAGGAAGTCGTCATTCCAAAGACTGCTTTCAGAACTCATGAAGGCCATTGTGAGTTCCTGGTCATGCCATTCGGTCTTTGTAATGCCCCCTCTACTTTTCAGAGCCTTATGAACCACATTCTCAAACCATATCTCAGGAAATTTGTCCTTGTCTTCTTCGATGACATCCTCATCTATAGTTGCACTTGGGCCGCACATCTTCAGCATGTAGATCTACTCTTGCAACTGCTCCGCAAGAATAAATTATTTGTCAAGATGTCCAAGTGTTCATTTAGCATGGAAGAAGTTGAGTATTTGGGCCACATTGTGGGGCGTGAAGGTGTCAAGGTGGACCCCAAAAAGATCCAGGCAATGCAGGATTGGCCTCAACCTAAGACCTTGAAGAGCTTGAGAGGATTTTTGGGTCTCACAGGCTATTATTGTAAATTTGTCCGGAACTATGGTTGCATAGCGAAGCCCCTCACTTAACTCTTGAAGAAAAATTCATTCTTCTGGAATGAGGAAGCACAACAGGCATTTACAACTCTCAAAAATGCCATGTGTTCCACTCCAGTCTTAGCACTACCTGACTTCACCAAATCTTTTGTCATTGAATGTGATGCTTCGGGTACAGATATTGGGGCAGTCTTAATGCAGGAAGGGCAGCCTTTGGCCTTCACAAGCCAACAACTAAGTGGGAAGAATCTGGGCCAATCTACCTACGAGAAGGAAACGATGGCCATCTTACATGCCGTAGAGACCTGGCGACCTTACTTATTGGGGCGACGTTTCCAAATCCGCACAGATCATCACAGTCTTAAATATTTTTTGGAGCAACACCTATCCTCCCCACAACAAAATAAATGGCTCGCCAAAATGATGGGATATGATTATCCGATCATTTACAAGAAAGGGAAAGACAATAGTGTAGCAGATGCATTATCTCGCCAATTTGAGGAGGAAAGTACTCTGCTAGCAATTTCCCTCCCCATTCCAGAATCGATTGAAGAGGCTCGCAGGGAATGGTTTTCACATCCCGGGCTCTCCCAACTCATTTCTCAATTGCAGGTAGATACAAATTCCACCAAGGGCTACTCGTGGCAGGATGAGATTCTTCACTACAGGGACAGTCGTAATAGCACCAACATCCACCCTCAAAAGTCACATTTTGGCAGAATTGCACTCATTCCCCATTGCAGGACATTCAGGCTTTCAGAAGACGTATGCTCACACCAGAAGATCCTTTTTTTGGATAGGCATGAAAAACGACATCCTTACTTTCGTAGCAGAATGCGATGTCTGTCAATGCCACAAAGGGGAGACCGTCAACACACCAGGCACATTACAACCATTGCCCATCCCGACATCAATTTGGACGGAGGTTTCTATGGATTTCATTACAGGTCTTCCAAAGTCAGGAAACAAGTCAGTCATCATGGTGGTTGTGGACGGACTTTCGAAGTATGCTCATTTCTGCGCCCTACCCCATCCATTTACACCAACTTTGGTCGCTCAATCTTTCATGGATCAGATCTTCAAATTGCATGGCATGCCCACTTCTATTGTGTCTGATCGTGATCCGATCTTCACCAGTAATTTTTGGCAGGAACTCTTCAGGATACAAGGCACTCAACTAAAACTCAGTACTTCCTATCATCCGCAAATGAATGGTCAAATTGAAGCGGTCAACAAATGTCTGGAAACCTACCTTAGGTGTTTCACTTCAGAAAAGAAACATATTTGGGTACAGTGGTTACCTCTGGCTGAATGGTGGTATAACACCAACTATCATTCCACCACCAAAATGATTCCCTATGAAGCAGTATATGGTCAACTCCCTCCTTCCCCTACTTTTATATCAAGGGGTGCTCAAAAGTACAGGCAGTGGATCAACTCCTACAACACCGCGCAACCATGCTCACCCATCGTAGAGAGAATCTTCATCAAGCTCAAAACCACATGAAACAACAGGTAGACCAACATCGCTCAGAGCGCCAATTTCAAGAAGGGGATCAGGTCTTTTTGAGGCTACAACCATATAAGCAAACATCACTCAAAGACAAGGGTTTTCAGAAACTATCCCCAAAATTCTACGGATGATATCAAGTACTTCAGCGCATTGGAGAAGTGGCTTACAAGTTGGCTTTGCCACCTACTGCAAAAATCCATCCAGTTTTCCATGTCTCATGCCTCAAGAAAGTGATTGGGAACAATTGCAGAATTCAAAACAGTCTACCTGAATTGGACGAAGAAGGGTCAATCTGGCTCCAACCTGAACAGGTCCTAGACACACGAGACGGGCACCTGCGGGGCCGCATGTTTAGGGAAGTCCTCGTCAAGTGGAAAGACACCTCTCCAGAAGATGCAACTTGGGAACCAGCCGCTATTCTTCAGCAGTTTTCGCAGCTTCAGTCTTGAGGACAAGGCTAGTCTTAAGGGGGAGGGCATGTTAGGGTCCCACCCTAACCCCCTTATTTATGTAATGGGATCGAGTCATAGTCAAGAGTCAATAAAGCCCATATTAATAATTGTAAGTGGTTAACCCGCAATTAATGACGAGACCACAATTAGTTGCAAATAGGCCGTAGTATTAGATAGATGGTATTAATAAAACCCATGGTATTGATCCGTGGTATTGCATGTATGAGTCATATATAAAGGATAGAGACTCCCTGCAAGGAGCATCGTGTCTTATTTTGTATCGAGCTTTTCTCTATTGGAGGTTGCCCCCTCGAAGAGGCCAGTGAACATTGCTTTCTGAATAATAAAATATTTGTTGTTGTCTCTCACTATTCTATGTTCTGGGTATCTTTCTTCGCATATTCTTTATTTGGGTATCTTTTTGCAGGTTAAGATCATAACACTACACTCGCTCTACCTGCACTCATGTTCTTGCACTCACTCCTATTTCCTTATGCAAATCTGAAGAAATTAGCTCATCTTATGCATACCAATTGTATACACTGTCTAGTATACAATAATAAATACAACTATGTCTTTTCCTTCCACTCAACTAGTCAATTTGAATTGTATGCATGACTACGGCTATTTTTAGTAAATTGACTAGTTAATTGAGAGATCATTGAGTTAACAATAATTACAAATACTCAACTAAACTCATACTAACCCTATTCGTGACTAGAGGTTAGATCATTGAGTTTCACTAACTATAACTCCACTAGATTGCTATATCTTAGTAATCAACTCATGCACAACTCTACTTCTATCCCAAAAAATCGAATTGACTTATTTAACTAAGTGACTTGGCCATGTCACCCCTGCTAACTGCAACTCAAGTCATCCTGCTAATGTGGAAATTTGAATTTCTCCATTTGATTAAGGCATAATTCAAATGAATCATTTTCTTGCTACAATTTAACGCTCCCTCTTAGCAATAAAAGGGTTTTGAACAACCCCAATCCTGATCCTCTATAGGAATGTATTGTAACACAATTAACAAACCCTCTCACTATTGTTGTTGCCACTACAACTTTTGTAACTAAGAAGCATCCAAAATACTGAATCAACTATGTCTCTAAGTTGCATTTGTCTCTTGAGTCTTTTGTTGCTACTATCCTGCAACTGTCGCCTAAGATGTGACTGCGTCAACTTACATTGATCCTTCTGCTACTGAATATTTTGGGCCCATGTAACAAGGTTAATGATCCATGAGAAGAGTAGAATGCAATTATTATTTCTCTCATATGGACCCTGCCCAAATCTTTGCAACTTTGGGACTAAGGCTCTACATCGCCCCACCTCACTCTTGGAGGTATAGTTGCATACAAAGCGAACTCTAATTTACTCATATTGTTACTACCAATGCTATGTTGTTGCTTAAGTGTTGTTGTTGTGAATACTGCAATAATGAGTCTGAACTCCCCAAATCTTGAAGTACTAACTTCCATAGGGATGCTCCCTCTGAAACTATACTACCTTCGAGACTTGATCTCCCTGTGGGAAATCTCTCTGCTCTCTCGTCGCAACTTGCATTGTCCTCTTGCACTGGAGAAATACCTGCACAACAAATTAATCTATTATTCAAAATTTCTTGAGAGATTGATGTGGAACTTGGTTTCTATGTAGTTTTCAATAGCTCTAATACCATGTAGAAATAAATTGAAATTTGCAGCTACTAATCAATTCAGATTGAAAACAATAGACACAAATTTCTTCTACTCAATATGTGGAAGGGAAAACATAAAATATAAACACATGCAATCATTCAATCACAATGAACACAGTATTTCACTAGGGAAACCAACTGGGAAAAACCCCTCCTTTGTTTTTATTATATCATATAAGAAAAAAAATGATCTATTACAATAACGACTTCAATCCTTGAACTTCAATATGCATTGAAATATTGATCTCCTCCTCCTGAGACTGCTCTGGAACATACTGAACCTGCACTCACTCTACCTGCACTCGCGTTCCTGCACTCACTCCTATTTCCTTGTGTAATTCTGAGGAAATTAGCTCATCTTCTACATACCAATTGTATATGCTCTCTAGTATACAATAATAAATACAATTACGCCTTTTCCTTCCACTCAACTAGGCAATTCGAATTGCATGCATGTCTAGGGATAGTTTTAGTAAATTGACTAGTTAACTGAGAGATCAATGAGTTAACAACAATTACAACTACTCAAATAAAATCATATTGACTATATTCATTACTAGAGCTCAAATAACTGAGTTTCACTAACTATAACTCCACTAGATTGCTAGATCTTAGCAATCAACTCATGCACAACTTTACTTCTAGCCCACAAACTTGAATTGATTGGTTTAACTAAGTGACTTGGCCATGTCACTCCTGCTAACTACAACTCAAGTCATCCTGTTGATGTGGAAATTCGAATTCCTCCATTTGACTAAGGCACAAGCCAAATGAAGTCTTTTCTTGCTACAATTTAACACTCCCTCTTAGCAAGAAAAGGTTTGTGAACAACCCCAATCCTTCTCCGATGTAGGAATGTATTGTAACACAATTAAAAGACTATACAATTTTTCATGCATCATTTTGTGATTATTAGACCATTTTTTTGTGGATTAGGATATCAAAGTGTTGTCAAATTTGGATTATATTATCACTATTATATTAAGCATGACTAAATTTTTGTTTGTTGAGTGACCTTTATTTTTTTCAACATGATATAAATAAATCTTCTCTATGTTAATCTTACTTTTTCAAACATACAATAGAAACAAAATGGCGTTGAGTTACTGAGTTGCAAAATTATCTTTCATTAAATGAAAATCCAAGTAATGGTTCTAATTTACTCTGGAAAAATTGATTTGAACACCCATTTTTTATTTTATAAATTTTGTAAAGCCACATGTGGATGTGTGGGTTTCCACATTTCTTTTATAGTGAAAGGTCCAAGAATTAGCTTCAAATGAACATGTTATTTTGAAAACTATTACTTCATCTATGAATATTTTATTTAAAATTATATCCTTGATTGCTTGAATATGATGACAATTTCTTTATATATTATTAGGTAAATTACCATTAGATTGGAATAGTGTTCTTGTTATTTTTATTTAGTTATTTGAGTTTTGTTGCAGCCATACATTTTGATTTATTTTTCATTAACTACACTTTCTTTGGTGATTGGTTCTTAATTAATTCATGGACATTACCTTCTAGATGGATTAATGATTCCACATAGTCCCATATAATGAACATAATTTCACATCCTCCTTTTTAGGAACATTTATTTATGCATTTAAAGAGTCCCTTCATAATCAAAGAATTAGGAATGAAAATCCATATAGAAATGGGGGAGAAAATGTTAATCTCTCGTGAGCATAAGAATATAAACACATTTCTGAAGAAAATGTTATGGAGTTTTGACACTAGGGTTTCATGAGGTTTGTGCCACATAACTGTAGGAGGTATTTAGATTGTGAGCCAGTCAGTTTCAAAGTCAATGTTGCACAGACCCATCCAGGTCTGGCCTTTCAATGATTGTCCCTTTTGAAGGAGGGGGAGGTCCCTCCTCTTACATCAAGGCCCTTAAAGGGGGTAATGCAGGTCTATACCGATCCACCAATGGAATAGGATCCCCACAGGGACACAAGAAGAACCAATCATGGCGGGGAAATGGAAGGCGAGGGTGAGCAATCGATGTCTCCCAAGACGGGAAAAAACCCCAAATTTATGATCCCGAACAACCATGTGGAAAAAACACAACAATTCATGAAATACCTTGTGATTATCTATAAATTTATGGGTATTTGGCCAAGGGAATAAGAAATTATCCATTGGATCCACCCCAAATGGAACCCATCTAGACTAATTGAACTTAGACTACGACCAAAAGGTTTTTTCACAGTAATGTTTACAGATCTGGGGGATGAGAAGAAATTATTTGAGAATGGGTTGTATTTTATGAATAATGTTGAGCTATTCATGATATTTTAGGAGAAATGTAATAACCCAGAGAAAGAATAATTTCAAGCAGCTCCGGTTTGGGTTCACCTTTACTCATTGTCGAAGGACTTCTGGGAAGTCAATATTCTTGAAGGAATAGGCAACTCTATTGGCCAATTTGCCAAAATATCATAAATCACCAAGCGAAGACATCATGCAGCCTATGCCAGAATGTATGTTCATATGAACATATCTCAACCCATCCCAGAATCCATAAATCTAGAGTACCATGACTTTGTGTGGACCCAACCATTGGATTATGAACATGTTCCTTTCAAATGCAGATGATGCTATAAATATGGTCATCTATTTTAGGATTTTCCCCTTACAATAGTGGAAGAACGAAAGGAAAAGGAAAATATGGATGAGGAGGGGTTCCAACAGGTCGATTCTTAGAAAGGTAAAATCCCACCCTCCACACTCAAGAAGTAGACAGGCTTGAGCAACCCAGTGCCAACCACGAGCACTAGTCACACTAGGGCAATCAAGGAAGATTGGACCTCAAAATAGTACACAAAGTTTACCAGAGGAGAACCCCTTTGATTCTCTTGCAAACCTAGAAATGGAGGAACTGATAGCCCCACAAGAGACATCTTCGATGATCAATGCAATGGAGACAGAGCAAGATCAATCCAAACTGATTGAAAGAAACATATCAAAGAAGAAATATCTAGAGGATATAGAAGAGGAACATAAATTAAAGGAAATCTTGGTCCAAACCAGTAAGATTCTTGAAGTAGAATAAAAGTACAATAGACTAAACCAGGACAAAAGGAAAATGATTGAACTCTTTAGTGTCTGGAAAAAAGGAGAAATGAAAAATAGCCCCTCCAACCAACTAGCCATCTTTCGATGTCTCTTTAGGAAATGGTACATATGTATCTCCCAGCAAGACAGGGAACCCATTCTAAGAAACAGTGGTAAAGAAGGAAGGAAGCTCTCTTTGGCACATTTGGTCATCATTCTTGTTGAAAAAGGTAAAAGAGGACGTAAAACAACAAAACAAATCCTGAAAGAAGCATAAGAATTCCTTTTGAATTCAGGAAAAATGAGCCAACTCACGAAATACTTCCCACGTACTTCATTAGTAATCTACACTTTTAATTTCATCCGAGGATTGTGACAAGGGGATCCACTATACCCTTTCCTATTCATCATTGCAGTAGAGGGTTTGGGCCTTTCATCTAGGATTTAAAATAGAAAGGTCAAATTAAACGGCTTGTGATCCCTGGTATTGATCTCTCAGCAACACACCATCAATTTGTGGATGACAAATTGTTGTTTGGGAAGCCAACAACTTGGGAGGCTCATATGGTGCGTGAAACTCTGGAAGCCTTTGAGTCTACATCAAGTATGTCCCTTAACAAAGCGAAATCTAGCATATTTTTCTTCAACACTCCTATTTAGATCCAAAAGCATCTATCAAGAATTCTGGACTTCTCGATTGGCACATTACCTTCCAAGTACCTAGGAGTACCCTTGGTGTTCAACCCACTGAGGATTACATGCTAGAAGGAGATTTTTGTTAAGATGGCCAAAAAATCATTATCATGGATGTTTCGTGTGCTCAACCTTACAGGCAGAGCAACGTTGTTGAAGGCAGTGCTACAATCCATGTCGTTATATCAACTTTTGATACTGCCAACACCTCGTTGCATCTATCAAGAATTGGTGATCATATTTAGGAAATTCCTGTGGCAAGGAATTAATACCCAATGTAAATGGGCACTAGTGTCATGGGAGAAACTATCCTTACCGAAGCTTAATGATGGTTTTGGGCTTTGAGACCCATAAACCATGAGTAGGGTAATGGGTGCTCAACTATGGTGGAGATGGATCCAAGGAGGGAATGAACTATGGAAACAAATTTGGTTCCAAAAATACTCCAAGGGACGAGCATAAGAGGAGATAATTCAAGCAGAATACCTCAGCACAAGCTCACTAGTATGGAATTTAGCAACCAGAAACAGTTCCATTTTCAAAGATCACTCATTCTGGGAGTTACATAAAGGAGACTATGCCCTCTTCTAGCAATACTCATCGCAACAACTCCCCAAATTTATGAATAATTCTAACTTAGTCCTGGTCAAAACCATCCTACAATTATTAAATGACCACAAAGTCAAAGATTATTGGAAAAATGCAAGACTTGGTGATGAATGGAGACAGTGGAAAAAGAAGAAAGATTGGCATGGTGTGGGTGACAACCTGGAGTGGGGACCATTCCATAAAATTCTAGATGAAATACGCATCCTGATCTCCCAAAAATTAGATAAGATTCACTAGGCATACTCCCCTGTAGGTATGTTTTCAATAAAGGAATCATACTCTTTGGCTTCTGAGCACCAATCTCTCCCATGATAACCGATTTGGAGCAATATTTGGACTACAAAACTTTCGCCAAAATTTGTTATCTTCCTATGGTTGCTCAGCAAAAATGTCTCCTAACCTAGGACAAGTTGGTAAAGAATGGGTTGGTTGGGTCATCCAAATGCCCGTTATTTCAACAGCAGGAAGAAGATATTCAACATTTATTGAACAATTTCCTTATAGCAAGCTTTGGCACTAGGTTTTGGGGACTTTTGGTAGAACGAACCACTCTCCAAATAGTATAACTAATACGCTAATATAATGGAGGCTATCTCCCTTCAAGAACCCCATTATTGATCAAGCTTGGGCCCTTACTCCTAGCCTCCTGGTGTGGAATCTATGGAAAATCCACAATAGATATATCTTTAAGGATAAAAGTACCCCTTCACAACAGATATGGAAGATTATTAAAGAGAACATAAGAGATACCATTTTCTCAGAGATGTACACAGAAGATGATTGGGAATTTGTCCCAGAGGAAGCCATGGTCATGGCTAATATTGACCTCTCACCAGCTTTATATTCCCCTCAGCACCCCAATATCTTGCATCATCTCTCTTCCCCTTCCCTATTCTACTCCCCCTTGGGGAAGGCTTTATCCAAATCAACTTTGATGGGGCTTCCAAAGGAAATCTGGGCTTTGCAAGGTATGGTGGCATCCTTAGAAATTGGGTGGGTCAACCGCTCAGTTATTTCTGAGGGCCTTATGGACATACAACCAATAACATTGTTGAAATAACTACCCTAGAAAGAGGCTTGATGATTGTCGAGCATAATCCTTTTATCAAAATCCAGAATATTGGAGACTCTTAGATGGTGACCAAAATGGCCCAAAAAATTATTCATGGATCTTCAGTGGAGAAGGTCCTCAAAAGTTGGAGATTAGAGGAGAAGAGTTTTTAAGTTCAAGACCTCCTGTTTGCCTTTCCATATGTAATACCTACTCATATTAGGCAAGAAGACAATAAAATCGCAACCTGGTTATCCAATCAAGGATCCATGGAGAATGCTCGGGACATGGCATTGGAATTTTCTCCCCTCATACATCCAACCTTAAGGAAACATATGGAGTATCTCATCCACGATGATCAGCTCTTCCTAATGGGTGTGATTCCCAAGACAGATGACATGACAGAAGGTGTTTCTCCCTCACATGAGGCAGCAGATAATCATGGTTTAGAGTAAATGTGTCTTGGGAGCCTGACTGACAAAGTTTCTCGACGCAGGACAAAGGTTATTAAACAAAGTAACTAAACCATTTGGTATTCTATTATGAAAATAAACACGTATTCTAACAAGGCAGAGGAGTTGCTCGAAAATTTATGGAAATTTCAGTCATATTTAAAGAAAATCTAGTAAGGATTTTTGTAAATCCAAGTTATAGTTGTTAAACTTCTAAATTATAGGTGTCCTAGACGTTTTTGATGGTGCTGAATCCATTTCCACCATCAAAAACATGATTCAAACACTGCCTCCACAAAAAAATTGAAATTTTTTTACCTGAATTTTAGCCACCTTTAGCCGTCCGGGAAATTCCTTCGCCTCGTTAGACGAGTTTGAAAATAAATAAGTTTAGGTACTTGGAGAAACAAAGCCCATGTTGAGGATAGCTTTATCGACTCTTTATCCCTCTGCAGTTGGCGAGACAATCTTGGGAATCTAGCTCACGCTAGTTCATTTAATTCTCAATCTTCTGTGCAATTGTTTATCTTGGGAACCTAGTGTGGATAAAGGTAGTCATTGGGAGAACTTGTGATGAGAAGAGAAAGTACGAAGGCATTACTAAAGGAATTTCCGTTGCTCCCAACTTGACGTAGGCTTCCTCTCGGGTAATTCCATATTTGATTGTTTCTTGTTATGTTTCTTAATTGTTTCTGTGTGGAAAGGAGTACCTCCAAGCACTGGGTGTTCCCTGGCCTTACTTGAGCGGGGAAAAGGAATAGGTCCCCTCAATGCTCTTGGTGGAAAAGGTTTTTAAATTCGCCAGTCCTTTGGCTAGAGGTCACTGAAGTTAGGTTCGAGGCCTCAATTTGAAACCTTGTTGAATGTGATGTAGTATGTCGCAGCTTCAATTTGGTCGCTAACATAACAGAATTCAACCATGGTTTCACCCTTGGAAAGATATTGCCTTCTGGCAGCACGGTAATAAGCTTGGGGAGAGGTGGGGCACCCGTGGGGAGGAGTTATTGTGTGGTAGCAAGGAAGGCCATAGCAATGGGGTTTCAAGAGGACAGAAGGTCACTCTAAATGTAGCGGCAACGAGGATGATCAAGGAGGGGTGGAGGAAATCAGGAAAGAGAGCAGCATGAGGGGGATGGAGAATTGGACCCTCCAATCAAGAACTCTCCTAACCAGGTGAATTTACCAACCCATTTTGAATCTATTGAAGCTCAAATTGACTTGCTCCAATGCACAGTTGACTAGCTTGAGTTCGTCGGTTTCTTGAGTGTCATCCGCCAGAATCAGCATTGCATCCTAGACTGAGAGGCCACACTGAGAAGGAACTAGAGGCGTCTCCAGAACTTTCATGTCTCACGTGGAATCTCACATTCACAAAGCCTTTCATCACCCAGAAAATGTTGCCCAGGCAGCATAGGTCAACATCACCCCTCCTCCTGAGATGCATAGATGATAATTGGAGGTCTATACTTTTTGGGTAAATTTTGCCCATTATGGGCTATGGATGTAATGAGGTCTTGTTTTGTAAAATTTCTCTCCCTTTTTTTTGTATCTGAAGGCTAACAAATGTGGTCAGAGTGAGGCCATTTTTGCACTCTCTCGGAACTCCTCACGATGTAATATTCTCATGATATAATGAAAAAAGGTTGACTATATATATATATATATATATATATATATATATATATATATATATATATATATATATATATATATATATATATATATATATATATATATATATATATATATATATCAACACATGTAGGACCTTGGTGATAAAAAAAGATTAAAAGAATACAAGAAAGAATATACGTTAAGAACCTTAGCAAATGCAAACCTATGATGCTTCTTTTGTCAAAGATGGAAAATTACTATATCATAGATTAATTAAAAATTAAAGAAAGAAAAAGAAACTTATTATTATATATTGTTTATTCTTTGTGAATCAACTCACCAAGACTTTATAATGTTTTATAATTTAGGGAAATATTTTCCAAGGCTTTACAATGTTTTATAATTTAGTGAAAGAGTTGCCAAAAATTTACAAGATTTTATAATTTAGTGAAAGATTCGCCAAAATTTTACAAGATTTTATAATTTAGTGAAAGATTCACCAAAAAGATATATATACATATTATATTATTGATACAATAGCCTATAAATTTTCCTATGTACCACAAAAATTCTCCCATTTATTGTACATATATATTTGAGGGTTGTTAAAATTTTCCCTAGATCTCATGGATAGAGTTGAATTTTCCAATTAAGACCTAATCGAATCCTTGAGTTCTCATTGTTTTGTTCCAAGAGCTCCTATTGACCCATTTGGTGGAGCTATGAAGCCATAGGAAGAGATGTTCAATTTGTGACAAATGATGGTGCCCAACTTAGTTGAAGTTATTGAGCTTTTATATTGATTTTCCAAAAATATGGTGATGTTACTTGGAGAAGAGAAATCATTTCGTGGAAAAAGTATGTATGTGACTCTTCAATAAAATTGTGATTGGAGTTGTGAAAGAGTCATGATAATACATTGCCATGCATTTCATTGTCATGTATATTGATAAAGGGTCGCTTTAATATCAATACGGCAAATGCTAAAGGAGATATTGTTTGTGCGATCTAGTATTCGTTGTTGGCATAATTAAATAAACCATGAAATTTATTTATTTTTCGTTGCTACTTTAATTCGAAACTCTTTTCTTACTCTACTTTGAAATATATATATATATATATATATATATATATATATATATATATATATATATATATATATATATTTTATTTTTATTTTTTTTACATGTTTGTTAATCATTATATACTAAAAAGCATAAAACAATATATATATATATATATATAATTATATAATTACCATATCAATTAAACTAATTTTTTTTTTTTTAAATATTATATATTTATTAACCAAACACTTTCTTTTAATATAATTTGTATTTCAGCTCATAGTCAATTTAGGTACTCATTATTAAAATATTAAATCCCTATAGAATAGCTAACCAAAAAATAACTTTTATATTTTACATTTAATTTGATTGATGTCATGAGTATTAAGATTAATATTTAAATTTAAATTATTTGATGTATGTCACTCTAAATGAGATTAATATTTAAATTATAATTTATATAAATCTAAATTTTAAAATATTAATTAACTAATTATATTTAATATGCATTATTAATCAACTAATGAAAAATTGAATATAAATTTTTTTCAAGAATTAATAAAGTATAAATTCCCATTATCTTTTTCTTTATGTGTTTGAGTGTTTTCTATTGTTGAATCTCAAATTCAAGATTTGGAATGAGACCTTAATTTCTCATATTATTAAAATATTTAAGTCACTAAAGTTGTTGACATTTCAAAATGATTTTCCAAAGACGTAGTAATGATACATGGAGAACAAAATTTATTGTCTTTGTTGTGGAAATATATGTCAAATTCTCCTAAAGAACATGGCAATTGAAGTTGTGAAATAAATTCATGATAAGGAATTATGAAAGGTTGTTTGAAGTTGTTTTAAAACTAGTAAATGTAAATTTTGTTGAGAACTGAGGATGGATCTATTTGTTGACAATCTACATGGAATTGCTTTGCAGAATTCTGATTATGTACAACTAATAAATTTTTCCACATTGTGTTGATCAATTTGTTCAAGAAGACATCATTTTTTGGAATCTATGGTTTTGTCAATTGAGGTTGTGATTTTCTATTTACTTGTTATGGCTTCATTCTAACTCCTTTGTTGTTAAAAAATTACTACTAACAATCACCTATCTAAGAAAGATACATGCAAATGACCAATAACAGGTTGATTTGAAGGTTGTGTAAAAAGGCTATGCAACCACAATTATAATATTAATCCTTTTGTAGTATGTTGTGGTCTACTTATAAATATAGAGTGTAAATTTGTAAATCTATTTGATGGTAGAAATATCTTCATAAGAACCCAAAAAATTAACTATTCATGGAGGATTTGATCTACAATTAAGGGCCATGAAGTAATATACGTGGATATTAACTATAATAATATTTTTCATTTGTGGTGTATTTTAGAAGATATACATTAACTTGAGAATGACATAATATATCCACACCATAAACAATAGAAGAATGAACACAAGAAACAATAGACAATAGAAGAATGAACACAAGAATGTAGATAAAACCCTTGACGTAGGGTGACACTATTAATTCCTTAAGGAAGAAAACATTCCATAAGCCATGACTGTTATGATTACAATATTATTCACAATAAATCTCATTACATTTCTTCTACTTCTTTATATATTTCTATCTAACTTCCAAGGAACTTTCTAGTGAAGAAACCTTATAGTAAGCCTTCCTAAATTTTTTATTTTCCACAATATTGTCACCTATCTATTATTATCCTTCTTGGGCACATACCTATATACCTTATATTAACCTTTGTATGACCATTACATTTCATCCCCATTTGAATATTGTGTCCTCAAAAAATGGGAGGAAGTCATTTAATACAGTATACTAAGTATTGTAAACAATTAGTACTAAGCATGAGCATCCATCCATCCTAGTGAAATGTAAGCATGGGGTCCAACTCGTTCCTTGACACCTCGATCTTGACTCAAGTTGCTCTTTGGTGCCATGTTGTAATTGTACTACTATAATATCTCCATGCATTGCTTTAGGTCCTCCATGGATTTCCATACTAGTTGTCCTTTTGGTTTCATGTTAATTCATAAGTTTGTTGATGTTGAGAACTATTGTTTCTGTTAATGGTGTGGGTGGAAATATGCATTAACCTTAGCTATAAAAAATTTGACTTGGACTCTTCAACATGGGGTTTTTTCAAGCCAATTTTTTGCCCTTCTTGGGGTTTTATTCATATGCTTCAATATTCTCTTCTTCGGATTCACCTTTAAACATTTCCATTAGTTTCTTTGCAAAGAATTCTCTAGGTGACCCTTTGGAGCCTTCTTAGTTAGTAAGATAAATATCATGCAATGTAAATTTTTCTTGTAACAAAGCTTCAAAAACTTTGTTTGCACACTAATATTTATTGTACCAATTATGTCCATCCAAGGATATTATAAAAAAAAATCCATATATATAGCATGAAAACCTAAATTCAACACATTTATCCATGGTAATATTCAAATCTTTAAAATTTGAATAGTCTCACCCTCAACCTACATGCTTTGAATATGATTTTTCAAAAATTGTAATATATTAGCCAAATTAACATTGATGAAATATGCTTACTACTAGTGTTTATAGAAATAATGAGATGTTAGTGCTAAATGCATCCATTAACATGTAATAGGAATTTTATGAATGAAAACATAACCTTGGTACACTCTTTATCTTTCTCCCAAATGTTAGACTACCTATCTAAAATTAAATGTTCAATTGCTTTATCTTAAAGTGCCATCATCTTGACACAATTAAGAAACTATAACCATGAGGTAACATCTCCTTTTAAATTAATACCTACCCACTATTTCCATTCCTTTCTCCATAATTACCTCCTTTCTTTTATCTATTCTTTAATAGAAATATAATCATTGTTTCCTATGAAGATCATTTTCCTTGCTATATCTCAAAAATATAACAAGTATTTTGAGTAATCAACTTACTTTTCAATGGAGTTCCTTTGGGTGATTTGGTTTTGAAGTGAATAATGTAAAATGACTAATATAAAATTATCACTTCGGTGATGCTTCTTTGATTGGATATTATTACCATAATTATGAAATTACATTATCAATTTTCAATTATTGACACTAGTTTAACAATAACATATGCACTATATCAAAATATATTTGATCTATAAATTGTGCAATTTCCATCACAAAACCCTAAAGTGGTTGATTTAGATCAATTATAACTCCACTTCCCAACCTCCAATTTGGATTTTCTTTGTGTGTTTGGGCATTTTTTCAAGAGGAACTCAAATCTACAACTATGTTCTTTAGAGTCTACACAAAATGTTTCATAAGTTAATATAAGTATTGTCGCCCTATAAGTATTTCTACCCTCAATTTCCTTTGAGAAATCTGCAAAAAAAAAAATGTCTTCCCCTTATTGGCCCAAGAAAGAGTTCAATTACCACTTTTAGTGTGACTCAATAGATTTGAAAATATAAGATAGACATTAATTCAAGAACAATAAATCCTATCCACATAATATATAGCAAAATAATGAATATAAGAATGTAGAGAAAACCCTTGAGGTAGAGTAATACCATCAATTATTCTTTAAGGAAGGAATCACTTTGCAAGAGATAATTTCTACAATTACAATATTCTTCAAAATACATTTTCAATATATTGTTTTCACTTCTTTATTATAGTTCTATATAACTTTCTAGGAAATTTATATTGAAGGAAACTTTTAGTAGGTGGAATCTTCTAGTAAGCCTTCTTACAATTATTGTTCTTTTACACTATGTGGCCACCTATCTGTTATTGTTAAAATGGCTACCTCCCTAGGTGGTGGCAATCAAACAAAATTAATTCAGAAAACACCCGCATATTTCTTACACAAATATATGTGTGTGTTTGTGTGTGTGTGTGTGTGAAGCTTGAGACTTTCCTTGCTTGCCCCATCATATACATTACATCCCTATTTATTCTGGAGAAAGGAAATATATTGAAATTCTAAGAGATAGTTCATCCCCTATAAACTTGGAGGAAGTTGAGAGTTAATCTCCTATAAACTTGGAGGAAGTTGAGAGTTAATCTCCTATAAACTTGGAGGAAGTTGAGAACAATCCTCTCAAATTTAGACACTTGAATTAACTATATCCTAAACAAATAAAATTAGTCATGATTACATATAGTTTCTAGAATTTTACAAAATATAGTATTTTCTAGACACTTCTTAGACTTAGAAAAAATAAGTACATGTATCTTTAATAATGCAAGATGCTCCTACACTAAACTCCCAAGGAGAAAAAAAAAATCATGGAATCATGTGCATAAATTCTTCATTGCCGTTGTCTTCACTCAAAAGTTTGAAATAATTTAAGTGCATTAGTAAAATAAAGTGTTTTCTTCAAATATTTTTCTCCTAGATCCCAAGGTCTATTTGTTAGATGAAAACCTGGTTTTCTTCTCAATTATACTATAGTGTTATGATCTTGAAATTGGGAAAAACATATAAATATTGTATGCATAACTGAAACCATGTCATGATTTATTTATTCATCTTTTTTCTTCAATTTGTTCCTGATTTCTTTAATTTCAACTACACATGAAGCAAACGTGTTAAAGAAAATAATGTGTTCATTGGGAGCCTTGTCAAGCCCATCCTCAACCATAAAAATCACTACCATTTATATAATTGTCAAGACAACTTGAAATAAAGTTGTCTTCATATTCTTTTTTATTTCCTTCCTTTCTTCCACACCACGCTCCATTATTTGATTGTGCGCTTCATATGCATGAAATTGTACTTATGCTCATCCTCTCTCAAACATACAAATACTTCCTCTTCCACAATATACTCAAAAAAATTATTGTCAATATCAATTTCAGGTTTCTAACACAAAAACCCTTCATTGTCTCTTAAGGCAACATCTTGCTCTTCATTTTCTTGGTATTCACACATAACAATTTCTTCACTATTTCCTTCTATCACAATCTCTTTTTTAACATTCTCTTTTGTAGTAGATATCACTAGATGATATATCTTTGTTATTGTCAATACTTCATTGGAAAATTCATTAGTCTTCATATTATCATGTTCATTTAACAAGATATGATTTTATAAGGGCAAATCAATTATCTCAACAATTGTTTGTCTTATTAGGAAATGTATATCCTATTTCCTCTTAAGTTTTTGTTGATGGTGTTGGATCTGCCAACATTCAGGGGATCTCCCCGGTAAGAAATCCCAACTTGACCTCAGACCGTTTGGAGTAGGAGTCTCAGCAGTGGGTGGTAATATAGTGCCTTGACCGTGGTAGCGTATAGAGATAAGTATGATGACTTTGGTCGAAAGCAAGTGTGTGACCTTGTAGCGAATCAAGTGAGATGCATGGGGGTTCTAACACATGAAGGGGAGAGGGAGGCGTGCCCCTTAGAAGAATGTAGTAGTCCGCAACTTGAAAGGAACACATGAGTAGAATGACATCACAAGCTTAAATGTGGAATAGTCCACAAACCAAAGTGATAGGTTAATCCAACAACACGCATTCAACAAGCATTAGAGGAAATTTTAGCCTAAAAGTGCCAATGAAATTTTAATGTAATATCCATGTCATAATATGTAAACCAATCAAAATCCTTTAAATTTCAAAAGAGGTACTTGTATCTATTTTTAGAAGAAAAAGAAGAAAAACTATTTTTTAATTGTATTTTTTACTTATCTCCTTATAAGTTTACTCAAATTTCAAGTGTAGGCACTCGTTGGATGCGGAATTAAATTTCGCATCCAACAAGTACCCATAATTCATAATTTTGAGAAGACCCACATTGACAAAAAATGAAGATACATTAAAAATGTGTGTACAACACATTTTTTAGTGTATCTTCATTTTTTGTCAATGTGGGTCTTCTCAAAAGTATGCATGATAGGTATTGTTGGATGCAAATTTTGATTTCGCATGTATCAAGTGTCTACACTTGAAATTTGAGTAAACCTACAAGGAGATAAGCCAAAAATACAATTAAAAAAAAAAATAGTTTTCTTTTTTTCCCTCCAAAATTTGTAACTCTTATTTTATTATTTTAACTATTATTTTATTATTTTTCAGTAAGTGGCCTCTTTTATGCTGAAATTTCCTCTAATGATTCCTACAATTGATACAAAGTAGTTCATAAGCAAATGCATAATTTAAACAACATACATTGCTAAAGCAACCAGAATAGACCAACTACAATAACAACATATGCATGAAAACATGTTAGCTCGGTTATTATTATTATAAGTGAAAGTTCCATCCATACATACACTAGTGACATCCACTAGCCCCGATAGTGGAAAATTACAGTCAAGAACACATGCTCCTCCAAAGAAGTATACTCGCTCTACATTGTGGAGAATTCAAGGCTCGTCACAATACTCTCAAGCCTTCTCTAAGCCTAACCCTAGCCAAAAGCTTGGCTCCCAAAATCCTCTTCTATGAGTTATGAGATTCTATTTATAATAAAGGGTGGGGTGACCCTTTACATTCTCCTTTGTGACTCTTTGAATACCCTCCTGACTCTTTAACTTCTTTACAAATAACTCATTACATTACATAGTGAATGTTCACATTCCAGTAATGACACTTGGAATTTCACTTACAACATATTTACAAATAATATACGTTTTCCATATGTACCCATGTGATACAAAATAGGCTAGAGACAGCCTAACAAGACAAAACACTATGACTTAGAAGTTTGGGGAAAGACCAACTCGACAACCTCCACTTGATGCTTCTCGGTGACGTACTAATACCAAGCTTGGTATTGTGCTATGATGATGGTGTCTTTCTGATAGCGGACTCTTGCCTCCATAGCTTATGGGTATATGGTCTTGGGACCTTTTTCCAACTCCTCTTGAAGCATGTGCAACATGGTATTGACGATGACAGGACCACTAATGTACTTCTGCATGTTTTGTGTGCTTGGATCCAAGTCATTGTTGGTGGCCTCTCGCCTTATATGCTCCATGTACCTATCTATCTCTAGCCAGACTTGGTTCTTGTGCTTAGCTTCAGTGAGGGAATCGATTGATGGGATATTGTGTGTTCTTACCATGACATCCAAACTCTTATACAACCGTGCATATGAATCTTGTATGTTGCTGACAAACGGGGCGAGCTGCTCATAGTTCTGGATCAACATCTGGATCTTTTCTTTGTCTAGATCTACCTATGGCTTCATCATCTTTGGCAAGTGAAGCGCGGCTCCCTTGTACCTCATTGTCCATTCTTGCACATGGGCGATAGCAGCATGTATGTCCTTGAGAGTTTGGACAATCCTTTTGCTTCGTTGTTGAAATCCATATAGATGGACAACCGCCTTATGCACGGTGACAAATATGTCATAGAGTTGTTGCATGGTAGCCTCAAGAGTAGATACTTCAGCAAGTATCGCTTTCCTCATCTCTGCCATTGCGGAACCTGCAGATTGTTCTACCTTCTACCTAACCGCTTGCAAGTTCTTTTCCATCTATTCATTCTTAGTTAACAGGAACTTGACATTTGAGCTCATGGCTCCTGCATAAGCCAAAGTGGCATCGACCATGGAGACTGGATGCTTTCTAACATATGACACTATCACCCTTTCCTTCATAAATGCAGGTGATGCATGATCATCTGGGAAATGCTTTCTCCGTGCTTGTACAATCTTCTTTTGCAACTCGTCAAATGATAGATTGTACACATCCATCATTGGATCATCATCAAGGAGAACATCCTCTCCCTACTCGCTCAAGACTGGTTCTGATACTAAACATGGTGGAGACTAAGGGGTGACTGCGGGTGCTTTCGGCATTAGGTATATGTCTTGGTCTTGTGGCTCCTACCCCAACTCCATGTTTTGTCACTTCAATTAATTGCTCAATCTGTTGAGAAAGATCCTGATCCTACATCTGCTCACCCTCTTCTTCAATTGTTGGTTATTTTGACTCCTCAACTTGTATGGGCATTGTTTTCTCTGTCATCGCACCTTGCCTTTCTTCTTCTTCCTATTTCTACTTTTCTACCCTCTCTCTCCTTCTTAGCTCCTTCTCTTCCTTCAACTTCTTCTTTGTTTCCTGCAACTTCCTTTCTGCTTCCTCCAGCCTTTTCTTTTCTTTCTTCCTTCGCTCTACCCTCTTTATGTGTTGTTGCCTCTTTGCCTTCACTTCCAAAGTTGCTTTCTCAATGAGAGGATCTTCTTTGAACTTGTAGCTTTTCTCAGCATCTGGGTTCTCGGCAATATTCCTCTTACCCTTGTCCTGCGTCAATTTTCTACTTATTGTTGTTGTTATTGTTGCTTCCTGCGGTGTTGCTGCCTGCAGAGCAGCTTTCCATGTTGTGGCTATATTGACATGTTCATTGACCTTGGAGGAGTTATAACAGTACCTCCAAGGGTCCTCCTTTGCCCAATGAAATGTCCCGTGATGTAGGTTTTAACCCCGTCCAAGGGTCCTCCTTTTCCCAATGAAATGTCCCGTGATGTAGGTTTTAACCCCGTACAGAAATTACCTGCATACGAATTCTAAAACACACAAAAAATAAACAATGCAAGAGCATAAAACACATGCACACAGAGATTTTCCCCTAGATCCCAAAACCAGGACTACCAGCTTGATTTTTCATTATGTTCCTTTCAATGTTACATTACATATTTATACATGCCGAAGCATCCAATACCATGGACCGAAAACCATCGCGTCCAATATCATGGACCGAAAACCATCGCGTCCAAAAAAACATGTGCGAAAATCATACACAAAACCATAGGTGGGTCCGCCCAACCTAACATAGGGTCCAAAACCAAAATTTTCCAGGGCGCTGCCCTGGACTCCATAAAGTGGGGTTACGGGTGCCCTTCAAACCCCCTGTTAACTACGTGGAAAGAATATAACACAACCCAAGATTCTCCCACTTGTTGTTTTCTTTCCACAGGGGGCCACAAGAGAGCTTAGTCATTTTCCCAGCCCTGAAATGCCCATTGTCTCTCTACACCAAGAGAACTTCTCAGAGTTCACAGATTTTGTCAATGCATCTGCAGTATTCTTCAAAGTGTCCACCTTTACCAGTAACACCTTTTTGTCTTCTATCATATCCCTCACAAAGTGATACTGAACATCAATGTGCTTTGTCTTTGAATGATATGCAGGGTTCTTTGCCAAGAAAATTGCACTTTGGCTGTCACAATATATCCTTATAGCTTCCTGTACTAACCCCATACTTGAACATAATCTCTGCAACCAAACTACTTCATTGGTTGCATGAGTGGCTTCCATGTATTCTTCCTTTGTAGTTGATAGTGCCACTATAGATTGTTTCTTACTCATCCAACTGACTGCACCTCCAAATAGGTTAAACACATACCCACTTGTAGATCTTCTCTGATCCATATCTCCAGCCCAGTCTGCATCAACAAAGCCACGAATATCCAACACTCTGTCCAATCCTGGTCTTCCTTGGTAGCACAGACCATAATCACTAGTGCCACGCAAATACCTGAAAACCCGCTTCACTGTTGTGCAATGCTCCTTTCCTAGTTTTGACATAAACCTACTCAATACTCCCATTGCATGTGCAATGTCTGGTCTAGTATAGACCATTGCATACATCAGGCTACCGACTGCACTTACATATGGAACACGAGACATGTCCTCTTCCTCTTCTTGTGTCTTGGGACATTGTTCAGCAGATAACCTCACACCTACAGGAATAGGAACCTTCATTGGTTTACTATCCTTCATATTAAACCTCTGTAGTATTGTCTTGACATACTTCCTCTGGTTTAACCATAGCTTCCTCTTTGCCTGATCTCTTTTAATTTCTATGCCCAAAATATAGTTTGCAGCACCAAGATCTTTCATGTCGAATTTGGAAGACAATTGGGTCTTCAAATCCTAGATAATTTCTTTGTCATTTCCAACCAGCAACATATCATTCACATACAAGACCAAATAAAGAACACGGTAACCAATTAATTTAAAATACACACAGTGATCTGCTTTGCTTCTGGTGAAGCCAAGTCCCTGTATAAATGTATCAAATTTCTGATACCACATCCTTGGTGACTATTTTAACCCATACAGAGACTTCTTTAACTTGCATACCAGTTCTTTCTTACCCTTCGCTGCAAAGCCTTCAAGTTGCTTCATGTAGATTTCCTCTTCCAGATCCCCATTAAGAAATGATGTCTTCACATCCATCTATTCTACCTTAAAATTAAAAGCTACAGCAACAGATAAAAGTAATTTAATAGAAGTTACCTTGGCAACAAGAGAAAAAATATCACCAAAATCAATTCCCGACAACTGGGAATAACCTTTTGCTACCAATCGAGCTTTTTATTTCTCCACTTTTCCTTTTGCATTCGTCTTCTTTTTGAACACCCATTTGTTGCCAATGGGTTTCCTTCCAGCCGGCAACTCCACCAGATCCCAAGCCTCAATTTTGTGCAAAGATGCCATTTCATCAACCATGGCCTCTTTCCAGAGTTTTCCATACTTTGAATCTACTGCTTCCTTCACAGTTATGGGATCATTGTCAGTAATAGATAAAGCAAAATTTTAACAGAAAGCAGATCGACTATACCTTTTAGGCTGCCTTCTTTCTCGAACTGATCTTCTCATAGCCGGAGTTTTTGGCTCTTCATCTTCTGATTCCTCCTCTGTTGTAGAGTCTGATTCTTCTTACTTTAGCTCAAACTCTATCTTCTCAGGTTCCTTTCATTGGACTTCATGTTTAATAACATCTTTCACCTCTCTAAATACCACATCTCAGTTGTACACAACCTTCCGTGTGACTGGGTTCCAAAGCTTATAACCCTTTAAACCATCCTTAAACCCAATAAAGATGCACTTTTCAGATTTACTATCCAACTTGGTTCGTTTCTCCTTTGGAACATGTACATATGCATCACATCCAAATACCCTAAGATGTGAAAGGGAGGGTTTCTTACCAGTCCATACCTCTTGTGGAGTCTTATCCTCCAATGCTAATGAAGGTGACCTGTTGACCAGGTAACATGCAGTATCCACCGCCTCTGCCCAGAATTCTTGTCCTAACCCGGCACCACTGAGCATGCTTCTTGCCCTTTCCATCAACGTCTTATTCATTCTTTCTGCAACTCCATTTTGTTGAGGTGTATATGGAGTAGTCTTCTACCGTGCTATACCACACTCCTTACAGAATTCTTCAAATTCCTTACTGCAAAACTCTCCACCATTATCTGTCCTCAGCACTTTATCTTTTTCTCTGTCTGGTTTTCCACCAGAGCCTTAAATTCTTTAAACTTGTTAAAGACTTCAGATTTCTTCTTAAGGAAATATATCCATGTATTCCTTGAGAAGTCATGTATAAATGATACATAGTACAAAGACTTAATCAGCGATGGAATATTCATAGGTCCAAACACATCACTATGCACAAGTTCTAATATCTGTTTTGCCTTCTTACTATCAGAGGGGAAACTCACCCGATTTTGTTTCCCATATACACAATTTTCACAGAAATCAAAATCCAGAGAGCTATTACTCATACCTTCTACCATACCTTTACCATGAAGTATCCGAAGGCCCTTTTCTCCAATATGTCCAAGCCTTTGATGCCACAGCATGGTCTTCTCTCCAGAGACCACTAGATTTTCTGCTCCACTTTCAGGAACTACAAAACTATTGCACCCATCAATAACAGTGCTACCTTGCAGCTTCTACACAGTTCTAATCCGAACTCCTCACATCAATACCAGTGCTCCATGAACCATCTTGCAGGTATCTTTCTCGAACACCGTTTTCACACCTGCATCATCCAGCTTGCTAACAGAAATCAAATTTCTGGTTGATGCAGGAATATGTAGAACACCTGGAAGCATTCTAACCCTTCCGCCTTGCAACTTCAACTTTACTTTCTGCGACCAATGATTCTAGCCTCCCTGTCATCCCCCAAGAAGACATCATGACCATCATATTTCTCATACTCGCAAAACCACTCTCTATGGGGAGTGAAGTGAAAGGATGCACCTGAGTCAATCAACCATGCCTCATGATCTACATGTGTACTTGAAGAAGCCAAGTACGCATCCCCACCTTCATCTGAGGTGGTTTTCGCCTCTGCAGAGGGAACCTCATCAGATCCCTTTCCTTTGTCAGGAACTTTAGATTTACAATCCCTTTTGTAGTGCCCTTCCTTTCCACATTTCCAGCACACCACCTTTATAGGTTTTCCTGGAGATTTAGATTTCCCTTTAGATTTAGATCTCCCACTCGATGACTTATTTTTATTTCTATTCTGGGTCCGCCCTCGTACAGACAAGGTATCACCATTTTTGCTCTCCATATTTTTCCATCTCATCTCCTCCATCAGCAAGGATGAGACTATTTCATCAAAATGCAAGGTAGTTACATTGCTACCTATTGCAATAACCAAACTATCCCACGAATCTGGTGGAGAACACAACAAACTGATGCACTTATCTTCATCTAAAATTTTAATATCAACAGATTCTAACTGACTTACCACATCTGGTAGAGAACACAACAAACTGATGCACTTATATTCATCTAAAATTTTAATATCAACAGATTCTAACTGACTTACCACAATATTAAATTCATTCAGATGCTTTGTCACCGAGTCTCCATCTTTCATCCTCAGGTTATATAGCGTTTTTCACAGGAACAGTTTATTCACCAAAGACTTAAATTGGTACAAAGTCCCTAACTTGTCCCGCAAATCCTTCGTCGTAGCTTACCCTGATACATTCAGAAATACTGAATCTAAGACACACAATCATATTGTGCTCTTTGCCTTCCGATCCAACTTCTTCCATTCTTCATCGGACCTACCACGATCCACTGGTCTTTATCCACCAAAAAATCCTCCATCTTGAGTTTCCACAATTGAAAACTCTGACCATTAAATTTCTCGATCTCTATCTTTCCATGGCTCGCCATTTTCTTTCACCACCAGAATCGATCTCGCAGATCTCCCATTGAACAGGGTCTACCACAGGCCCAAGCGAAACCCCTCAGCAATAAAGGTGTCCCCTTGAAGCCAAAACAACTCTGATACCAAATGTAGGTTTTAACCCCGTACAGAAATTACCTGCATACGAATTCTAAAACACACAGAAAATAAACAATGCAAGAGCATAAAACACATATACACAGAGATTTTCCCCTGGATCCAAAAACCGGGACTACCAGCTTGATTTTTCATTATGTTCCTTTCAATGTTACATTACATATTTATACATGCCGAAGCATTCAATACCATGGACCGAAAACCATCGCTTCCACAAAACATGTGCAAAAATCATGCACAAAACCATAGGTGGGTCCGCCCAACCTAACATAGGGTCCAAAACCAAAATTTTCCAGGGCGTTGCCCCAGACCCCATAAAGTGGGGTTACGGGTGCCCTTCAAACCCCCTGTTAACTACATAGAAAGAATATAACACAACCCAACATGTGAATCCATGGATAGTACACCTTCACACAATGGTTCTTGCAAATACCGTGGGGATCATATGGATTGTAGTATTTGGTGTCGAACTCGAACTTCACTATCTCCTTAGCTTCAACATCCACATTCTTCAAGCTCTTAATCTCATACAATCCAATCCGCAAAGGAAGGGTGGGCCATGGTGCCTTATTCTTCTTGTGCAATCCTGATGATAACCCTATGGAGAGGTGATATGCAACCTCTTGCATGACCAGCTTGTCCTTGGCATATCTTGGTACAACATGTGGAGGCTTCTCTCCACCAAACACTCCAATGAAGGTGCCACTGGGTGAGGCATACCAATATGCAATGTTAAGTATCGCCTCCATCGCTTCTTGGGACATGCAAGGGGGGTCCTACTCAAAGATCAACTTGTACAACGGGATGATGAACTGGTCAACTAGCCTCACCATAAATCCTCAGTAACTAGAGTCGAAAAGAAAATTGCAATAAATATGACAACAGGCTCTTTTGGTGCCCATGTCCAACCCATGCTAGGAAACTGATGTTGGGCACAAATTGCATCAAGTAAATATGCGGACATGAAGAATCTTGCCTGCTCATCCTTGGGGAGATTCCAAACGTTAGTCACGTGGAACTTCAACTAAAGAGCCAACAAATCTGACCAGTTGAATGGATTTCCATCATTAACCAACTGGTCCAACACAACCACCCAATTTTCCGGAAAGGTCTTCATGCTCTCTTGATCGTATAATCGACATGAAAATATGATCAAGAACTAGTAGGCCTTTCTGAGTGACTTAGTATTGTAGACATGATTGGGTGTTTCTCTGACATCTCTTTCACCCGTTGCTTTATAATATCTCTGGTGTATGAACTGTGGGTGGCATACAAAAGTGCATTCATGCGGTTCACTGGCTGGGGTAAATGATACATTTGTTGATAGTTATCTGCCCTGAAGTTGGAAAGTTGTATCCCACTGGAACTTCTCAATTTCATAGTCTTTGGATCTGTGTGTAAGACAATCCAGTGGATTATGTCCGCAAATGGGAAGGCAGGTTACCTACATGCAACCTTATGTAAGCTTAACCGGTGGAAATTGATATAAATTTTTCAATCCTCTAGATCTTCCTTGAAGTGCCTTGCAAAGATATCATTTATTTCATGACATGTTAACTTCATGCCCTTCTCAATGAAGAGCTGAGTGTCTGCATAGATTGGAAAATTCATTGACACATGTTCAATTGTTTCCCGAGTGCTACTCCCGAAAGTATCCTTTGATGTAGTTCTCTTGGGATTCATGTTACCTGTAACTGTTGGAGAGTTTCTCAACAACTATTGTGCCTGGAGATAGAGAGGACACTCATGGCATGCAAATGTTAGCTTGAAACCAAAAGCACTTCAAGAACAGACCAAGAAACAAACTGGACAACTTTTGGGAAGGATTTTGCAATCTTGGCTCACATAGGTGACTCGCTGCTAGCTGGAACTGCGCATTGCACAGCCCCGGCAGTAACGATCATTCAACAAAATGAGTGAAACAACACTCTCACAAGATAAACAAACAAAAGTGATAGAAAAAACGACAAAGGACTAGAAAAGAAAGACTTACCCGGAAAAGCAACGACGATCGCACCGGAGGTTCCTTGATCTCCTCAAGAATGCTAGAGCTCTAAGATCAAATATGAAAATGAGCTTTGGCAGTGTCCATTAAATAGATTTGTTTGAATTAGGGTTTATAATGTGAAGGCCAAAAATCAAGGAAAAAGTGACACTTGGCGCATTTTCAAAATAACTCGAGTGTCTCCTCGAGGATGCTAAAAATAGATCTGTATTTTATAGGGATATTTTTTCACTTTTTTATTTTTTCCTTTTTGAGACAAGTTACCATGCATTGCCCCGAGAGATTGCGTAGTTTCAGGAAGGACTGACCAACTCACTAGCTCATGCATTGAGCACCTTCTGAGCAAGAAGCTTCTGCGCAATTTATGGGTTGAGTGGCTCTAGGCTGCCTCTCAGGCTCTACGCAGTTTCCTAGCTGAAGGTTGGTTGTCAGCTGGCTCTATGCAATTCTGGAGCTGAAGGCTCACTGTCAACTTGGACTACTCAATTCCCAAGAGCAAGGTTGGTTGCTCTCAAGGATTGTGCAGTTCACTAAGGCAAGCCTGGAACCGAGTTGAAACCAAGTCAAAAGATTGACTTGTGGTTTAGTCAGTAAACCAGGTGAGAAAACACAAGCCAAAATGCAAAAGATAAATCTCAATCAAAGCACAAGTACTTGGGTCAGTGCGAGATGGGTTGTTGTGATTTGGGAGGGAGGCTCCAAAACGAAGCATGGAAAAATTTTGGAGGGTGGTTGTAGCCACTACAACAATTTCCTATTTCAAAAATTCTCTCACTCAACATTAACACTTTACTACTAATATTTTTTACTGCACCTTCATCCTTTAATAGTAATAATGCGTGTTTCTCACCATCCTTTTCAAAAGTCTATGTGTTTCTCCTTCCATCATGCATTGTTTTTCTGTAATATTTGTAGGATGTACCTAATAGAATGTAACATAAATCCATGGGTATGATGTCACAAAGTACTTTATCTTTATTGTATTCAATGTGGAACTCTACTTCACATCATTTGTTTACCAATATCTGGTGTCCTTCCTGTAGCAATGACACTTTGTATGGAGTATGATGCATTGTTCTCTTTAGATTTAACCTCTCCACCATATTTGTAGACACCAAATTTTCAGTGCTTCCACTATCAATAACAATTATACATCATTTACCTTTTAACTTATAAGTGGTTTTGAATAATTCTTTTATTTATGGAGGCTCCTTAATCTCTTTTCCATTTCCAATAGAACTATCTTCATTATAAGAGATTCTCATGCATATAGGAATTCACAAGTTATGCATTTTTCTATATATTGTGGACACTTTTGTATTTATGGAAGTGTTCTTTGGACTCATTTGATTTATGATTAATTGTGTTGTATGTATAACATCTAACAACAAAATATTTTCCTATACCTCTTTGATATGGTCATTTGCCTCTAAATTCTCCTCTTGATGGCTTTCTAGATGATATGAACTACTTCATTCTTTTGCATGGGTTGGAAATCTTCCTTGACTACTTGTATGTCCTTTGCTTCCTATTGTATTTCACTCATTTTATCTCTAGATTTGTTTCCTTGTCAGTTTCTCTTACACCTTGATACTTACCTGGTATGCTTCTTCAATAGTTCATAGAGGAAAAATACTCTAACTCGCTTTGGATTTCATATCTTAAACCATTAATATATTTAGCTACCTTTTTAATGACTTCTTCTACATAACCAACCCTTACGTTACAAAATTCTTCAATATACTCTTTCACAAACATTGATTGTTTCTTTAGACTCTTGCATTTGTCCAAGGAGATTTAGCTAGTAATATTGGGGTATAAATTCACCTTTTAATTTTGCCACCATTCCCAATTAGTAACCTTCTTCTTGCCTTTGTTCCTTTGCTCCACTTGCATGTCATCCCACCATAGTGATAAATGTCCCTTCAATTTCATCACTACAATTTTCACCTTCTTCTCCTCAACTACATTCTTGTAGTCAAAATATTTATCCATGGCGATGATCCAATCAATCACCTATTTAGCATTTAAGTTGCCTTCTTGCATAGGCACTTCCAATCTCGGTTTGATGCTTAATCTAGCAATTATCTTGATCATTCTTTCTTCTTAAGTTCCTTCTTAAAGATTAGCTTCTTTTGACGACTCTTCTTGATCGTTGATGTCACTAGTGTCAACTCTTCTTCTGTATGTTATATCCATTGCATCTAATCTTGTTTGTATGATTCTCTTCAAGTATGATTTGGTTGGAAACTAGTCTTCCTCAGCCTATTTTTGCTCCTTTGGTTCCTCTAGCTCTATGCGCCATCTTATTAATTTATTGCACAATTTATCTTACAAACATTGTTTGACTAAGTTTCGCTATAACATTTAAAAAAGTTAAAATTCCATACTAAAAATAAAATCTCGCAAGCTTATGCTTCTAACAAAAACCTCCAAGAAGCCTCATTGATCTAAATGAAAGGAAAATATTTGATTTGTCCCTTATCTCCACCAGCTTCAAAAGACCCACTTGACCCTCAATTTCCTTGGATACTTCGTCTACTTTACACTTAAATTTTGAAACCATATAGGAAAAGCTCTTACATTTTCCATCACTTCCTAAATTTGTTGTTAGGTTTGGGAATTGGCTTATCCTTATCATCCTTTTCCTTGTCTTTTTTCTTATTTAACCATTAATAGCCATGACTTTATATCTAATATCCCATATTTTTATTTAGAGATGACAAATCTTTATGTCACTTCTATCCATTAAGTTTTGTTTGCAATTGAAAGGGGAATAGTTGTTTTGGGTGTTATTCTAATAATGTGTTGAACAAATGCTTACAAGACGATCTAGCTAGCCTAAGACATTATTACTCCACCATCTTTAAGGTGGTGTTACTCTTAACTAACAGATTGTTGTTACTCCATCATCTTCAAGGTGTTGTTACTCCTAACTCGCAGATTGTTGTTACTCTGCCTTCTTCATAGTGTTGTTATTATAGGTTGTTATGATGTTGTTACTCCAAGATCCCAGTTTGTTGTCACTCCAATGAATCTATATGTTATTATTCTAGCGTATGGCTATTGCTACTTTGGGGAAGTTGTTATATGCACCATTACCTATTGAACACTATGGTACGAGTGAATACCAAGTTAACCCCCAGTAATCATGCATATGAGGCTAGCCACATGTACCCCTTGAAGAACCCATAACTCTAAATGAAAGATGAGGAAGTCAAACCTTACCTCTAGTTGGTTACTAGACTATGTTAAATACCTAGCCATAGTTGAGCAGAGCAACAGGAGTGGGAATTTAAAGAGCAAAACAAAGGAGTTTAAGACTCTGTAGCACCTTTGCAAGCCACAAGTCTTAGATAAGTCTATATGAAGTACCTCTTCATTTATACTTGGCATATTTCCATATCAAAGAAAAATTAAGGGGCATATTTCCATATCAAAGAAAAATTAAGGAAAACAACCTCACCTTCTAATTGGATTTTTTTTCATAATGGTATCACAAGGAAAAATTTGTGTCTATTATGGATGGTGTGTGTATTTATTTATGTTCTATATTTCTCGCATTTCAACTAATTTATTTAGGAATAAAAAGCTAATATATAAAGAATCTGATATCTAAAAGGAATTAACATTCACAATAAATATATCAATAATTTTATCCAATCTATTACGACAAATTGTTCTAATGGAATATCCATGGAAATTTACAAATCAGGAATATTCGACATGAGGGGTACTAAGCCTGCAGGTATAAGATCAACCCTAATCAAACATAGATATATAGTAATAATTACAATATAAGGTCAAATGTAATTATTTAGGTTGGTTGTTGCATGGGGAATTGAGATCGCACATAAGAAGAACACCTTTGAAGGTAAGACTTCAACTCCCAAATTGGTGGCTATTCAAGCCATTTCATTTGTAATTCTTGCCAAGAATAGACTCTCTCCCAAGTTGTAAATTTTCAACAGGTACTTCCATTGATAATTCTATAGGGCCTCTTTGATGGTGCAAGTCAATCGGGGGGTCAATTCTACAGTGTTGGATTCATCTTATCATTCTCTAACCATCATTATTTTCAACGGAAAGCTAACGTTGGTTTTAACACTAATAATATGGGAGAATTTTTTGCTCTATTTTTATTACTCAAAACAGTTGCTTCTAAGGAGATCCAAAGGCTTCAATTCTTTGGGGATTCTTTTTGTTATAAATTGGATGTGAATTTGTAATCAAGCGTTAAGTCTCAGTATTGAAGCAATCGCAAATCAGATCATGGCTGCAATCTCTTTATTTCAAGGCATTTCTTTCGATTGTGTTTAGAAAGATTTCAATATTATAGTAGACACTCAAAAGCAACTCTCAATATCCCTAAAAATACTTTTGTCTTAGAAGAACTTCAGAGGGGACTCTATTGTTGCATTGATCCTAGCTCTTACCTCTAATATATGTATCAAATGGTTATTGTGAAGGCTTGGTAATTGATCCTATGAAGTTATGTAATTGAACATTATTGGAACACATATAAATTAGCACATTTTCTGTGTAGTACCTTAAAAAGTAAATAAGATTTTTTTAATACCTACTGTGGACATACCACTTTTGGAATGTATTTCACATTTCTTCTAAAATAGAAAGGACATTTTTTTTCAACATATATTGTAGCCAAATTGGAGAATAAAATAATTATTTGATCAAATAAAACCAAATTGTCATGAGCTTCATAGAGAGATTTGCCATTGGACTAAACCTAAAATTCATGTGATGAGAGAATATATAAAATTTTCACATACTAAAATGGTTGTTAGACACCTAATCCTCATGTCCAGTTGGGCGAAAATGTGTAAATATGTAAAAAGAGAAAATTGAATTGTTATAATGGGAAGAGACCTTGGAATCTGAATCCCAAAGAACATCCCTCTTCATGTATATAATGATGATCACATTAATGCAACATAATTTTGGGGACTTAAACATCCTGGCCTAAAATGGAATCAAAGCTTAAGTTCTTAGCTCGTTTGTCTTGGGCAGTAACTCCTACTTGCCATCTATTTCCGTTGGTCTCCTCTGCTCAAAATTGTTACCTCTGAGAACCCTAACGCTCCATTGCCATCTATGTCTATTGCTAGATTATGCTCCTACCCATTAGTGCACCAAATGTTTTACAAATATCTTTGTCTTGTTAATCCTATCAATTACCCAATCTCCATTATTGTTTTATGCATTAAGCTTGATGTTGGGTGTGTGTTATATTCTTTCCATGACTAGCCCCATGTCCAGAGTTTTGAGTTGTGGAAACTCAAGATGGAGGATCTGCTGGTGGATAAATATTAGTGGATTGCGATAGATCCGGGTACTAAACTAACGGAAATGTCAACTGAACACTGGGCGAAGTTGGATCGGAAGGCAAAGAGCATAATATGGTCGTGTATCTCAGATTCAGTATTGTTGAATGTATCAAGGGAAGCTTCGACGAAGGCTTTGTTGGACAAGTTAGGGACTTTGTACCAATCTAAGTCTCTGGTGAATAAATTGTTCCTACGGAAAAAGTTGTATAACCTAAGGATGAAGGATGGAGACTCGATGACAGAGCATCTGAATGCCTTTAATATTATGGTAAGCCAGGTTTTATCTGTTGATATCAAAAAATTAGATGAAGATAAGTGTATCAATTTGTTGTGTTCTCTACCATATTCGTGGAATAGTTTGGTTGTTGTAATAGGTAGTAATGTGACCGCCTTGCAGTTTGATGAAATAGTCTCATCCTTGTTCTTAGAGGAGATGAGACAGAAAAATACATAAAGCCAAAATGTTGATGCCTTTTCTATACGAGGACAGTCCAAAAATAGAAACAAAGATAAATCCTCAAGTGGGAGATCTAAATCTAGAGGGAGATCTAAATCTCCAGGAAAACCTGTAAAGGTGTGCTGAAAATGCGGAAAGGAAGGGCTCTTCAAAAAGGACTATAGATATAAAGCTCTTGAGAAAGGAAAGGAATCTAATGATGCTCCTTCTGCAGAGACGAAAACCACCTCAGATGAAGGCAGTGATGTGTACTTAGCTTCTTCTCCAAGTACACATGTAAATCATGAGGCATGGTTGATTGACTCAGGTGCATGCTTCACTTCACTCCCCACAAGGAGTGGTTATGCGAGTATGATAAATATGATGGTTGTGATGTCTTCTTAGGGGATGAAGGAAAGGCTAGAATCGTCGATCATGGGAAAGTCAAGTTGAAGCTACAAGGTGGAAGGATTAGAACGCTTGCAAGTGTTCTGCATATTCATGCATTGGCTAGAAATTTGATTTCTGTAAGCAAGCTGAATGATGCAGGTGTAAAAACAGTGTTCGAAAAAGATACCTACAAGATGGTTTGGGGAGCAGTGGTATTGATGTGTGGAGTTTGGATTGGAACTATGTACAAGCTTCAGGGTAGCATTGTTATTAATGGGTGCAATAGTTTTGTGGTTCCTGTAAGTGGAGTAGAAAATATAGTGGTCTCTGGAGAAAAGACCATGCTATGGCATCAAAGGCTTGGACATATTGGAGAGAAGTGCCATCGAATACTTCATGGTAATGGTATGGTAGAAGGTATGTCTAATTTCTCTCTAGATTTTGATTCCTGTGAAAATTGGGTATAAGGGAAGCAGAATTGAGTGTGTTTCCCCTCTGATGCTAAGAGGGCCAAACAGATATTAGATCTTGTGCACAGTGATGTGTTTGGACCTGTGTCGGTTCCACCACTAGTTAAGTTTGTGTACTATGTATCATTTATAGATTACTTCTCAAGGAATACATGGATATAATTCCTTAGGAAGAAATTTTAAGTCTTTGACAGGTTTAAAGAATTTAAGGCTCTGGTGGAAAGCCAGACAGATAAGAAAATAAAGGTGTTGAGGACAGATAACAGTGGAGAGTTTTGCAAGAAAGAATTTGAAGAGTTTTATAAGAAGTGTGGTATAGCACGACAGAAGACTACTCCATACACACCTCAGCGAAATGGAGTTGTAGAAAGAATGAACAAGACATTGATGGAAAAGGCAAGAAGCATGCTCAGTGGTGTCGGGTTAGGACAAGAATTCTCGGTAGACGCAGTGGAAATTGCATGTTACCTGGTCAACAGATCACCATCATCAGCGTTGGAGGATAAGACTCCACAAAAGGTATGGACTGGTAAGAAACCCTCTCTTTCACATCTGAGGGTATTTAGATACGATGCATATGTATATATTGCAAGGGAAAAAAAAAACCAAGTTGAATAGTAAACTTGAAAGGTGCATATTTATTGGGTAAAAGGATGGTTTAAAAGGTTATAAGCTTTGGAACCCAAAAACAAGGAAGGTCATGTATAGTCGTGATGTGGTGTTTAGAGATGTGAAAAATGTTATTAAACATGAAGTCCTACCAAAGGAACTTGAGAAGATAGAGTTTAAGCTAAAGGAGGAGAAATCAGACTCTACAATAGAAGAGGAATCAGAAGATGAAGAGCCACAAACTCTAGCTGTGAGAAGATTAGTTCAAGAAAGAAGGCATCCATGAAAGGCATAGTCTAGATGCTTTTTGTCCAAATTTTTCTTTATCTATCACTGATGATGATCCCAGAACTGTCAGGGAAGCAGTAGATTCAAAGGATGGAAAACTCTGGAAAGAGGCCATGGTTGATGAAATGGCGTCTTTGCACAAATATGAGGCTTTGGATCTGGTGGAGGTGTCGACTGGAAAGAAACCCATTGGCAGAAAATGAGTGTTTAAGAAGAGGATGAATGCAAAAAGCAAAGTGGAGAAATACAAATCTCAGTTGGTAGCGAAAGGTTATTCCCAAGTGCTGGGAATTGATTTTGGTGATATTTTTTCTCTTGTTGCCATGGTAGCTTCTATTAGATTACTTTTATCTGTTGTTGCTTCTTTTGATTTTGGGGTAGAACAGATGGATGTAAAGACAACATTTCTTCATAGGGATTTGGAAGAAGAGATGTACATGTAACAACCTAAAGGCTTTGCGGTGAAGGGTAAAAAAGAACTGGTATGCGGGTTAAAAAAGTCTTTGTATGGGTTAAAACAGTCACCAAGAATGTGGTATCAGAAATTTGATACATATATACAAGGACTTTGCTTCATCGGAAGCAAAGCAGATCACTGTGTATATTTTAAATTAATTGATGACTGTGTTATTTATTTCTTCTTGTGTGTGGATGATATGTTGTTGATTGGAAATAACAAAGAAATTATCCAGGAATTGAAGACCCAATTGTCCTCCAAATTCGACATGAAAGATCTCGGTGCTACAAACTATATTTTGGGCATGGAAATTAAATGAGATTGGCAAAAAAGAAGCTCTAGTTAAACCAGAGGAAGTATGTCAAGACAATATTGCAGAGGTTTAATATGCAGGATAGTAAACCAGTGAAGGTTTCTATTCTTGTCAGTGTAAGGTTATCTATTGAACAGTGTCCCAAGACACCAGAAGAGGAAGAGGACATGTCCCGTATTCCATATGCAAGTGCAGTCGGTAGTCTGATATATGAAATGGTTTGTACTAGACAAGATATTGCACATGTAGTGGGAGTATTGAGCAGGTTTATGTCAAAACCAGGGAAGGATCATTGGACAATAGTGAAGCAATTTTTCAGGTATTTGCATGGCACTAGTGATTATGGACTGTGCTACCAAGGAAGACCAGGATTAGATAGAGTTTTGGACATCCGTGGATTTGTTGATGCACACTGGGCTGGAGATCTGGATCAAAGAATATCTACAAGTGGGTAGGTATTTAACCTATTTGGAGCTGCAGTCACTTGGATGAGCAAGAGACAATCTATAGTGGCACTTTCAACTACAGTGGTAGAATACATGGTAGCCACTCATGCAAGCAAGGAAGCAATTTGGTTGTAGAGATTGTGTTCAAGTATGGGATTGATACAATGAGCTATAAGGATAAACTGTGACAGCCAAAGTGCAATTTTCTTGGCAAAGCGCCCTGCTTATCATTCAAAGACAAAGCACATTGATGTTTAGTATCACTTTGTGAAGGATATGATTGAGGACAAAAAGATGTTGTTGGTAAAGGTGGACACTTTGAAGAATGTTGCAGATGCATTGACGAAGTCTGTGAGCACTGAGAATTTTTCTTGGTGTAGAAAAACAATGGGGCATTGCAGGGGTGGACTAATGACTAAGCTCCCATGTGGTCCCCCATGGAAAGAAAACAAGAAGTGGGAGGATGTTGAGTGTGTTTTATATTCTTTCCTCAACTAGTCCCATGTGCGGGGGGTCACAGGGGGGCAAAAGACCCCTCATGTTCGTTGCATCGGGTGCAGCAGGGGGGTCACAAGGGGGGCGATAGCCCTCCCTGTCAGGGGGTTTGAGGGGGGTGGTAGCCCCCCTCTACAAGGTCTGAGGCAATGCCCCAGGGAAAAAAAATTAGACCCTATATTAGGTGGTCAGACCTAAATATGGTTTTGTGCATGATTTTCACACATGGTTTTGGGCATGATGGTCTTCTTCCCATGGTATTTTGTAGATCCAGTCAAGGGAACTTTGGCTATGTTCTAGTCCATGGTTAATGGATTGGGGTTTATGGATGCTTTGGCATGTATATATATGTATTGTAACATTGAAAGGAATATAATGAAAGTCAATCTAGTAGTCTCGGTTTTGGGATCCAGAGGAAAATCTTTGTGAATATTTGTTTTACGTTTTATGCTCTCGCCATTGTTTATTTTCTGTTTTTAGAATTCGTATGCAAACAATTTCTGTGCGGGGTTAAAACTTACACTTGAAAGGCTACGACGCGACCAAGTTGGTGTGGATGTGCATTCATGAGGATTTGAACAGTCAACCCACCATTAACCACATTTTGTTTTCATAAAAGAGCTTGCGGTTGGGACGTAATTCGAACTCGAAAAAATCAATCTATTCTCGTGAGATTTAAAGCACTTGTCTTCATGTCAAGCACGTAGAATTTTTTTTCATGCAACACAATGTTGGTTGTTGTAGTAGAGGATTGAGGTCTCTTGTAACCATTTGTCATGACTCACGGGAGAAGAACCGTTTCCTTTGCGAGGTTCTTTATTTTCAAGGCCATACAAAAAAGAGGCCTAGTTCAGGCGAATAATGGGAATGATAGGACAGCGTCATGTGTTTGTAAGCATTAGACTTAGTTAACATAAAAACAAGTAAAATGCTTTGTTAGATGAGAAAGAGAATTTGAAATATATTTAAAAGTTGTACATCGTTATCATTGATTTGTTCAAGGATGAGATCTTAACAAGACAAAAGAATAAATTGTATAGATGATGATATGATGATGGGCATCCCCAAGCAAGACAGACAAAGAGTTTCCTTTGATATAGAGTTGTGTGCTACATTTTTAGGTATTGTGTAATGCTAATGTGGCATATTGTAATTAAGCCACGCGGGGTTTCTATGGAAAATTAGGATGTATTATTATTGTTGTTACAAAAGGAAATGAGAATATTTAAGATTGTTTTTTTTCAATGTATTATATGAGTTTAAGCATACATTGCAAAGACTTTAACCCAAGGCTCTACTTAAAGATGCATTCTTTGATCTCCATTATGGGTGTGGTGCTCACTGGCAAAGAGAAATACCATGAATGGTCTAGAAATATCAGGCACACCCTCATCTTTAATGACTTATGGAAAGGTGTTTATGAAGGAGAAAGTGACAATGAACCCGCTAAACTCGTGTTAGACAAAGAGCTCGCCATATAGGAGACCAAGGACAATAAGGCTTATGCCCTAATTGTTGCTCTTATAAGCGAAGAGGTGAGTCGTCATATAAATGCTTATGAAGCATTGAAGGAGTTAAAAAAATTGTATGACTCACACTAAGAATTGGAAGCAGATCAATTGATGATTAAGCTCTTCAACCTTAAATTGAAAGATGATGATGACCCCTTGACCTTAGCCTTAGAGATTAGAGTTATCATGTATGATGTAGACACCACTGGAGTTAAAATGGATATTTCTCTCATGGCCTTTTGTAGAAATTTCACACAAAATCACTAACAATTCTCTTAATGATTTTTGTCAAATACTTAGCATACACAAATTTTTGTCTCCAATAAAACTTCAAAGTAAATGCATTTCACTCAACACTCACAACTTGAATTTTATGAGCATAAATACAATGTTAAGTAATTTGCAACACAAAAATAATGACAATAGACAAGCATTCATTGACACAATGGCCTTGGAGCAAAGCCCAGGAAATAAACCCCCTAAGGAAAAAACCCAAAGAAAGAGTTTTTTATTATTTCTTTGAGCATTCAAGAATTAAATGCAACAATACAACTTAGCAATACACAACAACTTATCTCTTTAACTTATGTTTCCCCTCCTCGAAAAATGTGCTAAATCTCCTCCCTTTGATTTATATGGCAATATTTCTTAGAGATATGTACGGTCGTATTGCACTGTAGGGTCAAATTCCAACATGATCTTTCTCAATTTCTATACATAAATTATACATGTTGTCAAAACAGTATGGAATATCCAACCTGTCTTTTCCCTTGGAAATCATGCCTCAAACTACCCTTCACACTATTGTACAATCATATGTTTTAGTAGCAATTAATGTTGAATATTTACTTGGATTTTTATGCCCTTTTCTCTTTGATTTTCACTCAATCTCTGCTTCAAAAAAAAAACTTCCTCTCTGGTCTTCTCTCTCACACTCAATGCACTCATGAATACTCTCTCCCTCTCTATCTCATGTGAATCTCTCACATTCTCTCATGTGAATCACTCACAATGATGCATTTCTCTCTAAAAAGTTTTTTTTATACTTTTTCTCTTAATGACTTAACCCTAACTTCTCTAACCACCTTTTCAGTGGCTCATATCAGATTAGATCTAGAGATAGAATTTAATCTCGCATTAAAGACAATTTATTTAATTTCTCTTTAAATGTATTTTTAAGTCATTAATTACAAAAAATCACTTTTTCTAATATAAAATACAAAACTCACTTTTATAATATAAAATCACTTTATATGAAAAAGTCACATCCTAGAGAGAGAACTTTAGTGTCCCCCACCATGATAGACATCAAAACATGGAAGAAGATCTCCTGAGCTATAATTTCTCAACACCTTTGTCAAGGCTCTTTGTCTTAGATACTTGCACTATCGTGAATCTTTGCAAGTTAGTACACAATTCAAGGATATTACTTTTGACTCTCTTGTGGAGAAGTTTGTAGATTGGGATAAAGTGTTTGGGAAGAGGATGACAGCTTCTCGAACACCTAAAGAAGTAGTGTGTCTTGCATAGAAAGAAGAATCAGTGACAAGATTCTTCTAGAGGACAATGTAGTAGAAGAGGACGTGGAAGGAAGAATCACAAAGGCAGGGGGTAAACATCATCAAGGAGAAAATTCTAACCTCCATTGCATTCGTTGTAATAGAGATGGTCATGATGCATCCACATGTAGAATCCCCTGGGATAGAATCCAGCAAGAATGCAAAGAAAACAAAGGTAAAACACCAAATCCAGTGAAAGGTAAAGCACATAAATCTGCTCATTACATTGTTTCTCGTTGCTATATTGGAGTAATTAAGATTTGTTTCATACTTCATTTGCTTCTTGGAAAGATGCATGGCTACTTAATACAGGTGCAACCTGCCATATGACCTTCTGAAAAGACTTCTTTGAAAACCTCAATGACAATGTAGATGGAGCAGTATACTTTGCAGACAAGTCAAGTCTCAAGCCATCTAAACTTGGCACCATCATGCTTAAATTACCTGGAACTTTCTTTTGTGTGATGTACTCAACCTTCTCGAACTATAGAGAAATTTGATGGCAAAGTTGAGATAAGAAAAGCATCATAAAACACAGTTATCATGACTAGAATAGAGAAAGAAAGATTGTTGAAGCTGCAAGGAACATTTGTCATGCACAAAACCCTACATATAGTTCTTTATACAACGAAGGTACATTTCCATCTAGTATTCTTTGGCATGCAAGATTTTGAAATCTTAATTATGACACTATTCATTTGTTGAAAAGAAATTGTTTTTCTAGTTTGCCAATTATTCTAAGGAAATTGAAGCAATGTGATGCTTGTATACTAGAAAAACATAGCAAACAATAATTTCATGAATATGCTTCTAGAGCGCATAGAAAGCTTGCACTGACTCATTCTAGTTTGTGTGGCCCTATGCCTATTTCTTTTGCAAATGGAAATAAATATATTATGACTTTTATTGATGATTACACCAAAATGTGTTGGGCATACCTATTGAAAAGTAAATCAAAAGCTTTTGAAACTTTCGAGAACATCCATGCATGGATTGAAAATGATGCACAATCATTTATTCATCTCTTCATACAAATAATGGAAAAGAATATAGTTCTAATGAATTTGAAAACTATCTTCGTCGACATGGGATTCAACATCAAACAGTTGTTCCATACAATCATCAACAAAATGGTGTAGCTCCAAAAATGAACAAGACTCTTAAATATGGTTCGTTCAATGATGTTTTTCAAAAATGTAAAGACGGTGTTTTAGTTTGTTGCAATTCTATGTGTAGTATATATCAAAAATAGATGTCCATCTCATGCCCTCTAAAACAAGACTCCTTATGAAATGTGGTATCGCCATTTTCGACAAGGCATCTCAGTATCTTTGGTTCCACCTGTTATGCCTTCATTCCTAAGTAACAAAGAAAAAGCTTGATGCAAAGAGTCGAAAGTGCATCTTCATGGGGTACTTGGATACCACCAAAGCATATCATCTAAGATTAGGTAAATAAGAAGTCTATATTTTCTAGAGATGTGATTTTTATTTAATCTTCCAAGGCTGACAACATTGTTGAGTGGCAACTTGATTGGTTGGATAGATTCAATCATGCAAAAACTTACCATGAATTTGATAATGAGATTCCACATCTTGAAAATGGGGATCCCTATCTTGGATCAATCTAAGGAATCTTCTTTTGAAGCAATGTCTCCCCCTCATAATGTTCCAACCACTTCTTTAGATCCAAAAGAACCTTTGAGTGATGCGTTTGAGAGGATTGGAAGGCTAAATCATGATGCAACCCCAGCTCAATCAACGGAGCAACCTGGAACATCTCAGAAAGAGTCCTTCAAAATGTCTCATTAAAACATTTGAAAGTGTTCACCTTGATGAGATTGGAAAGGCAGAAATTAGAAGTTCCACAAAACAAAATGGAGGTGATGTAGATGATTCTAATTCAATTGAAGATATAGATGTTTCTTATGATTATGAATTAAAGATGTCTACCAAATTTGAACCAACTTCCTTTAAAGAAATCACTTCTCGTGATGAATGGAAAGAAGAAACGCAGGAGTATGATGCTCTCATAAAGAATGAAACATGGAAGCTAATGGACCCTCCATTTGGAACCAAACCAATTGGCTACAAGTGGGTCTTCCAAAACAAGTATAAATTAGATAGCTCACTTGACAAACGCAAAGCAAGGCTCATGGAAAAAAGATTTGCACAGAAAGAAGGGGTTGATTATGAAGAGACCCATGCCCCCACAACAAAATGGATCACCATCTTGACTCTTTTTGCCTTGGCGGCTCAGAGTGGATGGAAAGCCCATCAAATGGATGTAAGGACTTCTTTATTTAATGGAGACTTGAAAGAAAATGTTTTTTATGTTCCAACGAGAAGATTTTATTGTGAAGGGGCAAGAAAAGAAGTATGCAAACTCATAAAATCCTTGTATGGCCTCAAACAAGCACTGCGAACCTCGTATGAAAATTTCCCTGAGCATCTTCTGAAATTAAATTTCAAACACTTTAATCTTGATGATGCAACTTCATTTGTCAAGAGTGTTGGCAAAATTGTTGTCTATTATGTGGTTTATGTAGATGATTTGTTGATAACAAGGAACAATGGGAACTATATTGTATCCATAAAGAAAGAATTGAAGAAAGGATTTGAGATGACAGATTTGGGATACCTTCATTACTACTTGGTCATTGAAGTGACCCAACATCTAAGGTAGAAATTCCTTTGCAAAAAATAAATAAATAAAAAGAAATAAAGTACATTGGAGAATTGTTGAAAAAGTTTTGCATGGCTTAATCAAATCATTTGTGCACTCCAATGGAACAAAATCTGCAATTCACATCTAAAAAAGGAAATGAATTTGAGAATGCAACTAAATACAAACAACTTGTGGGAAGTGTTATCTACCTCACCATTGCTAGACTAGATATTTCATTTGTTGTTGGAATCCTTTCCAAGTTTATGCAAAAGCCTTGTGAAAGATATTGGTCTGCTGCAAAAAGAGTTCTAAAGTACTTGAAATGAACTTAAGATTTTAGACTCAAATATTCATAAGTGGATGACTTCAACTTCAAAGTTTGATAGAGAGAAATAAAATGGAATGTCTACTTGAGGCTATGTTATGAGTCTTGGATTAAGAATTGTCTATGTTATGAGTCTTGGATTAAGAATTGTCTCCTAGAGATCACGCAAATAGTCAGTTCTAGCAGATTCCACAACAAAGGCAAAATATGTCGCAATTGCAGAAGCAACCAAAGGAATTGTGTGGCTCATGAAAATTCTTCAAGATTGGCAAGAGAAACAAGTGAACTTTACTCTTCTTGTGATCAACAATATTCTACAATTAAATTGGCCAAGAATCCCAAATTCCATGATCAAACCAACATATCTACACAATGTATCATTTGATTTGGCATCATTTAGAGGCCAAGACTATTCACCTACGACATTGGTCTACAAATTATCAAATTGCAAATATCTTCATCAAAGCATTTAGAAGAGAAAAGTTTAAAAGATTCATAATGATGCTTGGACTCATAAACACCCTTTCAGATTAAGAGGGGGAATGTTAAACACCCAATCCTCGGGGATTGGGTGAAAATGTGTAAATAGAAAAATTTGAATAGTTAGAATGGGAAGAGACTTGGGAATCTGAATCCCAAAGGTCTGAGGATTGGGTGAAAATGTGTAAATATGTAAATAGAAAATTTTGAATAGTTAGAATGGGAAGAGACATTGGAATTTGAATCCCAAAGGTCACCCCTCTTCATGTATATAATGATGCTCACATTAATGCAAAACATAATTTTGAGGAGTTAATCATCCTAGCTTAGCAATGGTGGAGGATGAAAACCACCTTTGATTAGACCAACTTGCATACACATGTATTACATCTAACTTTTAAACTATTTGTAGCACTATAGATCTTCATAGTTTGTTAATTCATGAAGACCAAAGCATTTATCAATTTTTTTCTATCATAAGAACAATGCCAATCCAAATAGAAGGTAAATTAAGTTCATTAAGCACAATTGTGAGCATGCTAAAGGGGTTTTCTATAAGGCAGACAGCCTAATAACTTATTATTTGGCCTTAGGAGAAGCTTCAAATCCCTTATTCAAATATAGCACATGTATGCATGCAAAGATCACAAGGTTGATTAGGCAAAGAAATACAGAAGCCCATAATACAATATGGCTCCCTCCTAGTTGCAAACTTCACAAGGATACTGAGATAAGAAGATTCTGATGGGAAGCAAAAAACTCGCTAAGGACTAGAGACGCATTCTTAGACTAATAATAGTTGCAGAGAAGCTAATAAATTCAGGGTCAGCCTAGAAATTTAGAACCACTCCTTCATGTAAAGTAAATACAGATGCAATCAAAGAACTGTTAAACCCCAATTCCCTCACTATCTCAAGGCATGTGTCAAGAAATCTACTGCATGGAGGATATATCTAGCTTTGCCTGGACTCCCCACACAAAGGATATATCTGAAGGCATGTGTCAAGAAATCTACTGCATGGAGGATATATCTAGCTTTGCATGGATATATATCTAGCTTTGTCATAACAAAGAACACAAAATAGTGGGAGATTACTATGAGATAATGATGTCCAGAGTAATGCAACTGATGATGTTGCGCATAGACTTATGCAAGACCACCCTTAATGAATCAAGTCACCTACTTTCACAATATGCATGCCAAAGTCTCTTCCAGAAATAGTAACGGAAGATGTTGATAAGTTACAACCATCGCTGAAAGTTCAAAAGGGGATCCATATGCTGAAAGTTCAAAAACCACGACAATGACCATACAACATATTGCGTACTGCCACATAGCGTAGAAAAAGCAAACAGCCCTGGAATAAATCAATAAATTATCCCAACAAGGGTCACTAAATTTCTTCCTAAAAATATTCAAGTCTCTGTGAATCGATAGGATCGATAGATCTTTCTACCACAAACCAGAGGAGGAAGTCAATTCTGACTAGGATGCTTTAAGCCTACAGAAATTAATAAATTCTAGTGATAACAAAATCTTCTTAGTGTATTATCTTCTGAATATGTTCTGATTTAAGTTGTTACTTATGTGAAGCAACAACAGGAAAAGTCATTTTCTTAATATAAATTTTGTTATATATAAAGGTCTAGACCTGTTTTATTGACATAATTCTTAACAACCAATAGAATGGTATCGGTCTTACATATAGGTATTATGATCATAGATGGTCTTCCATGTAAAGAAATCTCTTTGGGAAAACTATGACAAATGTTTTTTGCCATTAAAAACTTGTATTTACCTAAACTCAGGAAGTGAAATTTAAAAGGGATAATACAATTTCACATTGCTAAAACGAACCTGTTCATAGACCGATGCTGAAACAATCTGAATCGGGAAAATATCAATGGTTGTCATCAGCTCAGAAGATCGGAAAAAACACATCGAGTAATAAAAATGTAAAATATCTCTTTTGTTTTCTTATATATTTAAATTTAAAAATCAGCAAAAAAAAATCATATTTTCAGGTGCAGTTCCTATCACTACAAAAATTGTAGCTTTTTCAGTAAGAGGAAAAAATTACGATATTTTCCTGGTAATTAATCTGAAAACACTAAGAAAAGACGATTTTTCCAACTTTTTTTCTGGTTAATCAGCAATCTTTCCACACTGATAAAGAATGCAATTTATCCACGAAACTGAATGATATTCCAAAACTGGCATCAGAAACATAGATAACACTCATCACAGTTAGAGGAATGTATCAACCATGCAAAAAGAAAAGCTCCTGTCAAATGGAAGAACATAATAGAAACTCTCAAAGAATCAGTGTAATTTTTCCCATTGTACTTTACCTTAATTCTGTGGTTTCTAATATCTATCATATAGGCTTTTCATTTTTATCTCAAATTCTCGAGCTATCAAGTTAGTCCAACCAAACATGTTTTTTTAATCAATAAATATTAATGAATATAGAGTTCCCAATGTCCTTTGAACACCGATCAAGCATTTCAACAAAAACAGGAGGCTAACATGATGATTGATTATGTGGAACATACATGTTTTTCACACTGGACCAATTCTGAGATGAAAATAGGAACCTACAGATGATTTGTTCTTTGTCAGGTATTAACAACTTGACCCAGTATTTTACCTAATATGATTTTGTCCAACCTAATAAACCTATTGTTAATGCCGATAAGAGCCTCAATTTCCTTCTTTTGCTAAGCATGAAAGGGATCCAAAAGTTCATCTACATCTAACTAGTAACAACAAAGTCAAAAACTTCTGCCAGCAATTAGGCCAAGCAGAAACAGCATTGCAGTGTGTCATTTACTATTTCATACAAATAAATAGAATACAGTCTTCTATAGGTACTAGTTCATATGCTACCTTGAAAGAACACTGATAAAAAAAATTGAAACTAAAACCATGAAGAATTTTAGTAAATAAGCAACTTAGTAGGTTAGAAATATCGTTGTCAAGGAAAAAAGATATTGGAGTAACCGGTTACATGCTCATCTAGAAAGGAAAGATGAATCTTTTGTCAAAAGAATAGCATGGGAAAACATTTAACAGACACAAAGCCATGAGATTTCAAAGAAATGATAAAAGCAGTTCAGATTACCACTTCAAGTTAAAAGAAATAACACATGTTGAGAAACCCTAAGGCACCCAACTGTGAAAAATTTGGATATTCCATGTTTTAGATATTCCATAGCTTACAGTATATTGTTATTTGTTAAATACATCAACCAGCTAAGCATGCTACCCGAATGCCTTTGTAGTCCCTGCAATCCAGGATAAATCCATAACTAAAAAAGGAGGATTATACAATTTCACAATGCAAAAACAAGCCTGGTAATAAGGACCAGAATAAGACTTACAACAGTAACAGAAATATGAATCAAATATGCCAAAATGAAGAGCTCCTGTCAAAAAGCAGAATGTAATAGAACCTGTGAAACAAGGAAAAGAATGATGTAAGTTTTCCCATTCTCCTCTACCCTGTTGTGCACTCTGTCATGTAGAACCTTCAGCATTACTTCAAACTTTCAAGCTATCCAAAAAGTTAAACAAAATATGTGCTCCCATAAATAATGTAAGTAGGGGTAGCTCCCTTTAAACCAAGTGAACAAGTAATTTAAACGAAGATAAGGTACATAGAATACCCATTCGAATCAGATGGGTCAAAAATAAGTAGTTTATAGGCACAAATGCCATTATGCATAGGGGATATCTAAATACTCGAAACCCACTACTCCATTTCCATTTTTTGATTCACAGATATAATACAATCGATGCCTGACAAGAAAAGCTATCCTTCAAGCATGTTACAAGACAGTCCATCAAAATTGGAACATGCGGACAAATTCAAGCAATTTATGCTACTGGAATCAAGAACATTGTAACATGAGAGCAAATGGATGCTAACAAAATGTATCAAGTTCAAAAAGTGATCTCAGCCATGCCAGAGAAAGCAAAGGGCCAAAATCTTCCAGCAAAAATGGGACCACAAGAACCAAGATTGAAAAGAGGAAGAACATGCTCTTACTAACCAGCAAATGGCATGTCAACATCTGCATTTTTTTGTTGGCAACCCTATTTTCTTTTGTATAATAAGCGAACAGAATCAAAACAGATATGACAGAATAGAAAAGATAAAGTTTGCAGTAAATTCCTTGCAGGTTTTACTTTGGTATCCATGGAAAACATAACAATGTATGAATAAAAAGTGGTCTTCATTTTCTTTTTTACTTAATGGTACTAATAAATCTTTGCTACAGCACATGACGTCATTGCAAACAGGATAATTGGCAGGTGTGGTATCCTTCAATCTGTGGAGATTAGTTAGACAGCATGACTTGAGTAGCACTATAACAAGGCAACAGCCTCATCATGATGAAATGGCAATGGAGAGATTTTATAGAAAGTTATTATCACCATAAATGGAAATTAAGCACATTAAGAAAACAAATATAAACTGGAGAGTGAAATGAGTGAAAGCCTCCTTATCAATGGCTACATGCTAGTCGAGTCAATCCACTTTATGAATGTGGGATACACCAAGAAACACACTCAAGTGAAATAAAGCCTAAAATAATCTAAAGTCAAAGTGACTTTATTAATGTCCATGTCTAATGTCTAATTGACCATGATCAAGCCGATATTACTTTAACAGCCTCCCTTAATGAACAATCTACTAACCACACCAAGCTTATCCTGAAATCTGACAATATTTGTCAGAACCCAATGACTTGGTAAAAATGTTGATAATTTGATCCCAATGTTATTGGAACGTGACTGGAATTAGTGAAACAAGCCGGTCCAACCTGTTTGGGTGTCCAGCTAGTCAAGCCGGTCCAATTCAAGGTCTAGAGCTGAAAATGGCCGGTTCGGTACCGAACCAACCCTTTTTCACTGAATCGGCCAGTTTTGTACCAAACCAATTGGTTCCGTACAATGTAACCAAGGATGATCCAAACGCAACTAAAAAATACACACAAACAAAACAATAAACAAAAATAAAAATAAAAATTAAGCGGGGCAGCCTAATATTCAAGCCTACGGTACTACCATTGCTATATAATTAATGGCAATGTTAAATTCTTAAAGTAAAAGGAACTTAAATTTTTAACGTTATCACTAATTGACTCGGATGTTTGAGAGTGGTTCTGACTTCTTTGGATTTTATATGGGGAAAGTAGAATTTTAATCTCATTCAAAGTATGGCTCACTTAGCAGTTTTCAATATTTCCATTGGATTATGTCCCATATGAGGGTATGGAACTAGCATTTAATCAAGAGCAGCATGACCCCAATGTACCTTGTTGTTAGTGGCATTGAATGTTGAACTCCTCTATCACGACCCTGGTAAAAATGTACACATCACTCAAACAAAATCTCAATTTGACATGTGAAGCTTTTTTCTATCTTTGTTTAATGCCTAAAGCGTGATATTAATGATGAAGATCCCAATATAGGCAATGATTTTGATGATATGTAGGTATTTGTTGTAGCATGATTCTTTTTTACACTGCGGGCCATCTAGAGCCTCTTTGTTGATGTATTTTTAGTTCAAAAATGTATTGCACTAAGCAATTTTGGTTATATGCACGTCTTATTTGCAATAAAAATGAGAAATTTTGCATCTTTGTGTATAAATGGTTTGGATTCATATGGATACACATCAATATATATGTTTTTCTTTAAAATTTAAATATTTTGTTTTTTTGGTCGACCAATTTTTTGGTCAGGTTTTTTTACGGGTTCCAGTCTGGTACAAATTGGTTCCTGATTCAAAGAGTTTTTTGGTTTGATCACTAGTTCGATTATGATAATATTGTTTGGTCCTCCATGGGACAGTATTGCAGCCCAATAAATCCATCCTTTACAAGTTGTTTGATGAATAGAAAATGTATCTCAACATGCTTGGTACACTCATAGAAGAATGGAATCTTGGCTAGTTTGATCACCCCTTGATTCTCAGAAAATAGGGGTGTTGGCTCTATCGGACTCTATCTGTTGCATCTTCATGGTTGAAAGCATCCTCCTAAGACAATCCACCTCACATGCTCCTTGCACTACTACTCAGTATTCTTCTCCCTTGAAAAGGCTATGCATGTTGCTTCTTGTTGGTCCATGTGACTGCATCTATGCGAAGGTTGAATACATATCCAGAAATGAATTTTCTATCCTCCATAGAACCTACCCAATCTGAATCAATATACCTACATAGCCTAAGGTCTTTCCTTTTATTGTATAAAATGCCAAATTCAAGTTCTTTTTCACATATCTTAATTTCCTCTTTGTTGTATTTCAGTGTTCTACTTTGGGCACAATTATATATCTAGAAATGAAGCTCACAACATAGCTCAAATCAAGTCTAGTGGTTGTGAGGTATATCAAGCTCCCCATTAGTTGCTTATGGATTGACTCATTAACTTGCATGGCCCAAGGGCTCAATTATACGCTCTGCTAGATTAATTAGAGTTCGTAAGGAAGGTTGTATATGCTATAGACTCTTGAAACAACCAGCTCAATCATTAGTGCATAATGATATTAATCCATGTCAACTATGGCATAAAATATGTTCACCTTCACTACAAAGCTTTGCCAGCTTTAAATCAGATGGTTTCAGGTGTTCTAGAATTGTAGATGGAGCATGAAGATGTATGCTATGCACTTGGAAGAATGTTAAGAGGTATTTTCCAAGCAGTGAAAGTAAGTCCAAGGAAATCTTGGATCTAGTTCATTCTTATGTGTGTAGTCCAATGCCAATGAAATCTCTAGGAGGCTCTAGGTACTATGTAACTTTTATTGATGACTTCTCTCACAAGACATGGATTTACTTCATGAAGTCCATGGATGAAGTCTTAAACAAATTTCAAGAATTCAAGGCTGAAGTAAAGAACTTGACAAGAAAGAAAATCAAGATTCAAAGATTAGATAATGGAGGAGAATACACTTCCAACAAACTCATTGCCTTCTGTAAATAAGTTGGGATTAAGAGGGAGTTGGTAGTCCCTTACAATCCGCAACAAAAAGGAGTTGTTGAAAGAAAGAATAGGTCCATTGAAGAATTTGACAAGGCAATGATGCATGATCAAGACTTGCCCATGTTCTTATGTTGTGAAGCATCCATGAAAACATTCCATATTCAAAATATGGAGTCCTCATCGAATCTTGGAAGATATGACTGCTGAAGAAGCATTCACTGGACAGAAACCAAAGGTTGGACATTTGAGAATCTTTAGTTGCCCAATTTACACACATGTACCCAAGGATAAGAGGAAGAAACTAGAGCCTTTAGGAAAGCAAGGAATATTTGTTGGATACAGTGAGTCAAAAGGCCTATAGAATCTATGTTCAAGGACAGCAACAAGTTGGAGTTAGTATGGACATTACCTTTGATTAGAATGTTGACTATTGGAAGTCCAAAGAAGCTCCCATCGACTCTAATGATGACAAAGAACATGAAGCTCCCAAGGAAGAGGATTCAGGTCCTTCCAATTCTATAGAACATCTTGTAGATCATCAAGAAGAGCCAGAAGGGCCTAGTGAACCAATGGATCAAATTGTTGTTCTTGAAATCAAGAAGAAGCAGAAGTACATGCATCTCCACGTGGCACCTTCAAGGAAAGCAAGAGACCGGAGAAGTGTTCTGGATATGAAGCATTGATCACTAATCTCATTGATTTTGAACCTTCCAACTATGAGGCAGCTAGCCTATAAGTTTGGAAGGATGCTATGATGGAAGAATACCAATCTATTATGAAGAATGGCCTATGGGAGATTGTGTCAAGACCTAAAGGGAAATCAGTGACTCCAAATGGATATACGAAATTAAGCATGCAATGAATAGCAGTATTGACAAGTACAAGGTGAGATTTGTGGCTAGAAAATTCTCCCAGAAAGAGGGAGAGGATTATGATGAGACATTTGCCCGAGTTGCCAAGTACATTACTATTAGATCTATTATTTCTATTGCTTCTTCTATGTGTTGGAATTTACATCAGACGGATGTAAAGACTTCTTTCCTTGATGGTGTGAGTGAGGAAGAAGTATACATAGAAAAACCTCATGGTTTTGAGGTTCATGGGAAGAAGTATCACATTTGCAGATTAAAGAAAGCCTTGTATGAACTTAAGCAGGCACCTAGTGTTGAAAATGTAACTAGTATCAGTCTTCATAATTGTTGTTTGGCTCATGACATAATGTAATTCTTATGTATTTGCAAAAGAGAAGAAAAGAAAATTACTATAAAAATAAAAGAAAAATTATTTTTATAAGCATGCGTTTCATGCTCAAATTATTATGTTTATAGGTCAAAGCAACCATTGAGTGCTTCTAGGGTTGTGTCATGAGTCATAGTCCTTGTCATTACGTATTAGACCCTTCTTGGGATTTTTTATGTCAAGAAAGAAAAATTATGTGTGTCAAAAATGTATTTTGTACCTCCTCCACCAAGTCAGCCTGTCCTCTTGACAAGTCGGCCTCATTAAGGGAATTCGTCCACACTTAAAGACTATATATAAGTGAAGACTTTGACCTCTTGTGCTCTTAATCATTTAAGGTTCAATCTGCAATTAAAAAGTGTGAAGAAAGCTAAAAAGGAAGGTCTTATCATTGCAAGAAAGGAGCCCAAGCGAAGAAAAAGCAGCCCTAAAATTCTTTGTTTTATGTGACTTGTGCGAGTTGTAGTGCGTAACTAGGATCACCACAAGTCCGAGTTGTTGCAGGTTGAAATTGCATACTATATTAAGAAGATTGAGGCTTTCGGTTGGGCAAAATATTTGTGATCATCACTTGTTAACTTGAACATCTTTGTCTTGTTTAAAGAATATTGGTTGGAGGGCCAATTTGGTGGTTGAAGGAAATATGTTGTCTTGGTCTTAGGTCTTGGTTGTCTCACTTTGAATTGGTTCTACAAGAAAAAGAGAATTTTGGTTGGGTTTTCCCCTTGGAGAGGGATTTTTGCCTTGGCTGACAGCCTACACACTATGTTCTTTGTTATTGTGATTTTCATGCTTTTATGTTTTGATAGTTGTTTGATGTAAAGAAGATAATAAAGCATAAATATTTCACAAGCTATTATCAAGTTAAGAAAATATTTCTGCCTTTCTGATTTTCCAACAAGGTTTCAGAGCTAAGGTGAAGAAGGAAAAAGGCAGCTTGAAGATCATTTATCATAAGAAGAGGCTCCTAAAAGAGAAGATGCATCTATTGAAAGATACTATTTGGGAGAAAGAAGAAAGTTTTGGAAGAAGTCTTGGGACCTTCTTGAAAAAGTCTTAGGAAGAATAAGAAAAGACCTATAGAAGGGTGGGTTTAGGTCTTGTGATCTTTGGCTAACTTCATGGAAAGGTGTATGTGGATGTTCTAAGCATAAATTCTATTCATATCTTCTATAGGAATCTTTGTAACAAGGTCGTGTTAAAATCAGTTTGCAAAGAGAGGGTTGAGACCCATGTCTTGGTTAGAAGACGAGGCCTAGTAATGATCAAGTCCCCTCAAGAGGTAGCGTTAAAAATTTTAAGGTCTGAGAGGGAGGATATCACAATGAATATGTGACTTCGGTGACCATCAGTCTAAGGTGACCGCAGGGTTTGTGATGTTCACGGAAAAGTGTCATCAAGGCTGAATATTTCTATCATAGTCATGCCCAAAAGTGAGAGCTATGTTGAAGTTCCATTTCATGCATGGTTGTGATCTTATGTTTTAGAAATCACTAGTTTGGAAAGGTAGACAGTTGGTGGGAAGTGCTATGAAAATCTATGTTCAATCTTCTTGGAGCAATAGGAGGAAAAAACAAGAAGAGAAAAAGAAATCAAGCCTCAGTTGTCAATGATGATGATCCACCAAAGAATACCAAAACGGAAGATTCAAATATCAAAGACTTGTTCTATTAAGTCTTAAGGGTTGTTATCCCTTGTGTATCCTTTTCTTATAGTTTAGGTCATTGACTTTAGGCATTGTGAAATTTTTTGTATAGATTGACTTTGATTTGGATTCCTAGGGTTCAAAAATCTAAAAAGATTTGATAGAAAGTTCTTGCATTGTTTTGATGAGTTGAAGAAATCCTTCTATAATATCGGGAGCCACTACTTTTTCACAGAAGATAAGTATTTTATTCTTTATTTCCTTCATTGCATTGTTGTTGATTTCCTTTATGTTTCTAGCTCTATTTTGTTACTTGATTATAATCCTTTCTTTATGATTTCCTAAAAAGAGGTTTGCAAGTATATTCTACAAAATATCTATGAAAGAAAGGATTGTGGCTAGATCCAGAGGGAGCATCTAAAGAATACCTTGAATCTTAAAGAAGCCTTGTTTCAGAGGGAGCCAATCAAGGCTTATAGAGGGAGCAACTCAAAGTATGTACTTTTAGAATTAAAAATTGAAATAGTTCTCCTCCATCTTGAAAGGTATAAATCAAAGAAAGTACGACCACTTTGTTTTCGTATAATTTCTTTATGACTTTTTCATGTCCTTACAATCTAGGGTTTTGAATCTTAAAGAATCTTGATATCTTTAGGTTGTTTGACCTCTAGATAGTGTTAACCCTTGTAATATTAATTTTTACTTTTTGTTCACGCTAGCTTTTGTTTTCTAGGGTTTTGCACATAAAATCTAGGGTATATGATCAAAGCTAGCAAGGATTGAATTGAGTAAACCCTAGCGCTTGAAAGTTAAAATCCCTAGGAGTGATGTTTCCACTGAGAGTAAAAACCCTATTTAGGGTCAAGTCATGGAATATCTAGGGTTTGCAACTAAAACCCTAGTAGTATCCTTTGGAAACCCTGGACTAACAAAAATTAACATCATGCTCTTGTACATGTATATTTTGCTTGGTTGTACTTGTTGACAAAAAATGTAGGTACATGATTATATGAAAAAGGATGTAAGAACAAGACTAAAGTAAATCTCATGCTTAAGGAAGACTTCATGGTGGGCATGATGGAAAGAGGGAGCTATAGAAACATTGTTGATATAGATTATGGAAGGAGGAAAGTAAGCATGAAGGAAGATTAATGAGGAGATGGACCTTGAAGATGTTGATGAAGATAAAGTGGTGACAATAAGGATATCAATTTCATAAAGAAGCTATTATCAGTGTGAAGTTTGAAGAGAAGTAATATAATCCCTTCATTGATGACAAGACAAAAGTAACACGAAAAACTAATGATTTGAACCTTGTCACAAATGTTAGAAGATGGCTCTGTGATGTTCAAAAAGATCGAAGTTCTTTGATGACATGATGATGCAAAAAGAAGAACCTGTGATCTCCACAAAAAGAACAAAGTAGATGATGTTGGATACAACTCCTTAGTTAAGAAGGACATTGGATATATTCCCTTTCTGTGTGAAGGAACGTATATAGCCTCCCTGGAATGGACATGATTCTCTACTTCTTGTGTCATGCACTAGGACAGGACTAATAGTGATACATCTAGTGAAAGCCATGAGGAGAGAATGACAATCAAAAATTAGTAGAAGCACTACTAGTGGTTGTTTTTAGTTTGGGATCCAAAATGATTTCTTGGATGAGTTGTAATCAAGACTCAGTTGCGTTGAGTAGTGTTGAGTATGTTGTTGCTTGTGAGATTGGAAAAGAAGTTGTTTGACTAAGGAAGCTTTTGACGAGATTTGTTTGAAGGGATCATGAATCCCACAATTGTGATAACCAAAGCAGCATCAAAATGTTTTACAAGATTACAAAGTAACATTATGCATACAAATACAATTGTGACATAATACATATTCATTAATGATCCAATAGGAGAAAGACAAGATACAGTAGTTTTTTCATTAAGTCATCAAAATCAAAATGTGTTACATAGGTCGTAGCAATGCCAATGGCAAATAGAAATAAAAAATACAAAACAACTACAAGCCTCAAGGCATTAGGTAGCTCATGAGTCATCAATCCTCATAATCAAAATCAGCATCACTATACTCATCATCATGGTCACCACTACTCTCCTCTGTTGCATCCTCCTCTGTATCCAATGTCATCTTTGCATCTGCTGGTGTGGAGGATGACCCCTCTACAGTATCACCATCATCAAAAGTGACAGGCCCTAGCACTGGCTCATTAAGATCCAAGTTGGCCAATGCCAACTCAACACTGTTGTCTAAACCCATAGCATCAGGAAAGACATCCCACATCTTCGTCTTTCCCTTCAACCACTCATCCCTCCGCCTGTAAATAAGACGACAGTTGGTATGCACATACACCATTGTCTCTACCATGGACTGCTCAAGCCTCCTCCTCTTGACACTATACGAATTCCCATATGTGCTCCAATTCCTCTCGCAACAAGATGATTAATTCACCCGAGAGAGGAGCTTCACGGCTAACTGTTGTAGAAGAGGGCTTGTTGCCCCATGAGTTGCCCACCAAGAATAGGGTTTCTTACCCACCCTGTCTCTAATCACATCGTATCCTGCAAATCGACCAGTGCCAGTGTAAAACTCTACAAAGGCATCCTCCACCTCATCATGGGATGCTACCTCAATGCATCTTTCCTCCCCTGTGAAATTTCACCATCCATGTGAGGAGGGAAGGAATTTGCAGGAAGGTCCACCATTCAGCCACTCATGGTTGTAGTATTTTGGACTCAATGAGTGAGCCAAACAATTTAAAGGTGTAAAATTATTGTCCCATCTGCTAACAAGAATATCTTGTATGGTAGTGAAGAAGGTGTCTAATGATGTCTCATACTCGGGGCACTAACTCTGTAAAATAATGCTCCTCACGGACTCAATCATGGAATCTCATCCCTCATAAACCTCTCCTAAGAAAGGTCGGTTTATATCTGCAAATCGAAGCAAAGAAATGATATGGTCCATGATCTGAATAAGTAGATATACCCTCTCCCACCAAGCATCATCTAACACTATGTTCTTCACTCTTTTTTAGGCTGCTTGATCTGTCTTTCTCCAAAAAGACCAAAATTTTGAAATAACCATGGCCCCAAAAGGGTCGTGACCTCCCTCAACCTCTTCAACATGATGAATGAAGAGGCAAACCATGTATCTACAATCTTCAACAATGATAAATTGGTGTACTCCTTGTAGATAGTGAGGGCATTTGTATGATTTTGTACAAAATTGCCAATATGTCGTGCATCCTCAATAATGCCTCCAACCCAAAGCACATCAAAAGCAATAGATTTGAGTGCTAAATTCAAAGAATGGACAATGCAAGGTGTCCAAAATACTTATGGATATTTAGCTTCAACAATCATGCGATCAGCTTTGCAAACAAGTACATTATCTCTAATGATTTGCACACAAAAATCAACACCTACATCTTCAATAACTTTAATAAACAACTCACCCATATGTTGTGTATCCTATTATTGTCCAAGTGCATCCTAAATTTCTTCCTAAAAATATTCAAGTCTCCGTGAATCGATAGGATCGATAGATCTTTCTACCATAAACCAGAGGAGGAAGTCAATTCTGACTAGGATGCTTTAAGCCTACAGAAATTAATAAATTCTAGCGATAACAAAATCTTCTTAGTGTATTATCTTCTGAATATGCTCTGATTTAAGTTGTTACTTATGTGAAGCAACAACAGGAAAAGTCATTTTCTTAATATAAATTTTGTTATATATAAAGGTCTAGACCTGTTTTATTAACATAATTCTTAACAACCAATAGAATGGTATGGTTGCTTATCGGTCTTACATATACGTATTATGATCATAGATGGTCTTCCATGTAAAGAAATCTCTTTGGGAAAACTATGACAAATGTTTTTTGCCATTAAAAACTTGTATTTACCTAAACTCAGGAAGTGAAATTTAAAAGGGATAATACAATTTCACATTGCTAAAACGAACCTGTTCATAGACCGATGCTGAAACAATCTGAATCGGGAAAATATCAATGGTTGTCATCAGCTCAGAAGATCGGAAAAAACACATCGAGTAATAAAAATGTAAAATATCTCTTTTGTTTTCTTATATATTTAAATTTAAAAATCAGCAAAAATAAAAATAAATCATATTTTCAGGTGCAGTTCCTATCACTACAAAAATTGTAGTTTTTCAGTAAGAGGAAAAAATTACGATATTTTCCTGGTAAATAATCTGAAAACACTAAGAAAAGATGATTTTTCCAACTTTTTTCTGATTAATCAGCAATCTTTCCACACTGATAAAGAATGCAATTTATCCACGAAACTGAATGATATTCCAAAACTGGCATCAGAAACATAGATAACAGTTAGAGGAATGTATCAACCATGCAAAAAGAAAAGCTCCTGTCAAATGGAAGAACATAATAGAAACCCTCAAAGAATCAGTGTAGTTTTTCCCGTTCTACTTTACCCTAATTCTGTGGTTTCTAATATCTATCATATAGGCTTTTCATTTTTACTTCAAATTCTCAAGCTATCAAGTTAGTCCAACCAAACATGTTTTTTTAATCAATAAATATTAATGAATATAGAGTTCCCAATGTCCTTTGAACACCATTCAAGCATTTCAACAAAAACAGGAGGCTAACATGATGATTGATTATATGGACCATACATGTTTTTCACGCTGGGTCAATTCTGAGATGAAAATAGAAACCTACAGATGATTTTTTCTTTGTCAGGTATTAACAACTTGACCCAGTATTTTACCTAATATGATTTTGTCCAACCTAATAAACCTATTGATAATGCCGATAAGAGCCTCAATTTCCTTCTTTTGCTAAGCATGAAAGGGATCCAAAAGTTCATCTACATCTAACTAGTAACAACAAAGTCAAAAACTTCTGCCAGCAATTAGGCCAAGCAGCAACAGCATTGCAGTGTGTCATTTACTATTTCATACAAATAAATAGAATACAGTCTTCTATAGGTACTAGTTCATATGCTATCTTGAAAGAACACTGATAAAAAAATTGAAACTAAAACCATGAAGAATTTTAGTAAATAAGCAACTTAGTAGGTTAGAAATATCGTTGTCAAGGAAAAAAGATATTGGAGTAACCGGTTACATGCTCATCTAGAAAGGAAAGATGAATCTTTTGTCAAAAGAATAGCATTGGAAAACATTTAACAGACACAAAGCCATGAGATTTCAAAGAAATGATGAAAGCAGTTCAGATTACCACTTCAAGCTAAAAAAAAAATAACACATGTTGAGAAACCCTAAGGCACCCAACTGTGAAAAATTTGGATATTCCATGTTTTAGATATTCCATAGCTTACAGTATATTGTTATTTGTTAAATACATCAACCAGCTAAGCATGCTACCTGAATGCTTTGTAGTCCCTGCAATCAAGGATAAATCCATAACTAAAAAGGGAGGATTATACAATTTCACAATGCAAAAACAAGCCTGGTAATAAGGACCAGAATAAGACTTACAACAGTAACAGAAATATGAATCAAATATGCCAAAATGAAGAGCTCCTGTCAAAAAGCAGAATGTAATAGAACCTGTGAAACAAGGAAAAGAATGATATAAGTTTTCCCATTCTCCTCTACCCTGTTGTGCACTCTGTCATGTAGAACCTTCGGAATTTCTTCAAACTTTCAAGCTATCCAAAAAGTTAAACAAAATATGTGCTCCCATAAAAAAAGTAAGTAGGGGTAGCTCCCTTTAAACCAAGTGAACAAGTAATTTAAACGAAGATAGGTACATAGAATACCCATTCGAATCAGATGGGTCAAGAATAAGTAGTTTATAGGCACGAATGCCATTATATATAGGGGATATCTAAATACTAGAAACCCACTACTCCATTTCCATCTGTTGATTCACAGATATAATACAATCGATGCCTGACAAGAAAAGCTATCCTTCAAGCATGTTACAAGACAGTCCATCAAAATTGGAACATGAGGACAAAATCAAGCAATTTATGCTACTGGAATCAAGAACATTGTAACATGAAAGCAAATGGGTGCTAACAAAATGTATCAAGTTCAAAAAGTGATCTCAGCCATGCCAGAGAAAGCAAAGGGCCAAAATCTTCCAGCAAAAATGGGACCACAAGAACCAAGATTGAAAAGAGGAAGAACATGCTCTTCCTAACCAACAAATGGCATGTCAACATCTGCATTTTTTTTGTTGGCAACCCTATTTTCTTTTGTATAATAAGCGAACAGAATCAAAACAGATATGACAGAATAGAAAAGATAAACTTTGCTGTAAATTCCTTGCAGGTTTTATTTTGGTATCCATGGAAAACATAACAATGTATGAATAAAAGGTAGTTTTCATTTTCTTTTTTACTTAATGGTAGTAATAAATCTTTGCTACAGCACATGACGTCGTTGCAAACAGGATAATTGGCGGGTGTGGTATCCTTCAATCTGTCGAGATTAGTTAGACAGCATGACTTGAGTAGCACTATAACAAGGCAACAGCCTCATCATGATGAAATGGCACTGGAGAGATTTTTTAGGAAGTTATTATCACCATAAATGGAAATTAAGCACATTAAGAAAACAAATATAAACGGAAGAGAGTGAAATGAGTGAAAGCCTCCTTATCAATGGCTACATGCTAGTCGAGTCAATCCACTTTATGAATGTGGGATACACCGAGAAACACACTAAAGTGAAATAAAGCGTAAAATAATCTAAAGTCACAGTGACTTTATTAATGTCCATGTCTAATGTCTAATTGACCATGATCAAGCCGATATTACTTTAACAGCCTCCCTTAATGATCAATCTACAAACCACACCAAGCTTATCCTAAAATCTGATCTATTTGTAAGAACCCAATGACTTAGTAAAAATGTCTATAATTTGATCCCAATGTTATTGGAACGTGACTGGAATTAGTGAAACAAGCCGGTTGAACCTGTGTCAGGCCGGTCAAGCCGGTCCAATTCAAGGTTTAGAACTTAAAATGGCTAGTTCGATACTGAACCAACCCTTTTTCACTAAATCGACCAGTTTTGTACCAAACCAATTGCTTCCGTACAATGTAACCAAGGATGTTCAAATGCAATCAAAAAATATAGACAAACAAAACAAAAAACAAAAATAAAAATAAAAATTAAGTGGGGCAGCCTAATATTCAAGCCTATGGCCCTCCTATTGCTATATAATTAATGGCAATGTTAAATTCTTAAAGTAAAAGGAACTTAAATTTTTAACGTTATCACTAATTGACTCAGATGTTTGAGAATGGTTCTGACTTCTTTGGATTTCATATGGGGAAAGTAGAATTTTAATCTCATTCAAAATCCCGTTGACTTAACAGTTTTCAATATTTCAGGATTGGGGGGATTGCAACGCTTCCATTGGATTATGTCCCATACGAGGGTATGGAACTAGCATTTAATCAAGAGCAACATGACCCCAATGTACCTTGTTGTTAGTGGCATTGATTGTTGAACTCCTCTATCATGACTCTGGTAAAAATGTACACATCACTAAAACAAAATCTCAATTTGACATGTGAAGCTTTTTTCTATCTTTGTTTAATGTTTAAAGCGTGATATTAATGATGAAGATCCCAATATAGACAATGATTTTGATGATATGTAGGTATTTGTTGTAGCATGATTCTTTTTTACACTGCGGGCCATTTAGAGCCTCTTTGTTGATGTATTTTTAGTTCAAAAGTGTAGTTCACTAAGCAATTTTGGTTATATGCACCTCTTATTTGCAATAAAAATGAGAACTTTTGCATATTTGTGTATAAATGGTTTGGATTCATATGGATGCACATCAATATATATGTTTTTCTTTAAAATTTAAATATTTTGTTTTTTTGGTCGACCGATTTTTTGGTCAGGTTTTTTTACGGGTTCGAGTCTGGTTCAAATTGGTTCCTGATTCAAAGAGTTTTTCGGTTTGATCACTAGTTCGATTATGATAATATTGTTTGGTCCTCCATGGGACAGTATTGCAGCCCAATAAATCCATCCTTTACAGGTTGTTTGATGAATAGAAAATGTATCTCAACATGCTTGGTACACTCATAGAAGAATGGAATCTTGGCTAGTCTCATCACCCCTTGATTCTCAGAAAATAGGGGTGTTGGCTCTATCGGACTCTATCTATTGCATCTTCATGGTTGAAAGCATCCTCCTAAGACAACCCACCTCACATGCTCCTTGCACTGCTACTCAATATTCTTCTCCCTTGAAAGGGCTATGCATGTTGCTTCTTGTTGGTCCATGTGACTGCATCTATGCGAAGGTTGAATACATATCTAGAAATTAATTTTCTATCCTCCATAGAACCTGCCCAATCTGAATCAATATACCTACATAGCCTAAGGTCTTTCCTTTTTCATATATCTTAATTTCCTCTTTGTTGTAGTTCAGTGTTCTACTTTGGGCACAATTATATATCTAGAAATGATGCTCAGAACATAGCTCAAATCAAGTCTAGTGGTTGTGAGGTATATCAAGCTCCCCATTAGTTGCTTGCAGATTGACTCTTTAACTTGCATGGCCCAAGGGCTCAAGTATAGGCTCTGCTAGATTAATTAGAGTTCGTAAGGAAGGTTGTATATGTTATAGACTCTTGAAACAACCAACTCAATCATTAGTGCATAATGATATTAATCCATGTCAACTATGGCATAAAATATGTTCACCTTCACTACAAAACTTTGCTAGCTTTAAATCAGATGGTTTCAGATGTTCTAGAATTGTAGATGGAGCATAAAGATGTATGTAAAGGCTATGCACTTGGGAAGAATGTTAAGAGGTCTTTTCCAAGCAGTGAAAGTAGGTCCAAAGAAATCTTGGATCTAGTTCATTCTTATGTGTGCAGTCCAATGCCAATGAAATCTCTAGGAGGCTCTAGGTACTATGTAACTTTGATTGATGACTTCTCTCACAAGACATGGATTTACTTCATGAAGTCCATGGATGAAGTCCTAAACAAATTTCAAGAATTCAAGGCTGAAGTAGAGAACTTGACAAGAAAGAAAATCAAGATTCAGAGATCAGATAATGGAGGAGAATACACTTCCAACGAACTCATTGCCTTCTGTAAATAAGATGGGATTAAGAGGGAGTTGGTAGTCCCTTACAATCCACAACAAAAAGGAGTTGTTGAAAGAAAGAATAGGGCCATTGAAGAATTTGAAAAGGCAATGATGCATGATCAAGACTTCCCATGTTCTTATGTTGTGAAGCATCCATGACAACATTCCATATTCAAAATATGGAGTCCTCATCGAATCTTGGAAGATATGACTGCTGAAGAAGCATTCACTCGACAGAAATCAAATGTTGGACATTTGAGAATCTTTGGTTGCCCAATTTACACACATGTACCCAAGGATAAGAGGAATAAACTAGGGCCTTTAGGAAAGCAAGGAATATTTGTTGGATACAGTGAGTCAAAAGGCCTATAGAATCTATGTTCAAGGACAGCGACAAGTTGGAGTTAGTAGTGACATTACCTTTGATTAGAATGTTGACTATTGGAAGTCCAAAGAAGCTCCCATGGACTCTGATGATGACAAAGAACACGAAGCTCCCAAGGAAGAGGATTCGGGTCCTTCCAATTCTATAGAACATCTTGTAGATCATCAAGAAGAGCGAGAAGGGCCTAGTGAACCAATGGATCAAATTGTTGTTCTTGAAATCAAGAAGAGGCTAGCTTGACTTAGATCTACCTTGCAAGAAGCAGAAGGACATGCATCTCCACGTGGCACCTTCAGGGAAAGCAAGAGACCGAAGAAGTGTTCTGGATATGAAGCATTGATCACTAATCTCATTGATTTTGAACCTTCCAACTATGAGGCAGCTAGCCTATAAGTTTGGAAGGATGCTATGATAGAAGAATACCAATCTATTATGAAGAATGGCATATGGGAGATTGTGCCAAGACCTAAAGGGAAACTAGTGACTCCAAATGGATATACGAAATTAAGCATGCAATGAATAACAGTATTGACAAGTACAAGGTGAGATTTGCGGCTAGAATATTTTCCCAGAAAGAGGGAGAGGATTATTATGAGACATTTGCCCGAGTTTCCAAGTACATTACTATTAGATCTATTATTTCTATTGCTTCTTCTATGTGTTGGAATTTACATCAGATGGATATAAAGACTTCTTTCCTTGATGGTGTGATTGAGGAGGAAGTATACATAGAAAAACCTCATGGTTTTGAGGTTCATGGGAAGAAGTATCACATTTGGAGATTAAAGAAAACCTTGTATGAACTTAAGCAGGCACCTAGTGTTGAAAATGTAACTAGTGTCGGTCTTCATAATTGTTGTTTGGCCCATGACATAATGTAATTCTTATGTATTTGCAAAAGAGAAGAAAAGAAAATTAGTATAAAAATCAAAGAAAAATTATTTTTATAAGCATGAGTTTCATGCTCAAATTATTATGTTTATAGGTCAAAGCAACCATTGAGTGCTTCTAGGGTTGTGTCATGAGTCATAGTCCTTGTCATTATGTATTAGACCCTTCTTGGGCTTTTTATGTCAAGAAAGAAAAATTATTTGTGTCAAAAATGTATTTTGTACCTCCTCCACCAAGTCGGCCTCTCCTCTTGACAAGTCGGCCTCATTAAGGGAATTCGTCCACACTTGAAGACTATATATAAGTGAAAACTTCGACCTCTTGTGCTCTTAATCATTTAAGGTTCAATCTGCAATTAGAAAGTGTGAAGAAAGCTAAAAAGGAAGGTCTTATCTTTGCAAGAAAGGAGCCCAAGCGAAGAAAAAGCAGCTCTAAAATTCTTTGTTTTATGTCACTTGTGCGAGTTGCAGTGGGTAACTAGGATTACCGCAAGTCTGAGTTGTTGCAGGGTGAAATTGCATACTATATTAAGAAGATTGAGGCTTTTGTTTGGGCAAAATATTTGTGATCATCACTTGTTAACTTGAAGATCCTTGTCTTGTTTAAAGAATATTGGTTGGATGGCTGATTTGATGGTTGAAGGAAATATGTTGTCTTGGTCTTGGGTCTTGGTTGTCTCACTTTGAATTGGTTCTACAAGAAAAAGAGAATTTTGGTTGGGTTTTCCCCTTGGAGAGGGATTTTTGCCTTGGTTGACAACCTACACACCATGTTCTTTGTTATTTTGATTTTCATGCTTTTATTTTTTGATAGTTGTTTGATGCAAAGAAGATATAAAGAAGATAATAAAGCATAGATATTTCGCAAGCTATTATCAAGTTAAGAAAATCTTTCTTCCTTTCTGCCAAGGTTTCAGAGCTAAGGTGAAGAAGGAAAAAGGTAGCTTGAAGATCATTTATCATAAGAAGAGGCTCCTAAAAGAGAAGATGCATCTATTGAAAGATACTATTTGGGAGAAAGAGGAAAGTCTTGGAAGAAGTCTTGGGACCTTCATGAAAAAGTCTTTGGAAGAATAAGAAAAGACCTATAGAAGGGTGGGTTTAGGTCTTGTGATCTTTCGCTGACTTCATGGAAAGGTGTATGTGGTTGTTCTGAGCATAAATTCTATTCGTATCTTCTATAGGAATCTTTGTAACAAGGTAGTGTTAAAATCAGTTTGCAAATAGAGGGTTGAGACCCATGTCTAGGTTAGAAGTCTAGGCCTAGTAGCGATCAAGTCCCCTCAAGAAGTAGCACTAAAATTTTTAAGGTCTGAGAGGGAGGATATCACAATAAATATGTGACTTAGGTGACCATCAGTCTGAGGTGACCGCAGGGTTTGTGATGTTCACGGAAAAGTGTCATCAAGGCTGAATATTTCTATCATAGTCATGCCCAAAACTGAGAGCTATGTTGAAGTTCCATTTCATGCATGGTTGTGATCTTATGTTTCAGAAATCGCTAGTTTGGAAAGGTAGATAGTTGGTGGGAAGTATTATGAAAATCTATGTTCACTCTTCTTGGAGCGATAGGAGGAAAAAACAAGAAGAGAAAAAGAAATCAAGCCTCAGTTGTCAATGATGATGATCCATCAAAGAATACCAAAACTGAAGATTCAAATATCAAAGACTTGTTCTATTAAGTCTTAAAGGTTGTTATCCCTTGTGTATCCTTTGCTTATAGTTTAGTTCATTGACTTTAGGCATTGTGAAATTTTCTGTATAGATTGATTTTGATTTGGATTCCTAGGGTTCAAAAATCTGAAAAGATTTAATAGAAAGTTCTTGCATTGTTTTGATGAGTTGAAGAAATCCTTCTATAATATAGGGAGCCACTACGTTTTCAAGAGGGAGCCACTACTTTTTCTCAAAAGATAAGTATTTTATTCTTTATTTCCTTCATTGCATTGTTGTTGATTTCCTTTATGTATCTAGCTTTATTTTGTTACTTGATTATAATTCTTTCTTTATGATTTCCTAAAAAGAGGTTTGCAAGTATATTCTATAAAATATCTGTGAAAGAAAGGATTGTGGCTAGATCCAGAGGGATCATCTAAACAATACCTTGAATCTTAAAGAAGCCTTGTTTCAGAGGGAGCCAATCAAGGCTTGTAGAGGGAGCAACTCAAAGTATGTTCTCTTAGAATTAAAAATTGAAACAGTTCTCCTCCACCTTGAAAGGTATAAATCAAAGAAAGTATGACCACTTTGTTTTTTTATAATTTCTTTATGACTTTTTCATGTCCTTACAATCACCGGTTTTGAATCTTAAAGAATCTTGATATTTTTAGGGTGTTTGACCTCTAGATAGTGTTAACCCTTGTAATATTAATTTTTACTTTTTGTTCACGCTAGCTTTTGTTTTCTAGGGTTTTGCACATAAAATCTAGGGTATATGATCAAAGCTAGCAAGGATTGAATTGAGTAAACCCTAGCGCTTGAAAGTTAAAATCCCTAGGAGTGATGTTTTTGATGAGAGTAAAATCCCTATTTAGGGTCAAGTCATGGAATATCTAGGGTTTGCAACTAAAACCCTAGTAGTATCCTTTGGAAACCCTAGACTAACAAAAATTAACATCATGCTCTTGTACATGTATATTTTGCTTGGTTGTACTTGTTGACAAAAATTGTAGGTACATGATTATATGAAAAAGGATGTAAGAACAAGACTAAAGTAAATCTCATGCTTAAGGAAGACTTCATGGTGGGCATGATGGAAAGAGGGAGCTATAGGAACATTGTTGATATAGATTATGGAAGGAGGAAAGTGAGCATGAAGGAAGATTAATATAGAGATGGACCTTGAAGATGTTGATGAAGATAAAGTGGTGACAATAAGGATATCAATTTCATAAAGAAGCTATTATTAGCTTGAAGTTTGAAGAGAATCAATATAACCCCTTCATTGATGACAAGACAAAAGTAACATGAAAAACTAATGATTTGAACCTTGTTACAAATGTTAGAAGATGGCTGTAAGATGTTCAAAAAGATCGAAGTTCTTTGATGACATGATGATGCAAAAGGAAGAACCTATGATCTCCACAAAAAGAACAAGGTAGATGATGTTGGAAACAACTCCTTAGTTAAGAAGGACATTGGATATATTCCCTTTCTATGTGAAGGAACGTATATATCCTCCCTAGAATGGACATGATTCTATACTTCTTGTGTCATGCACTAGGACAGGACTAACAATCATACATATAGTGAAAGCCATGAGGAGAGAATGACGATTGAAAATTAGCAGAAGCATTACTGGTGGTTGTTTTTAGTTTTGGAATCCAAAATGATTTCTTGGATGAGTCGTAATCAAGACTCAGTTGCATTGAGTAGTGTTGAGTATGTTGTTGCTTGTGAGATTGGAAAAGAAGTTGTTTGACTAAGGAAGCTTTTGACGAGATTTGTTTGAAGGGATCATGAATCCCACAATTGTGATAACCAAAGCAACATCAAAACGATTGAGGACCATGTGTTTTATACTAGCATAAGTACCACTATACTAGAAGTTTGGTATTGGTTGGGGTTGTGAAGCTACAATGTTCCGACAGTTGAACAAGTGTCGAATGTGTCGATCTCTCCCTAAAAAGTTTGAATATTTAAGAAGCATGCTTGGACTGATATCTCTAGTTTAGTTGAGAGGGAGAGATGAGTACCTTAGGCTACGAGCCAATATGATGGTACTAGGGAGGACATTTTGATGATATCTAAATCCCTTTCTAGGGTTAATGATGTCCTGATCCCTGTTGTGTTGGTGTCTTGGCCTAGATGATGTTCAAAGCTCTGTTGGAATTGATATATTGGCCTAGATGAAACTAGGATCCATGATAAGTAGGTGCCTTGGCAAGAAGCCTAGATGACACCGGGGCCTATAATGAGTTAGTGTCTTGATCTAAGTCACATGACACAGGGACACGGGACACAAAGGACACAAGGATTCGAGTGTCGGACATGTTGACCTCCCGAAACAGGACATGTTATACATTATTTTATTAAAATATATATATGTATATATGAATATATGTATGTGTATATATATATCTATATATATATATATATATATATATATATAGATATATAGATATCGATATATATGCATAAAATTAGATATTTCTTATTTATGTATATATATATATATATATATATATATATATATATATATATATACATATATACATATATACATATATACATATATACATATATATATATATATATATATATATACATATATACATATATACATATATATATATATATATATATATATATATATATATATATATACATATATACATATATATATATATATATATATATATATATATATATATATATATAGATATATAGATATCGATATATATGCATAAAATTAGATATTTCTTATTCATGATACAAATTCCTTGATTCAAACATAGATTTTCATCTAGATGTAAGTTTTACAAGATTACAAAGTAACATTATGCATACAAATACAATTGTGACATAATACATATTCATCAATGATCCAATAGGAGAAAGACAAGATACAATAGTTTTTTCATTAAGTCATCAAAATCAAAATGTGTTACATAGGTTGTAGCAATGCCAATGGCAAATAGAAATAAAAAATACAAAACAACTACAAGCCTCAAGGCATTAGGTAGCTCATGAGTCATTAATCCTCATAATCAAAATCAACATCACTAAACTCATCATCATGGTCACCACTACTTTCCTTTGTTGCATCCTCCTCTGTATCCAATGTCATCTTTGAATCTGATGGTGTGGAGGATGACCCCTCTACAGTATCACCATCATCAAAAGTGACAGGCCCTAGCACTGGCTCATTAAGATCCAAGTTGGCCAATGCCAACTCAAAACTGTTGTCTAAATCCATAGCATCAAGAAAGACATCCCACATCTTCGTCTTTCCCTTCAACCACTCATCCCTACACCTGTAAATAAGACGACAGTTGGTATGCACATACACCATTGTCTCTACCATGGACTGCTCAAGCCTGCTCCTCTTGACACTATACGAATTCCCATATGTGCTCCAATTCCTCTCGCAACAAGATGATTAATTCACCCGAGAGAGGAGCTTCACGGCTAACTGTTGTAGAAGAGGGCTTGTTGCCCCATGAGTTTCCCACCAAGAATAGGGTTTCTTACCCACCCTGTCTCTAATCACATCGTATCTTGCAAATCAACCAGTGCCAGTGTAAAACTCTGCAAAGGCATCCTCTACCTCATCATGGGATGCTCTATCCTGAAAAATCTACCTCAATTCATCTTTCCTCCCCTGTGAAATTTCACCATCCATGTGAGGAGGGAATTTGCGGGAAGGTCCGCCATTCAGCCACTCATGGTTGTAGTATTTTGGATTCAATGAGTGAGCCAAACAATGTAAAGGTGTAAAATTATTGTCCCATCTGCTAACAAGAATATTTTGTATGGTAGTGAAGAAGGCGTCTAATGATGTATCATACTTGGGGCACTCACTCTGTAAAATAATGCTCCTCACGGACTCAATTATGGAATCCCATCTCTCATAAACCTCTCCTAAGAAGGGTTAGTTTGTATCTACAAATCGAAGCAAAGAAATGATAGGGTCCATGATCTGAATAAGTAGATCTAGCCTCTCCCACAAGCATCATCTAACACTGTGTCCTTCACTCTTTTTTAGGCTGCTTGATCTATCTTTCTCCAAAAAGACCAAAATTTTGAAATAACCATGGCCCCAAGAGGGTCATGACCTCCCTCAACCTCTTCAACATGATGAATGTAGAGGCAAACCATGTATCTACAATCTTCAACAATATTAAATTGGTGTACTCCTTGTAGATAGTGAGGGCATTTGTATGATTTTGTACAAAATTGTGAATATGTCGTGCATCCTCAATAATGCTTCCAACCCAAAGCACATCAAAAGCAATAGATTTAAGTGCTAAATTCAAAGAATGGACAATGCAACATGTCCAAAATATTTATGGATATTTAGCTTCCACAATCATTCCAGCAGCCTTGCAAACAAGTGCATTATCTGTAATGATTTGCATACAAAAATCAACACCTACATCTTCAATAACCTTAATAAACAACTCACCCATATATTGTGCATCCTAGTATTGTCCAAGTGCATCCACTGATTTCAAGAAAACCGGTCCATTCAAGGAAGACACCATGAAGTTGATGAGTGGGTGTCATGTTGGATCTTTCCATCCATCAAAAACAATGCTAACCCCATATGTTGGCCATGCTCATTTAATAGGCTCAAGCATTTTGTCCACCTCTTTCTTTGCCTTTGTCAACAATGTGGTTCTACGCTTCTCTGATCTTGGAGGAAGTTACCTTGATGGAGCCCCTTGAGTTAGAGCTCGGTACATCTCAATAAATAAAGGTAAGCGTGCAACATTAAAGGATATGAAGTTTTGATAGAAAAAAAATGCAATGGTGAGATCAAACTCTTCCCATTTCTCTTTCTGAAAAATCTTGTCCACTGGACCAAGTGCCATTTCCTTTCTTTTTGCTGCTTGTCCCCCACCAGAACTATCAAATGGAAATTTGTTGTTGTGCTTTTGCTCAAGAATGGAAGGGGGTCATCATTCTTGTTTTTTAGATGTTGCAGTCACCTTTGCCATACCAATATTGGCATCTTTTTCCATTTCTTTCCTCTTAGCTAAAGACACGTGTACATGTTGCAATTCCACAACTTGGTAAAGCCAACAAATGAGCTTTCACATGGTAATATGTGCTCATGAAATGATTGTTGCTATAGTTTCATTTCCAAGCAACATTGACTCCTCCCTTCATGTTGTTTCCTGGCCCTTTCTCTCTTGTGACATATTTCCACAAGGGATATTTGTTATCTAGAGGTTGTTGTCTTCCCTCAAAATTTGAAGTTGTTGTTGCAGCCCCACTTCCAATAGAGGGAACACTTGCAAACCCTAATGAAATTGGAATAGGAGAAGCATCTCCAATGGTGACTTTCATCCCATTTGCCCCTTCCATGCTTCCCTTGATTGAGCCATGAATGTTGTTAAAAAAAGAAAAAATGCGCATGCAAATTGTAATAAAAATGCAAAAAAAAATAGAGACAAAATGCACTTACATGTTGCTTGAATCGCCTCCAAAACGCTCCCACACTCTTTGCTCTTCGCTCTCACACACCCACAACAAACCAACAACAAGGGAAAATGAGAAATGTGATGTTAGAATGGCCCAAATATGCCTTTTATGGCCGTGTGACAGTCCAAAAATCGGGACACGTGTCCCAGAATCGGGACATGATCGTGTCCCGATGGGACATGATCTAGAGGACACCTATCTCGCCGAATTGTGTCTGATTCGCCCGATTCAGGACACGAGGGGGCCTAGGCACGAATCTAATTTCTTAGGTCTTGATAGATGACATTTGGATCCCTAATGAGTTAGTGTCTTGGTAATTGACACTTGGATCCTTGAATTAGTGTCTTGGCAAGTAGCCTAGATGACACTTGGATCCTTGATAAGTTGAGTTGGTGTCTTGGCAGGTAGCCTTGATGACACGAAGATCCTTAGTGTATTGATATCTTGGCAGTTTTGGCCTAGATGGTATCTAGCATTGCATATGTTGTTGTATTCTTCTTAGAACATTTCAACTTGAGGTCATCCTTGTACCAGTTAAACAATTATGAATACATCCCTAAGTTATGAGGGAGTGTTGAAAATGTAACTAGTATTGGTCTTCATAATTGTTGTTTGGCTCGTGACATGATAGAATTCGTACATATTTGCCAAATAGAAGAAAATAAAATTATTGTAAATATCAAAGAAAATTTATTTTTATAAGCATGGGTTTCATGCTCAAATTATTATGTTTATAGGTCAAAGCACCCATTGAGTGCTTTTAGGGTTGTGTCATGAATCATAATCCTTGTCATTATGTATTAGACCCTTCTTGGGCTTTTTTATGTCAAGAAAGAATAATTATTTGTGTTAAAAATCTATTTTGTACCTTCTCCACCAAGTCGGCCTTTCCTCTTGAGAAGTTGGCCTCATTAAGGGAATTCATCCACACTTGAAGACTATATATAAGTGAAGACTTCGACCTCTTGTGATATTAATCATCTAAGGTTCCATCTACAATTAAAAAGTGAGAAGAAAGCTAAAAAGGAAGGTCTTATCATTGCAAGAAAGGAGTCCAAGCAAAGAAAAAGCAGCCCTAAAATTCTTTGTTTTATGTCACTTTTTCAAGTTGCAGTGGGTAACTAGGGTTACTGTAGGTCTGAGTTGTTGCAAGCTAAAATTGCATACTATATTAAGAAGGTTGAGGCTTTTGTTTGGGCAAAATATTTGTGATCATCACTTGTTAACTTGAACATCTTTGTCTTTTTAAAGAAGATTGGTTGGAGGGTCGATTTGGTGGTTGAAGGAAATATGTTGTCTTGGTCTTAGGTCTTGGTTGTCTCACTTTGAACTAGTTCTATAAGAAGAAGAGAATTTTAGTTGGGTTTTCCCCTTGGAGAGGAGTTTTTACTCTAGTTGAGAGCCTATACACTGTGTTATTTGTTATTGTGATCTTCATGCTTTTATGTTTTGATAGTTGCTTGATGGAAAGAAGATAAAAAAACATAAATATTTCACAAGCTATTATCAAGTTATGAAAATATTTCTGCCTTTCTAATTTTAAAACACCTAGACCCTAGTATTCTCGAAATGATGGCTCCCTGACAAGACTTGGTTCCTCTAGAAGTGATGTTGATCCAAACCTATATATCAAGATTGAGAAAAATGAACCTATGATGTTATTGTTATACGTTGATGAATTATTTCTAACAAGTATAGAGCATCTCAATATTTAGTGTAAGAGGGAGTTGGCTTTTGAATTTGATATGAAGGATCTTGGCTTGATGAATTATTATTTGGGACTAGAAGTATGGCAGAACCTTGGTAAAATATTTCTTGGTTAAGGAAAGTATATTATCAAGATCCTTCAAAAGTTTGGAATGATGGATCATAAATCTATGGAAACTCCCATGGTGACTAATCTAAGGAAGTTGAGAGACTCTGAGTCAGATTTGGTAGATCCATCCATGTATCAGAAGTTGATTGGCTCCTTGGTGTATTTGGTTAATACTAGGCCGAAAATTTGCTTTGCAGTACACACTATGAGCCAGTTCCAAGTGGAACCAATACATGATCACTGGATTGTAACAACACATGTATTGAGATATCTACATGGTACAGTTAATTATGGTTTGAGATGTCTCAAACGGTCATATACAGTTGCAAGGATATACAGAGTATGATTGAGCAGGGAGTGCAAAAGACAAAAAGAGTACATCTGAGGTTGCTTCAGTTTGGGCTCGGCTATGATTTCTTGGATGAGCGAGATGCAGAGATTTGTTGCACTCATCACTATCCAGGTCGAGTATATTGCAACCAGTTTAGCGGGTTGTGAAGCAGTGAGGCTTTGGAAGTTACTCATAGGACTATTTGATTAGGTGCTGGAACCAACTGTGATATATTGTGATAATCAAAGTTGCATGAAGCTTTTAGATAATTCAGTTTTTCATGACAGGTCGAAGCACATCGAGATCAAGTACCACTTCATCCGTGACATGGTGCAAAAGGGAGAAGTGAAGCTCCATTACGTCTCTATTGATGAGTAGAGAGCTAATATTCTCAAAAAGCCTCTATCCAGAGCGAAGTTTGTATACTTCAGGGATAATTTTTGACTTGATGCCTCCCTTAGTGAGAGGGAGTGTTGATGTGATAGCATTAGGGACAAACATTCTCCCTAGGTCAAGTATGTTGACCAAGATTAGGGAGAATGGCCCGACAAAGGATAGTCATTCTTCTTGGGTCAAGTATATTGACTAGGATTATGAAGAATGGTCCTCGAGGAACATAATTACTCAACCATAGAGTTGAGTAGGTGACTTTCAGCATCAGGCTCAGGATTACTCTCCAAATAGGTTGAGTGAGCCCATTTAGCATCATGGCCTAGAATGAGGCCTTTGGATTTGGGACCAGGATTACTCAAATAGATTGAGTGTGTCCCTAGGGTTTCACTAGGGGTCAAAGAAATTGACTAGGATGATAGTGAATAGGGACTAGTCTGTGTACCATGGGGTCAAAGGCACCGACCAAAATCATGGTGACTAGTCAATGCTAATGATGTACCATGGGTTCTTGCGAAAAGAGGAGAGAATTTGAGGGTTAGGTTTATGGGATAAGACTTGTGAAAGAGTTTCCAAATCCCTAAAATCTTTTTCAGAATTGGAATTCCGAATGGTTCTTGAAGAAATATCTTTCAAAGGAACGAGACCACACGAGGCCAATTGGACCCAATCTAGGGTATGAGGGAAGAATGTAGCAACCAATGATATTCTTACCCTGGGAAAGGAGGGGAAAGGGTCAAAGAAAGAATTTGCAATTGAAGGTGTTGTTTTGACCCTATGAGGTACTTGCCTTGGGGATGGCAAGGCAAGTTTGAATTCTGAAGCTAGGGCTTGGATTTTCTCCCAACTCCACCATCGAAATGGCTTCAAAATCATAGTAGAGCTTGAGGAAATGCCAGCACAGGAGACCCGAGGAGATCGAAATTTTTTTTATGGCTAGCTTGTCGGGAAAATGATGCCTTAGCTACCCCAACTTTCATAGACCTGAAAGGAGGTGAAGGAATATGAGTTTTAGTGACCACCCTTGGTAGATCAATGCCTTAATCTTTCGGAAAATGGAGTCTATGATGAATATGAGTAGGATTTCTTAGTTCCTAGTCAATGAGGCCTCAAGGTCACTTCGCTTGCCTTCTAGGTCAAGAAAGAGCAACCTTGCAGATTTTATACTTCGATGTGCAAAAGGAATGGCTTATCAAGGTCAAGTTCTTTGATAGAATTTCCCCTAGGACATTTCGCTCATATTACATGGCCCATACATTGAGAGAAGGAATAGAGGCAAATTCCACAAATTTGAGTAGTAACTGCATGCAACAATTAGCCCTAAAACAATGAAAATCCCAGTCCAACATATATGAAAAAAGTAAACAAGAATAACATCAAAAAGCATGTACTTACATGTAATAGAGTATATCCAACCATTCACAATTGACAAGAGAGAAGCTCCAAGAGAAGATAGACCAATATCCACACATCAAAATTCATCCATAAAGCTCCAATTCATCCACTAAGAAAAAGTGTGAAATTCTCAAGAAAGAGAAGAGATCCAATCCAAAGTGATGATCAACAAATGAGTTCATCTCACTTGTATTTATACACAAATTAGGAGTTTGAATTAGCCTCCTTGGCCTACATAAGCCCCAAAAATAAAATAATGTTCTAATAATTCAACTTTTGGTGACAAGTCCACCAAACTAGCTCATAAATGAAAAAGTAAGCCTCTCACGAGGTCAAATAATAATCTTTGCATGTCGTAGGGCCCTCTAAGAGGCCTAATCACGTACATGGGTGCCAAAATGAAGAATAGGACCCTCAAAAGCAGTGGACAAGGGGGTGGCCCCTTGCAATAACTTGTGGTGTTCCAAATGACATGTGGGGGCACACAAGTGTCCCCATGGGTCTCCAAACAAATCGAAGATGCTTGTAGATCATCTGCAAGGGTTGGGATGATGGTGTAGGTGATGCCACATCATCGTGCAAGTCTTGGATCATCTGCCAGGTGTATGGTGTAGATCTGGGGCTAGCTATGCATGATAGATCAAGTGCATCCTCCTCGTCCAATAAGAGAACCATGAGCAATCTCTAAATGGTTGTGGGGATCCACGGAGTGCTATTTGTTGTTGTGGAGGTCCATGGCTCTCAACGCGCACCCTACATGTGCCAATGTAACCCTCTGGAGGATTAGAACCTCGTATAGGGAGACCAAACCCATGATGGAAACCATCTACAATCTTGCATAAGATCCAATGCGTCCCCTAGCCTTCCAGTACAACAAGTCATTAGAAAAAGCAAGTAAATGAGCTTACCTAATCATGGACCATAGGTGGGGAATTCATAATGGCCTACCCTTCCATAATGGGTTTCGAGATGTGCCAATGTCTCTTAAACTCCAAATGGAGTTAACCAATAATCCTATTAGGTGGTTTCTACTTCTAAAGGGGATAATATAGTCAAGATACATCCTTCAAAAGGTGGTGGCATGTGGCAAATAGGTGAATGAAATAAGGGATAAGAAGGGGCAGCCCTGAATCACATGCTAGGGTACATGGGTAGCTAATAAGAGGGAAGCCCACACTTGGGTTTATAATGTGTAGGAAGGAGCAATTTTGGTATGTGAGGTGCCCCGGCCTTGATTTTTCCACCCTTCTTTATATACCTTTTGTCTTCTTATGATTTTCTTTGATTAACTGCTCAGGGCTCAAAGGGGTAAGAGCACGATGTATAAGAATAGCAGTGAAAAACCCCCTTTTTAAGGCGGGGTGGTTCATAGCCCACTAGCGGTTGGGACAATCATGGTTTCACATGCTAGGCTACAAGGGTAGCTAATAAGAGGGAAGCCCACACGTGGGTTTATAATGTGTAGGAAGGAGCAATTGTGGTACGTGAGGTGCCCCGGCCTTGATTTTTCCACCCTTCTTTATATACCTTTTGTCTTTTTATGATTTTCTTTGATTAACTACTCAGGGCTCAAAGGGGTAAGAGCATGATGTATAAGAGATAGCAGTGAATATCCCCCTTTTAAGGTGGGGTGGTTCATAGCCCACTAGCAGTTGGGACAATCATGGGTTCCTATATGATGAATGAGGCTCATATAACCTGTAGGAATCAGGGTGATGACCATGATGATGGGGTAGAGCTCAAGTATTGGCTTTTGCCCACATGCTAAATGTGTTTGTCCCAGCCATATTTTGTATTTTGTGGTACATTTTCTTATTGAATGTGGCCATATATATTTTTATCTTTGTTTTTAGCTGCATCAACCTCCGAGCTTCATTCCAAGCCATGACCTAACGTGTGGGCAAGGGGAAGGGGCATGTTAACCCTATGTGGACCCAGTAGAGGAATTTGAACCCAGGTGGGAGAAATGATGAATATGGTAGTAATGAATGGAAAGGGGGTAATATAAGCAGATAAGGGAGCGGGACCACGCAACCAAAATCAGGGTTTCCCATGAAATACCATCCCTAGAACCAAATGGTTAGTAAAAGAGATCTAACAGGACTAGAATCCAAGGTTAATACCTAAAAGGGGTCTAAGGGGCAAGAGCAAAAACCTAGCCCACTCTTTCTGTTGAATCCCCACATTAATCCATGCCCATAAGTGTCCATGATAAGAAAACTAAAATACTTATTTTCCAAATGACAAGGCATAACTTTAGGTTTGGGAGGCTCACCTTCAAACATATGATCATGGAAGATGGGCGAGGGACCACATGGTTGTCTTAGGTGGTGGAGAAATGGGAAAATGAGCTCGTTGCCGACTGAGGACTATCTTGGAAAAAAAAATCTCTTAGGGATATTACCCACAAAATGGTGGGTAACAGGCTCAAAGATCATTTTTGATGAAAATAGCAGAATTGCAGCATGAGGCTTGTTACGCTTTCCATCCGTAAATTTGGTAGCTATGGGGTAGTGAAGTTCAAGGTTTTTGTTATCATGATGGATATGTATGAAGGTTTTAGTACTTATTCTGAGGTTTCCAACATTCCACATGGAGGAAAAGGTCATCAAATTTTCAGTTTGCAAAGGCGCTGCGAAAGTGGGGTACAAGTTAAAGGGAGGTATATAGGTGTTTTGAAACTTGCTCAGGAGGACCATCACCATCCCAGGAGCATTTGAGGCATACCCAGTTGCTTCATTTTGTCAGATAAAGGTTGTAACCATATAAAGCATGCAAATCACTTTGTTTTGCTGTGAATCTGCCTAATGGTGTTGCGAGTCTAGACAGTTAGCCATATTTTGTCTTAAAATTCGAATTTTTGACTTCTAGTAATAGTTTTGAGCATGTAAATAGATGGAAAATTATCCTAGGGATTGTGTTTAATGTTTATTGGTCAGTATTCTAAGCTAGTGATGTTTTAAACTTGGATTGGCTACAAGGAAAATAATTCCTATTTTTAAGTATATTCACCAAATTTGAATGGTCTAGTTAAAATTAGTTTTGGTCAATGAATTCGACCACCTAGGATAGGAGATCGAATCTTTGATGATGTATAAGGATAGAAAAAGCATTGTAAAGGTTTTGTTGGTTGAGTTTAGAGAGAAGACTTTTTGTGCACTATAATTTTGAAGACCTTTTGCTAGTGAATGAATGGAATAACTGGTGATTTGCAGGGATTCTTGTGTCAGAATTTTGGTGGCTTGTGCTCCTTTGATTTGTGAGTTATCTTATGTGTTTTTCATCCCTTTAATGTACATCTTTCTTTCTTGGGAAAAACCAGATGATTGATTCAGAATTCATCTTTAATGATGCTCTGATTAGTTTTCCAAGTTATTAATGTTTTTCAGCTTTAGAAAAACATTTTAGAATTCATCTATTGTTTGATGCTCTAGTTTCCTTCACTTTTTCTTCCTTCACCTTCCACAACAATTTAATCTAAAACCACCACCAAAGTTGCCTACCTTGTCCCTATGGAAACAATCCTCTCTTTTCCCTCCTATCACTAGACAAAAAAGAAGTTGATTTAACATAGCTCCATGCCCAATGGATTTGCCCTTGTCCTCATCAATAGACCATTGAAAATCAAACTTCATTGAGCCTATTTACCGATCTTAATATCCTATTTGTTGAGTGACCTAAGTGAGAGAGCCTTCTCAAGGTCAGACAGACTAGATTTTGACCTAGAAGTGGTTTGTGGTTACCTCTAGGATTCCTTTCTCATCGTAGGGAAATCATAGAGTGATAACAACACCTACAGTAGTTTGTCATGAAACTGTTTGTCAAAACACTTCACTGAGAAATTCAACAAACCCAAAAAATAATGATCTCATCATCATTGTACTTGTCATCATTAAACATGGATGAGACCTTCATAGAAGCCCTTAATAAACTAGCAGCAACCATCAACCAATCCCTTTCCAAGGGGATACTTTTTATGCTACAGCAAGGGCAACCATAAGAAGAGTACGAATTGGAACACAATTTTTTAACTTGGGACAAATTTGAAACAAATGAGGATCACGGTGAAAGCTCTTTTCAAACTAGAAGAACTGGATGCACTTCTTTCCAAAATACTCCAGTTAGAAGGGAAGAAACTAATTTGGGCCCTAAAACCAGCTATGTTTGCCCTAATACAAAACAAATTCTTTGATTACCCTTGTGAAGGGGTCACACTTCTAATTGCCTCCTGTCTCAATAGTATCATAATGTTGACCGCACATATACCTCCCTACAGTGATGACATAATGAGGAGAGTCTTAAGACTAATAGTAGAGACCTTTCAGGATTTGGATAACAGTGAGGGTCCTACTTTTGGGAAGAAACTTGAGATTCTGAAAGCCATGGCCCTGGTTAAATCTTATGAAATCATGCTTGATTTGGAGTGTGATGACCTAATCTTGTAGATGTTCCAATGCTTCTTCAGCATTAGGAAACATTATCCTGACACAGTCATAGCACACATGCAGTGCATTTTGTCCTCATGTATGGGAATCCATGATGCCATTTGCAAAAGATTGTGGACTAGATTTTTGACCATTTGGAGGAGAGAACGACCAGCCTCACCTACTGCTTATGAACTAGCCGAAAGGTTGGTTGAGCAGAACATTGGGTTGTTCAGAAGACAGTTGACCAAGGATGAGTGATCAAGTTTGGTGGATCATGCAGCAAGAATGAGTTGAGAAGGAAGGGACTTTGCTTCATCTGCAAGGGACCTGACACTCATGCTCGAGTGACACTAAGGAAATGACAGAGGTAGAGCAGGAGGAGATTCCTTCTGAATTTTAGGGTGAGGATTCTTCTTTGGACGAGTCCATGGGTTCATACCAAGATGCCTCTGAGGACCATGAGCCATGTGGGATTGTTGAATCTCTTGGGTTAGGGCCCAATCCAAGTAGCCAAGCTCCTCTTTTCTTGTATTTGTATGTTTCATTTTAGTTTGTAGATTAGGTTGTTGTTAGATGTATTGTTTTTTGGTTAAGAATAGGTTGTTGTTGATGATTCAGTATTTTGCTTCCATTTTTGCTTTCTATAGTAGATTAAGCAGTGATAAAGAAAAGATTCAAAAGGCTAGCAATAGTGCCTTAGCCTCTCTTCCTCTCTCTAGGATAATGAGTTGAGGCAAGGATCCTATTTCTACCCCAAAAACACATATTTCCCTCCTTCGTAGGACTTCTAGTGTTTGCAACTTTCTAGTTGGTCCATAGTTTAGTTTTCTTTGCTTCAGAGCTTCTTCATCATGCTCATTTCCTTATTTACAACAGTATTCTTTCATGCTTTTCTTTCATGCAATGGCTATCAGCATTTCATTTCATAGATCATAGTCTACTTTGATGCAAAAACGTTGTTTTTTTCTAGATGCACTTATTTCCTTGCTTGCTTAATCCCATTGGTTGACTGTCAGTTGTTTATGTAGCAGATATCTTCTAGCAGTAGGCCAGCCTATCAGCCATTCCATCCTCCATTTGATCCATTCCCTACAGGTCACCCAAGTCTCCCCTCAAATCTACCTTAGTTTCTTGCATTTTCCATAGACTTTCCTCTCTCTCCTTGAGAAAATCCAATCATCTTTCTCTCTCCTAATGATTCTTGGTAGACCCTAGATGCCCTAGCACTTCATCCCAACCTTCATCCACCTTTTTCACCCACTCTTACACCTTCAAAACAGTGAAAACTGCTCTCAGCCTCCTCCTGTAGGCCTCCTGTAGAACACTATTTTTCCTCTTGTAGATTTTCCTGTAGGCTTTCTTCTGAAGGTCAAGTTTTGGAAAAGCCTCCAGAAGGCCACCTGAAACCTCCTAGGACCCATCCACACCATCCTACATCCTCTCACATCCAAAAACCACCCTCCATTGCCACCTATTCACTGCCACATTCACAAACAAATAAGTTACATGCATGACAAATTCACATAAAAATACATAAAAATCCAAAAAAATGTCTTTCACTCATTTTCTTCAATAAATAGTTCAGTTAGATGTTGTTTACTTCCTTGAGTAGGTAATGGCATTCTTTCCATGGTTTTCATGGTGCTTTCTACAAAAGTAGGCTTAGTTGGTTAATTAGGATTTCCTCGGTTTGCTTTACATTTCAGTCTTCCTTTCTGCAAGTAGAATTTCATCTGTAGAGAAAAGTCTCTTTTGTCTTTCATCACATATAAAGATTCTTCTGGAATCCATAGAAGTTTGCTGGAGCTCCTAGTGATATTTTGCTGGCTAACCAAGTGAAAACCTGCAATAAGAACTAGTACTTGTGCATACAGCTCTGTCGCTTCCAAGTTTGTTACGAACTACCGGATTGATAAGAGTAAAGTAGGTAGCCTAGAAGTTGCAACATTATTGTTGTAATACTGGTGCTCACCACTAGGCTAAAGTACCAACACCATAGATAGAGTCTAATATAGAGCTAGTAGAGACTCAAAAGGACATTGAATCACCAAGGAATCCAGCTAAGAAGAGGAAGACAAAGGAAGAATTGTAGCACAAGGGGAAGAAAATCTAGAAGAGGAAGAGAAAGTGATTGGCACTACTTTTGCAAAAGTAAGCACTCCAAAAAAACCAACTGAAAGTAAACCAATAGAACCTCCTATCTATTTTAGAAAAGGAAATAGTAATAGAATACAATTTACTAGCAAACTTATGCCTCCATCTCCCACTCCTATAACCATTGAAGAATCTCCTAGTCCTAAGAAAGAAGAGAAAAAAACCAAGCTACATGAACACTTTATAGGGCTACACGAACATACAACAAAGCCACATGAATCTACATAAGGATCCTCTTCCTACTACTCTTGGATGGAGGCAAGAAAGTACTCCGTATTCACTTAACACAACTAATGTTTTTTTAGCTTGAGGAAGAAAGGGTTAGAACTCACAGATGGAAGCATATTTCAGAATATAAGGGGGTTGTTGATGGTTGTAGAATGGAATAACAGATGAAAAATATGAGAGAGGAGATGGCCCTCCTAATATTTGATGAACCCAATCGAAGAGATCACCTGGATAAGGAAAATAAAAGGCTAAGGGTTTAGTTTCAGCAAACAAAAAGGTTGTTGTAGGAAAAAGAAATCTAGGTTTCCACCTTAGACAGAAATTTGGGCACCATGGCCCATATTTCTTTAGAATCTATAAATTGCAGGCACCACTTAAATACCTATTCCATGTTTGTAAAATATCAATGGTGCCAATTTGAAATTAAAATTCTAGCATAAAGGGGGTCTGTTCATCTAAAGGAAGTTAGAAAGTGGCTTTTGCCTTCAGAGCAACATAGATGACGAGGCCAATATTGTAGAGTTTTACATTCACAACTTGGTGCTTCCTAACATCAACATATGGGACCAAAATCCTTATTTAGATGATGAAAAGATGATGGACCTAACATCATGTCTAAGGCATGAATAGATAAGGGTAGGATAAGTAAATATATCATTAGACATGGAGATGAAATAACCACTCTTGATCAAGCCAAAACACCATTCCCCACATGTCCTCATTGCCAACCATGCACTTCTAGCAGAATATCCTTAGGGGTAGCAATTTATTAGCAAAGGCAGGAAGAATCCATCCTCCACTTTGAGGATATCTTAACACGCTTGGGAGAAGAGAGTTTGTAGGCTTTCCAAAAGAGATGGAATACATTTCCCTACAACATGAAGATCAAGGAATATCATTCCCCTAACAAATTACATGTTGCACTAGCAAGAACCTCATTTTATAAGAGAATCATCCAGAAACTTGAGATCCATTGGACATGGCTCAAATTTAAACCTCCTTCACTAACGAGACTTTAGGAATATAAAAGTAAGGAGGAAGAGTCAAAGTAATAGTAGGAAATTGAGGCAAGTGTAGGTTTTTCTCCAGTAGGGACAACCACCTTCAGCACTACATGGGACAATAGGAAAGTAATTAAAGAAATACATGAATAAATGTAGAGAAAATAAGGTGAATAGGTTGCTCAGAGGATGAGAAATAGTTTCAGTAGGGGGTATGATGGGCCTCCTAATTATGTATAACATAAGGCCCATCTAACCTTTCATAGGCGCATTAAACATCTCCTTCTACACTTAAAAAGATATGTCTTCACTTTAATAAGTTCTTAGGAAGGTTAGATATGTTTATCATACTTTGTATGCCTAATGTGTTTATCATGTAGGATATTGAGGATATTTGTTCTTTATTAGGAGGGAATCCAATCAAGAGAAAATTATGGGATCTTTCCCTTGCTACATGATGACCAAACTTCGTTTCCTTGAGCAAGAATTACTCCTTCCTATAGCTGTGATGTCACTCAAGGAGCAAGATCCTATTTTATATGTATTTTTGAGGGAAATCAACCCTCTCTTCAATGAGGATGCTCCTCAGCTATTTTTTATAATTAAATTCAATATCCCATTAGGAGTTAAATTTTTGAAGTATAAATTCAGTTGTAGTTAAGTAGAGGAATTAGCCTAAGAATTCTAGTTTTGCAACTTTCCATGTATAAGCACATTTTCTGATCAATGAAAGGAATTTTTGGTTCCTAGACTGCTATTTCTTTAGAGATCTAAGCCTTATTTGGTTAGGGACCACCCTAGGTTCTCAAGACCCAGGCTTTGTAGTCTCGTTTTTCATGCATCAACTCAATTAATCACTTCTATAATTTCATTTGTAAACATTGTTTCCTGCAGGGCTAATGTACTAGTTTACATACAAGTCCTTTTATGAATCATGTTTTAGTAGACATTAGTAATGGTTATGTTATCACAATGAAATTCATTTTTTTTTTTAACTTTTATAAAATACTAATAGCTATGTTGTCAACATTTTAATTGTAATAAACAGGCTACCAAAGCAAAGCCCATGGAGACTAGACAAAACAAGAAGTAGAGATTCGACAAGTTGGATTTGTTACTTGAGGCTTCTAGTACCCTTAGCTAATATGCCAGGCTATTTTGAGCAAATTTATGCATACTGGTTAGTAAAGGAAACCTATAGGAAAATGCCGACAACATGTTTGTCAGAGATTTTTCCAGAAAAATCATAGAGCAGCAGAAGACATTCAGGAGCAGTGTTGATAATATACAGAGGGACCTATTTTGTTGAAACAACAATGATAATATATAGAGGGACCTGTTTTGTTGAAACAAATATGATAATATATAGAGGGACCTATTCTATTTTCCAATGAAACAGTTGACTAGATGGCAATAGACTTATCAACATTTTTCTATAAAAATGGCGAGTTAAAAAACTTTGTTTTTCCTATACAACACAATAATTTTGGGAACGATATCTAGACAAATGAAAATTAATTTTATGGAACCGAAAGAGGTTTTTTTCCAAAATCAACCCATCTAGAAAAACCTCTGGTTTTTCTAACATGTGTCACGGTTTTGAATATTCAAAGATATATTTGAAAGGTTGTTTTTCAGGATTTTACAATCCTGTTCAGTAACTATTTTCAAAACCAGATCCTGGCCAAATGAGAATGAATTTTACAAAATTGAAAGAGGTTTTTTCCAAAAGGGACCCATATAGAAAAATGGCTCTCAGTATTCTAACATGTATCATAGATTTGGAGTTTCGAAGGGATCACTGGACCCTACTTTTAGGATTTCATGAGGAAAAACATCATGGACAGTGAGAGACTTGGATGCCACCTCATCAAATTCAACTCGTTGTTCTTTATCTCGTACAATGACTCCAGAAAAAACATTATCTTTAGATGCATATAGGATTAGAAAGTTTTATATGCATGTAATTGTAATTAAGTTTTGCTAGAAACTTGTTTTAGCTATTTTTTCTTTTCTATAAAGACAGAGATTGAAGAATGAGAAAGAGTTGGGTTTTCTATTAGAAACCTATTTTGCCCTATGTATTTTCTGAAGGTTTAATAAATGAAGACTAATTTTTCAGCAGTGACTCTTGCATTGAGAGATTTTGGGTATGTGTTTTCCTGTTTTTGTTTTCCTTTCTATGTTGTCACATGCATGTTTTTCTATGATTGATAAGAGTAAATGTACAAAACTCATATTTATTATGCTTAGTTTATATGTTCAATCATCCATAGCTTTCTAATATATTCTTTCTAGAATTCATCATTGTGATTCTCTTATAAGTATATCTTTTGCCTATTTTTCCTTCCATCTCAGCTATTTAAAATCTCAAAGTATTTTAGCTATCCTGCCACTGTGAAGGTTTTAGTTTGCCTCCATGTTAAGCCAAGCATTTGACTTCATTTCCCAATAGAAATCTATCAAACCCTACAAATTGTTTGAAACCATATTATAACAAATCAAGTTATTGTGTTAAGTACATAACCAATCATTTTGACCAAGTTATAGAAGGGACCCCCCTTTAGATTGAAAGGGCTAGCTTTCAATTCAAGATGTTGGTTAGAGGTTACCTCAATTATTTCCTTTGATAACTAGGGAGAATTCTGAGTGATAACATTTGGCATTGTTGCCGAGGAATGAAGGTAAAATTATCCTTAGGAGAATGAAAAATATCATATATTCTCTTTAATGGTGGACAAAGGACAGACATGGAAAGTTTGTGCATCATTCACTTGGAGACTCCATTCTCAATTGAACCTAGAGTTCAAAAATTCCATGACGACTCCACTAACCAAAGACTCAGTTGTTTGAAGAACTGTTTGGTGACTCCATTATCTTGAGATGGAGGCTTACAGATCTGTAAGGTATACTTCTATGAATCATGCTCATATTCCTAGTTTTCCGAATCACATCCCTTGCATAGATTGGCAGACTTCTCTACCAAAATTTAATGATCAGGATAGGGATGATGTTGGTTTACATTTGATCAAATTTCATTTGCATATTCATAAGTTAGGAGTTTACTTGCCTAAAGATTGCCTCATGAAGATGTTTATGGCTACCCTAGAAGAAGACAGGAGATCATGGTATGAAACACTACAACCTGGTAGTTTGTGTTCTCTAAAGGATTTCCACACAACATTCTTTGAGAATTATAGAGAAAATTACCCTCCCTTATTGTTGTTTGAAGATTGTTGTGAAAACTATGAAAGTTTCATTCAGTGTCTAGAATATGTGCATGGTAATGAAGAGTTAATAGATGAAGAAATCAAAGAAGCATTATATGAAATTTCTTTTCAACATCAGAAGGAGATATTAGATGATAATAGTCATGATGTACATGAACATTTTCAGCAAATAAAATTTTCTCCCTTGGATGAAAACAAAATTGATCACAATCTTAGTGAGTACAGTCATGTTCCTTTTTCTATGGGTGATAAAGACATGCAACAAGTTGATCATTTTTATTGTGATCAAGAGTGTGAGGACAAACATCCAAAATGTTTTTCAACTCATTCATCTTCAAAATCCTTATGTAAAAATCAATATTTTGACATCACATGTACAAAAGATTCATATGAGTTTTTTTATCATCAAGAAGAGCTAGTACATACTAGTTGATTAGATACACAAGATCAGTCCCTACAAAAATTAGCTTCCCCCTTGCTTGAAGATGAAATACATATGCATATTAACATTAACAGTCATATTCATTCTCTTGAGTTTTACGAAGGCATTCAACAGTGTTTTCAGTTTACAGATGATTAGGAAATATATGAGGATACCCAATCGGTTTATTCTTCAAATTAGTCCTTTTCTGTGTCTTTGTCTCATGATGAAAATGGTGAGAATCAGAATTTTGAAAGTGCACACATGGAAACTCTAAGAAGTGAAACCAATCATGAGGATAGATACTTAGAGTTGCAAAGAAATACTGAAGAAAAGAGGGATGTTTTAAACTCCTTCAATGGCACTGAGACTACTCTTGATTTTACATCCTTGGAAATGGAAAACTTAGAATTTTTGAAGGCCAAGATAATAGTCTCATTGAATCACAAGAAAGAGAAATTTTAAATTTTTTTGATGCAAATGATGTGGTTATTCTGTTTGAACTTGCTCAAGAATGTATAGAGGATTTTTCTAATGTGAATAGTGAATAATCTCCTACCATATTTTTTGAGAACGATATTGAGAATAGAGATATAAAACAGGAACCACCAACATCTAATCATGAAAGGTATGCTGGATTATTGGTAGATCATCAAGAAGAGGTGAATTTAATTTTTTTCTAAGATCCTTTGGCTAATTTGTTGGACTCATTAGTGCAGGCAGATTTTATGTTGTCTATGGACCATGGTTTTTGGTTTTAGCTACAGTTTGAGCTGCCATTTTCCAAGTTTTTAATTTTCTAGAGAAGTGAAAATAGAGTCCATTCATTACGGCAACTAATTACATGGTTGCATTGGGTTTTTGATGTCACGTGATTAGGAAAATACTTTTGGTAGGTTAGAGTAGGAAATGGCATGCAAAAAGTGTGGTTTCTCAGCAATGAGTTTTTCAATTTCCATTTTCAGTTTGCAGTATGCAGTAGGTGTGGATGAATTTTCTAAAGGACTTGAATCCCAAAGTGAAGGCCCTAAGGTTTTGTTGATATTCATCAGAAAAATAAGAAGCTATATATATATATATATATATATATATATATATATATATATATATATATATATATATATATATATATATATATATATTCAAGTTCAGAGTCTGTGAAATGATATTTTAAAAGATGAAGTTATAATTTTTAGTCATCTTTGCTTTTAGCTAAGTTTTACAATGGATTTAGCAACTAGTCCATGGGAGGTTATTGCTGTTGGGGAAAATTAATTTCTTAATAAAAACAATTAATAACTTAAACATTAATTATCAACCCAAGGAGCGTCTTTTTATTTCAAGGAAATTGGAAAAATATATGCATAACAAATAAAAACAACTAATATTGGTTCTATCTGATTGTTTTATATACTATCAAGCTCATTCAACAAGAAATAAAATGTGAAACTTGAATAATAAAACTAAAATTAAAAAGAAGAAAGTAAATGACATGAAAAACAATTATACTAATCACATAACTTGAATTATTTCTAAATTAAACCACACATTGCTGAATCGGAAATTTAATCTATTACACCCAACATAATTCAAATGTTAATCTAGAGCAGTAAATTAAATGAAATCTAGAAATTGTAGGAAACAACAAATCTGAAAAATGCAGTAGCCAACAAATTACTTGAACAAAAGGAAATTTACTTTAAAGAACAATGATTGAAATTCAAAGAAACAAGCACATAATTAAGCTACTTTATATGCTCAAGGTAGCGCCTTATCCAAGGTAGTGGGCTCAACCTCCCAAGACTCAGTTTCACCTTGAGAAATAACTCAGATCAGATCACAGATAACAGATGTAGAACTCAAAGGATAGCTTCCTTGATTAAAACATATGAGAGAAATAATTACATAAAATTGAAGTTCTTATCTTTGCCTCCAATTCAACAATTTTTCATCTCCCATCTCTCATCTCTTCTCCTACATCCTATCTAATAATTGTCCATCTCCTATCTCCTAATTATCCTCCCTTCTCTTTGATCTCCGTTTTCATTTAAATACACACAGAGAAAAGGGAAGTTACAACAAATATGATTGCAAAATGATTTCCATTACAATTTTGGATTGATTACATAATCTTAGTAGACAAGATCAGATCTGAAAGATATTCCCATCATGATTTAGTTGGAACAAATCAAATCTGGTGTTGCAATTGGGAGAATTTGGAAAACGGCCACAACAACAAATCTTAGAAAATCACCTTTAGAGAACCTTGTGTTTCTCTAAATCCAAGCTGAATTTTGGAAAACTGCTCACAAAAAACTGGTTTGGTCTGTTCTGCACAAAACCCAAGTCTCAAATTTTCTAGATTCATCTTCATTTGCCCAAAACGTCCAACTAAAAATCGTTAATTCTTATCCCATTGAATTTCTGAGTTGGAATATTTGATTATGAACTGGAAATAAAATTTGCAATCTGGAAAAGATCTTGGAGGCTAAAATAGTGAGTGATGAAAATTCATTAATAAACCATCATTGGAAAAATAATGCATAATAATCTTCAATATATTAAAAATAAAGGAGAAAAAATAGTATTTATCCATAAGAGCATAAATAATTATAAAATGGAATTATATGATAACTTATGATAAATGATGTGATAAAGAATGGTAGAAATGGATGAAATAGACATTAAAAAGTGATAATAATAATGACAAATTAGTGGCCCAACATACCCCCAAACTAAATATGTTGCATGTCCTCATGCAACCCAAAGCCTCTATATTAACCAAGCTATAATACAAAAATGTTCATCCCAACTCATGAAATTGATGGAATAAATGACTTTTTCATCAAATAATGAATATTCAATTTTATCAATGTTGATGATGGTGTAACAATTTTCACATTGATTTTCTATTATATGTATATGAAGTTGCAGAAAAATATGATATAAGTGACGACAAACTTCATTTTCTCAAAAACTACAAACCATATTTCGCTTAAATTTTGCAAGCAGATTTCTACTATATTAATGCTTCTCTAATCCAAAAATCAGATCATTTTGATGCATGGATCATGAGATATAAGCAAAATGGTTGAAGGTGATAGTACATGATTTCTGAAATTTTACAAACTAATTTAACTTCAAATTTTCTAGGTTTGTGTATTTTAAAGATACCTCTTTGCTATCCAAAAATCACAAGAATTCAGTTCATAGTTTTAAAGATATACACAAATCAATTTCTGCAATGTATAAAAATGAAATTGTATGCCTTAAATGAGAAAGAAAGTAGAAAACATCCATCATGTGTAGCAATTTCTCCCTCAAACTGGAGAATTAGCATGCCCGCATGCTATACTAGAAAAAAAATGGAGTTGGTTGCTACAATCGTTATTGAAATCTATGCTTGGTGTAAAACAACATTGAATAAGAGAGGTTTTGTTAATGAATAAGGAGACTGATGGATGATAAAGAATATTAATAGCATGGTCATAATAAATAAATGAATGAAAGTAACACTCCCCCAAACTAAAAGCTTTTGTCTCTGAAAAATGGGAAGTGGTAAAGACGTGAAATGAATGATGATAAATAATGGTCAATGGATTTTCATGAAATTCTCCTAAATTTTTAATAAATCAGAAACTTATTTATTTTACCTCAAGTTTTACCTCCGAAAAAATGTGCAATGACATGTACAGACTGGCATTTGCTGAAGCTAATGTAGGTTGAGCCGATGTTGAATTTGATGCAAATGGTGGAAGCCATGCAAGCATATCATGTTTGAACAATTGTTCACGTTCGCGAGTTAATTGAGATGCTTCTGTTAGTTGCAATAGTGTGGATTCGTTGCGATAGAGTTAACCCCCATACTTGTTGTTCCCCTATAAACAATTCACTACTTTGCATGCAATTTTCTTAAATCCACAATTTTAGTTTTGAACAACAAAAAATAAGCCGCATGCAAAGATTTCAATCAGAAAAAACTTTTGTATAAATGGAATAATAATATTCTGTCAAATCAACAAGTTATGGTGGAGTTAGGTAATTATATCTTGTTATATCATCATAGTGCATGACCTTCCCCCTCCAATGAGAAAAGGGCATCCACGACCATAAAGCATAGGAAAAAGGGAAAGGACATTGGGGATTCATAAATGCAGCAAGACAATAGTCAGAGCAGCATAAATACAACAAAAAAATGGTCAGAGAAATACAAATCGCGAAGATGGGAAATGACCACAAAAGGAGTAGAACAGAGAATTAATCATTATGAGAAGAGATGTTTCCTCAGGTGGAAAAATATGATGAAAGCATGACATGTGATAAATGATAATAACTGCTGGTATCGATTGATCGAACAATATTAATATAATTCATATAAAAGTATAGTTTACCATGCATATTGGTTAATATGGTTATAAACATTGTTCAAATGGTAAATTCACCTTTACAAATGAATCAATAAGAAATAATGGGATAAAGAATAATTGACAATGTAACATAGAACTTCAATACCATAAGCAGAGCCACTGCTTCCAGCAGGCATTCATAGCCTCGACAAGGTTTTTTTTTTTAACCCAAAAATGAGTTATAATCTTCTATTTAGTATTTAGATGGTTGTGTATTGCTATAAAGAGATCACTATGTTGGCATGGTAACCAGATAATCATATTGCCATTCACCAGGATATAAAAAATTGATTAGGCCGGTTCGTGATGAGACCTCCTATCCTTCTAACAGTTTTGACTATATAGAAGGCCATTACCATGGTGTGGTGGCCATAATGGAATGTCACTTGTTACATCCTTATGATCCTGGTAGGTTTCCTCGTAATGAGACCCCTATTCATTTTAAGAAGATTTTTATTGTATTTCCATATTTTTACTGTAAAGGGAGGGAGGCTCATTTACTCCTTAGGAGTTATGGATGGTGTGAGAAGTCAAAAATTCCAATTAAAGTTATGCTTTTATAGCTATATCATCATACCAAAGGGAATTATTAATTGAAAGTGTAAAATATAAACCAACATGGTATTAAGATAGTGAATCATGTTATGATATGTCCAAAGAGAAGATATTTAGCCAGTCATTATATAGATAAACTAGGTTAGTTTTGGAATAAAGATAACCATCAAAGGTTTTACAGGTCATAATGGTATTAATATTACTATTTTTCCTTTATCTTGGATACAAATTCCCAATCCAAAAAGGTGGTTTTGATAGGAAAGCATGTGAGAGAAAAATGGTTGCTTGATTAAAATTGAATGATAATTGTGTGGTTATTGGAACAACAATTTTTTATAACAAGAGAAAGAAATCATAGATGTTCATTCTACTGATCAACAAATGTTCAATTGATTGAACAACAATTATGAGTATGCCAAAAAGAAATCAGGGTTGTTCATTCTACCGAACATCAACTGTTCAATTCACTGAACAACAACTGTTTAATTGATTGAACAACAATTATTGACGCACCAAAAAGAAATCGGAGCTGTTCATTCTACCGAATGGCAGTTGTTCAATTAACTGAATGACAACTGTTCAATTGATTGAAAATCAATTACAAACACACCAAAAATAAATCATAGTTGTTTGTTCTACCGAACAACAATTATAAATATTCCAAAAAGAAATTAGGGTTGTTCGTTTTACCGAACAATAGTTATTCAATTGACTGAATGACAACTGTTCAATTGATTGAGAAACAATTATTGACACACCAAAAAGAAATCGGAGCTATTCATTCTACTGAACAATGACTGTTCAATTGACTGAACAACAATTGTTCAATTGATTGAACAACAATGATAAACACACCCAAAAAAAATCAGGGTTGTTCGTTCTACTAAACATCGTCTGTTCAATTGACTGAATGGCAACTGTTCAATTAATTGAACAACAATTATTGCCACACCAAAGAAATCGGAGCTGTTCGTTCCACTGAACAACAACTGTTCGATTACCCGAACAACAATTGTTCAATTGATTTAACAACAATCATAAACACACCAAAAATATATCAGAGTTCTCCATTCTACCGAACAATATTTGTTCATTTGACATAACAACAATTGCACATTCGCTAACAAAATGACAACTACAAATTTGAAGGAAGAAACACCTGAAATACAAAAAATAAGAGTAATCAGAAAAGAAACAACACTTTATTTAAAAACGGTAAATAAATAAATTAATTAAGTTACAACTGCTATGATGTTGTTTCTTAAGGGAACATCAATCTGTTTCTAGGAACAACAATCTCTCAATGGAGAAAAAATGATCTCTTGGAAAAATTCTTTGGTAGCAGTGACACGAATCTTCAAATGGAAATAAATTCTTCATTTCTTCTATTATGAATCCATTAGTAATGAAAAGCCTTCACATTGTTTTCTCCATGTTGATAAGCAATAGTGGGAACAATTTTGTAACAAGGTATTATGTTTCAAATTTTTTTAGATCGCGACACCTAGAAAAATCCAAAATCATATGATATTAGATTTTTCTAATAGGTGTTTGGATCAAATTACCTTATTTCATTAAAATCGTCTTCAAGAATAACTCGTTCATAAATTGACCTTCTTTATTCTCCTAGGACTTGCAAAAACTAAGCGTCTACCTACAATAAAACATTAAATCATGGAGACAGAGAGGTGATCAGGCTCCCCTAATCCAAGAATTATGAAAAAAATAAAAAGGGTTACTCTATAAAACAAATCCACAGAAAAAATAACAAAATAAAATTAATTTATTACCGGAGAGCAATTCCAAAGCCAAATGAGATCTATTTAAAAGGTTATCACTGATAGAAACATGTTTTAAAAATTCCATGGTATCATATGTCAATTTTACTTAGAACAACCTGCATAACAGAGTCATTTTCGATTTCCCAACTTAGACCAACAGTTAATATTTTAAACATAACATTTTCATTTGATGACGGATTGAGATGATTCAAATTGGAAATGAAAGTAGATTCATGTATATGTTTGGAATAGAAACACGTTTTGAAGAAAAAAAGAATTGATGGGTCAAATTTTCTAAGGAACGACCGGAAAAATAGAGTTTTAAGAATGTTGATTTACGATAGGCAATCAATATTTTGGTCATAAATTTCTCATACAATATCAAAATTGAGTGATTAAAATTGACTTCTAAACTAGATTCATAGAGGAATATACCAAAGAAACAATTTTTTAAAAATGTAGTCATTTAGGCCTCCAAAAACTGACTGTCCCAACTCTTTACTTGAGCTGCATACTATACACCCTACCAATGTTTTGGTTATAACTTTTTCATTTCAAATCCAAATGGAGTGATTAAAATTGGGTTGGAAATTATAAATCAATGGATACTTAGGATATAAACAAGTTTTAAAAATATTCGCTTTTGGTCCCTCAAAACATTACTATCCCGAGCCCGCAAGCCAAAAAATATGATATTCAAACAATTTTTCCAAATTGGTGATAAAAATGAATATGATTGTTTGTAGAATTGTTATTGACAATATGGTACATCTACCTACACAAATAAATTAAAAAATTTATCACCAATGTTGATTTCCACAGCGTGTCGCAACAAAAACAATTATTTTTACATTAAAAAATGTATTTATCTATATCCTTATTTATTTTATTTTCTACACTAACCTACTCTGCTTTGAAAAATGAATATTCTTACGTATAAGAGTACCTCCATGGAGCCATTTTCGAAATAAATCCTCAACGATTTACATACCCAAATTTGAAAAATGCATGTTAATAAATAGTAGGGTATGAGAAGCCAACTTCCCTCGAAAAGATGGTGTCAAAAATTATTGATGTATGGAGTGATGTTGCAAACAAATGATGGAGTAAAACCAATCTTCAATATATCCTTTACTTTCTTGATTTCCCATAGTAATCATATCATGAAGTTGTTGAGTTCTTAAAATGGCTTGTTGATGCAGACTGGAAGAAACCACATTTTCTTCCATAACATCTACGATTTTTGGATTTGAAACATTCCCAATCTTAATATAAGTTTTTTGTAATGGTGCATGTGAGATAGAATGGGTGGGAAGGGTAGGTAAATTTTGTAGTTCAACACTGTAAGCATGTTGTATAGGTTTATTATGGTGAGTGTGGAATCAGTTGAGTAGGAAATTGTGTAGAGCATGGAGCATTTTGATGATGTAGTTGATTTAGTTTTGTGGATGGTTTTGATAGACAACTAAGATGTTGTTGAAAAGTTGGAAAAGAATATGGATGATGTGTTTGTGCTACAAGATGTGGGAGATTATTCATGTAATCATAAGATGAACCATGCCAAACTTGTAGAAAAGATTGGTGGGGGTTATATTGAGATTGACATGGCTTCCCTAACGCAAGAGTATTCCATAATGGATTACGCAAGTAATAAAATGGAGAGGAAGTGTTTTGAACTACACATGTAGGCCACAATTTCCATGGTTGTGAAATTGTAGCAACTTCTCCGTCTATTTGATATGATGCTTCCATCTTAGATAAGAAAGAACAATTGTCTATGGGATGCTCCTTTTGGCAATGAGGGAAGAGCACTTCTTCAATTTCTTGTTTTTTTCTAAACTTGCAAAACATCCAATTGTGAATTTAGAGAGCTAATAAAATCAATTTTAGAATGTTCAAATAAATCATCGATTTCAACTCCTATATCTCCTGTTCTTGTAGCAAGTTCGGAAAAGAAAGAAGAATGTTCTCTAGAATTCTTACCAACCTTGGAAATTCCTCTTGAATAGCTTATGCATAATTCACAAACATCATCATATGATAACTAAAAAATATCACCTTTTTCCATTAGATTTAAGAGTTCTAAAACTTTATCTTTGATTCCTTTAAGAAGAAGTGTTTTTAAGATCTCTTTTTCAAAATACTTATGCTTTGATTTTTGAAAGTTGTATTGAAATTTCTCTACATAGTCCTCCAAGCTTTCATCTTCCCCTTGTATCATACTAAAAATATCTTCACTTGCCTTGCAATAGTCTTGGTACTTCTTCAAGAATACATTCTTCATGTGCTCCTATTTTTGGGTGTAGTTCCCACCAAGGCTCATGAACCATCGAAGAGTTGCTCCTTTTAGAGTAAGAGGAAACACTTTCAACCTTTGATAATTAGTACAATAATCAAATTCTCTACAAAGTACTTCAAACTCAAATAAGAATGTATTTGGGCCTTCGTTTGCCAAACCATGAAAATTTTGTAGAGAAGATGGAGGAATTATGTGCATTTGTGTCACTCCTCCTAGATCTTTGATAGGGAATTCAAAAGTAGCAATGTGAGCCATTTCTTACCATAATAGAAGATGTTCTTCATGTGTTTTTTTGAGGATCCTCCCTTCAAATGTTCCTGTCAATTGGTTAGTGAAATGGGTGGTTATTACATAACCACTTAAGTGGAATCATGATATATTTTTTTAAAATTCTACCTCTAAAATTCCTACTTCTATAAGTGCATGCTATATGACCTAAGCCTGACTATTGAGGGTAGACCCATCACTAGTTCCCTAGGATGCGCATGTAGGTTCTTACCTTCTGTCTTCAATATCTAGCTCTCATGAAGTTAGGTATGCATATACAACTAGATATTAGTGTGGTAGTGAAATTTGACTGTCTCCCCAGAAACGATGCCAAAATGTTGGGGAAAATTAAATGCTTAAAAAAACAACTAACCACTTGAACATTAATTATCAACTGGAGGAGGATATTTTTATTTCAAGGCAATCAAAAAAATATATGCATAACAAATACCAACAACTAACACTAGTTCTATATGATTGTGTTCTATACTATCAAGCTCATTCAACAAGAAATAAAATGTGAGACTTGAAAAATAAAATTAAAATTAAAAAGAAGAAAGTAAGTGACAGGAAAAACAATTATGCTAATCACACAACTTGAATCATTGCTAAATTAAACCACACATTTCTGAGTTGGAAATTTAATCTATTACACCCAACATAATTCAAATGTTAATCTAGAGGAGTAAATTAAATGAAATTTAGAAATTGCAAGAGACAACAAATCTAAAAAATGTAGCATCCAACAAATTACTTGAATAATGGAAATTTAATTTAAAGAACAATGATTGAAATTCAAAGAAACAAGCACATAATTAAATCACTTTATATGCTCAAAGCAGCACTTTATTCAAGGTAGTGAGCCCAATTAAGACTTAGTTCCGCCTTGGGAAATAACTATGATAAGATTACAGATAACAGAAGTAGAACTCAATGGATAACTTCCTTGATTAAAACATATGAGAGAAATAATTACATAAAATTTAATTTCTTAGCTTTGCCTCCAATTCAACAATTGTTTGTCTCACATCTCTCATCTCTTATCTCTTCTCCTATATCATATCTAATCCTAATTATCCTCCCCTCTCTTTGATCTCTGTTTTTATTTAAATACACAAAGAGAAAAGAGAAGCTACAACAAAGCTGATTACAAAATGATTTCCATTACAATTTTACATAATCTCAATAAACAAGAACAAACCTGAAAGATATTCCCATCATGATTCAGTTGGAACAAGTTGAATCTTGTATTGTAATTGAGAGAATTTGGAAAACAGTTGCAACAACAAATCAGAGAAATTCACCTTCAAAGAACCTTGTGTTTCTCTCAATCCAAGCCGATTGTTGGAAAATGGCTTAGTAATAAACTGATTTGGTCCGTTCTACACAAACACCATGTCTCAAATTTTCCATATTCATCTTCATTTGCTCGAAAAGTCCAATGCAAAACTGTCAATTCTTCTCCCAACGAATTTCTAAGTTGGAATATTTGATTATGAGTTGGAAATAAAATTTACAACCTGGAAAAGATCTTGGAGGCTAAAATAATGAGTGATGAAAATTCATTAATAAACCATCATTGGAAAAATAATGCATAATAATCTTCAATATATTAAAAATAAAGGAGAAAAATATAATTTATCCATAAGAACATAAATAATTATAAAATGGAATTATATGACAACTTATGATAAATGATATGATAAAGAATGGTAGAAATGGATGAAATTGACATTAAAAAGTGATAATAATAATGACAAATTAGTGGCCCAACACTTGCTGCCATCATTGATCGACATCATCCTCATGAAGCCAATTGTTATCACAATGAACTTCATTTTAATTGTAATAAACAAGTTGCCAAAGTAAAGCCCATGGAGACTAGAAAAAACAAGAAGAAGATATTATACAAGTTGGATGTGTTACTTGAGGCTTCTAGTACCCTCAGCTAATATTCCAGGCTATTTTGAGCAAATTTATGCATACTGGTTAGTAAATGAAACCCATAGGAAAACGCTGACAACGTGCTTGTTAGCGATTTTTCTAGAAAAATCATAGAGTAACAGAAGACGTCCACGAGAAGTGTTGATAATCTACAAAGGAACCTATTTTTTGAAACAAAAATGATAATCTACAGAGGGACCTATTCTATTTTATAGCTAAACAGTTGACTAGATGACAACGGACTTATCAACATTTTTCTGTAAACTGGCCAGTTAAAAAACTCTACTTTTTCTGTACAACACAATAATTTTGGGAACGATTTCTAGACAAATGAAAATTAATTTACGAAACTGAAAGAGGTTTTTGTAGAAAATAAACCCATCTAGAAAAACCTTTCTCATTTTTCTAAAAAGTGTTACGGTTTGGAATATTCGAAGGTATATTTAAAATGTTTTTTTAAGGATTTTACAATCCTATTTTAGGAACTATTTTCAAAACCATATCTTGGTCAAATGAGAATTAATTTTATGAAATGGAAATAAATTTGTGTCCAAAAGGGATCCATATAGAAAAACCTCTCTCAGTATTCTAAAAGGTGTCACATATTTGGAGTTTCTAAGGGATCACTAGACGCTATTTTTCAGGATTTTGCGAGGAAAAAGCTCATGGACTCTTATAGCTCCAAATCTCACTCTTATGGTTTGTGATGCTGTACTCATGGCCTAGGGCAACCCCTTCTTCCAGACTTGCTCCTAAAATTTAAAAAAACAATGTTTTATCCCTTATACGCGACATTTCCCTGAGTTAAACGCGTGTATACGCGGGTCTGTGTATATCCAACCCGCGTGTATGTATTAAAACACTTAAAAAAATATAAAATTCCTTCTTTTCGGGTGGAGATCACGGGTTTTACTTGCTGATCACCTGTTAGTGCCCGTGGCCCAACTGTTCCCAACCAACTCCTAACTAAAAAACTACTTTGGAGATGGTATAAAAAGACCTCAAAGGGAACTTGCCTAAGAGGGAGAAGAGAGAGAAAGGTTATTATGCTAAGATTTTTCCCTTGACCAGGTCTGAAGTCCCTTGTGCCTTCTGCACTTCCCCCATTTTTTACAGGAAACCTTTGTTTCCTTGTGTGTTGATGTTCATCCACCATTTATGACATCATGGAGAGAGTCATGGAAGGAGTTTTGTTAGAGGCTTGAGGCTGGAATGGATCCGGAAGGAAGCTTTGCTTGGAGCCTGCTGAAGGTGACTCAGGTGAACATATTCCTTTTTACGTACTTTATTTGTCTATAATAAAAGAAACACATGTCTTGGTTCCCGAAATGAATCTTCTTTATGTTAATGATATTCATGTTTTGAATTCATGTGTAAATGGTTGTTTGGATTTTATAACTAACTACCTTTCTTTATAACATGAAGATGGTTTCTTTATAAGTTTTTGTCCATGTACTTTTGTGTTCTTTGAATTGTTTGTTTTGCAGGACAAAAGAGAAGAAGGGAACTCCAAGAAGGGTTTGGACCCTAAAGGCCTTCTCAAACGTAGGACCGAAGGTACGTACCCTTATCATAGAATTTGCTTATAATAGCATAATGTTTGTATGAATGCATGTTTCTTTGAATAGACAACTTTCAGTCTGCTTGGGTTTCACCCAAAAAGCCCTAGGGGAGTAATTCCCTCTACCATGGACAGTTAGTGACTTAGATGCCACCTCATCAAATTCGACTTGTTATTCCTTATCTCCAGTAAGGAATCTAGCAACAACATTATCTTTAGATGAAAATAGGATTAGAAAGTTTTATATGCATGTATTTGAGATGTATGTTGTTATTATTTTTAGATTTTTTAATTAAGTTTTGTTAGAAACTTGTTTTAGTTATTTTGTCTTTTCTATAAAGATAGAGGCTAAATAATGAGAAAGGGTTGGTTTTTCTATCAGAAACCTATTGTGCCTTGTGTATATTCTGAAGGCTTAATAAAGGAAGACTAATTTTGCAGCAGTGACTCTTGTGTTGAGAGATTTTGGGTATGTGTTTTCTTGTTTTTTTTTCCTTTCTATTTTGTCACATGCATATTATTCTATGACTGATAAGAGTAAATGAACAAAAATCATATTTATTATTCATAGTTTATGTGTTTAGTGATCCATAGCTTTCTGATATATGCTTTGTATTATTCATCATTGTGATTCTCTTATATGTATATTGTTTTCCCTCCTATTCTTCTTTCCATCTCAGCTATTTGAAATCTCAAAGTATTTCAACAATCCCGCCACTCTAAAGGTTTTAGTTTGCCTCCTTGTTAAGCCAAACATTTGAATCCATTTGCCAATAGAAATCTATCAAAGCCTACCACATCTTTGAAACCCTATTACAAAAGATCTAGTCATCGTGTTAAGTACATAACCAATAATTTTGATTGAGTTATAGAAGGGACACTGCTTCAGATTGAAAGGGATAGCTTTCAATTCAAGAGAATGGTTAGAAGTTACCTTAGTTATTTACTTCCATAGACATGGAGATTTTTGAGTGATAACAAGTTATTATATTAAGTTGAAATTCCTTTCCATGAATTAAATTACTTTGATTTATGTTCTTTATTCACTATTCATGCATTTATGATACTGTTAATTGTGCAATTTCTTGTTTTGTAGAGCTATAAGAAACCCTATATTTTCTCTTTTACTAAATGAACTTTTCCATTAGAGGCATAAGGACATTGAAAGGAGTTTCAGACTATCCTTTAGCCTCCCCTTAATTCATCTTTCCTTCAAATGGTATTTATAGTGCATTTTGTTTCTCACTATTTATCCCTTGTAGCAAAACATGGACTCCTATAACATACCCCATTTTGCATCAAAACCCCATCTAGATTTCTACCCAAAGCATGGTTAGCCTCCATTGACATGTTACAACATCCCCAAGACTCTGAGGATGATATTTGGAAACCAAGATACCTCATAGATCCTTTAACCTACTTGATATAAGATAAATTCATTTTTTTTAAACTTAGGGTTTGATGTTTTTATGATTTATTTCAGCTGCAAAGTTGTTTTCAATGCACAATAAAGTAGACATGCTTTTACTCTAGCATGTTTGAATCGGTTTTCTTCCTTTTTTTATACAAATAGTATAGGTTTGGTTATTGTTCTTCATTTCTTATGATTTTAAATATTTCCTATAACATAGACAATAGAATAGTCTCCATGTAACCCAATTTATTCTCAGTTTCTTTCACCTACATAAGATCAAAAAAAGAAAAAGATAATACATGTTGCACACATAGTGCCAATCCCTCTTAAGTTTGTACAAACCTTGGGTGGAAAATTAAATTCAAGACACTTAAGAGTTAAAAAATTCTTGTTATACTACTAAAGGCCATCAAATCCCACTTAAGAACCCAAAACCAACACTATTGGTAAACCTCTTAAAATTGGATCAGTAACTGATGTAGTAGTCAGCACTCGAACCCCAAAATCCCATGGGGTTAAAGATAAAAATACTATAAGTGAACTAGAAATCTCTATTGAATCTAGTGACTAAGATCTTTGGGAAAAGTTAAACAATAAGATGCGGGAAGAAGTATATGGCCTAACACCAAAAGGACGAATCACATTTGGATTTCATTTCAAAGACCTAATTCACTAGTATAGATGAAGAACATCAAGCCTTCTATTCTTCCTAATTTATAAGGACTAGTTATTGAAGACTCAAATACTTCCTTTTGAATTTGATGTCTTATGTCAGAGTTATTATTACCCCATATATGCCCTTAAACTTAAACTATTACCATCCACCATAAAAGAAGCAATCCTTTCTAGTTCATGGAACTTGGGGAAAATTCTATTAAAACATGGGAATAAATGAGATGCTTTTTTTTTTAAATAAGTGTCAGTACTACCACAAAGTAAGGGACATTAGAGAAGAAACCTTTAAGATGATACAAAAATATGAGGAAATTTTAAAGGACTACATTGAGAGGTTTCAATATAACTTATAAAGAACCAAACAAAATAAACTAGATCTTCAAAATTGATGTATCATTCTCCTCTATGGGATTAGACATGTTTGTATGGATGCATTAAATCTAATAGGATCTAGAGACATATCCCAATTAATCTACAATGAGATATATGAGTTATGTAAGTGATATTCACTAAGTACTTCAAAATGTAGGAGGGGTTATAAGGACATGGTATCAAGGGGTACTAAACCTACAAGTTGGGGAGGAGTCACTAGAGCTGAGATAGGGAACTTGTTAGACAATTTTAAAATTGATATCCTTATATCACTAAGTTACCAAATTTATATATTGCAATTAAAGAGGAATAAGGAGTAGGTATTATCAACTATGGCCATATTCTATTTTAATTATAGGAAGAAGCATCCTTTGCAAGAATTCCTATTGGATGATATATAAAATATGTGTTATTTGTGAAGAAAGATGTGCAACCTAATAGTTTCCTTCCTTTCCAAGGTTAAAGGAAGTATATCAAGGGGTCGGGGAAGAAACAAAACAATATATTTTGTAATTCAAAATAAACCATGGCCACCTAAATAACATAATATGACACAAGACACATAATTTATTCCATATCAATATTTTCCAAAAAATTGATATCCACCTACACTTTGGAAACAATGGCATTGCCACACTCAAAGCTAATATTGATAGTAGGGTTGGTGAGTTCCTGCACCCTTTAGGAAATTTCCCTCTCAAATTTAACAATACCTCTTAAACCTCATACAACACTTCAATATCCACCGCAACTTTGATTTCCATCTAGCAAACTTCCTTAGAGGCCATCACAATGACCTATCCAAGAAATACCAAACCTAAAGAATAATAAGTAATTACAACCTACTTGTAACATTGAATTTCCTTCCTTTATAACATATTCCATATCTCCCATAGATTGTAGAGATATTAAGTTATGATCACGAAAGGTGGTACATGATCAAACCTTCCCATTATCAAGGAACAAGATGATGAGGATAATCAAATTGAGCTATATCATCAAACTATAAATTCTCCATTGGAAGTTTAGGCTCCAATTCCATCAACCACCAACAAAAGAACCAATCCCAACTCCTCCATTTCCGGAAAGAATGTGCATAGAAAAACCCATTTCAAAACTAGAATTTTACCTTCTAGTAGAGCTTAGGAATGTGCATGTCAATATTCCTCTATTTCAAGGCATCAAACATGTTCCAGTTTATGCTAAATCCATTATAGAAATTCATCAAAAAATACGAGGAAGGAAGAAAAAGGATCCAAAGAATTTTCATGTTATAGGAAAGATGGAAGATCTAATGTTAGGTAACGAATTTATAGAAAAATACATGGACATAGGAAGCCTGGTTGTTAGCAGCAAAATCAAATATATTTCCCTTCCTAACACTTTGATTGATTTAGGGGCATCCATATAATTTATGACTAAGGAAACAATGAAAAATTTTCATACTTCCTAGATTATAACCAACCCCTACAGTCCTTCAACTAGTAGATATATCTACAGTGAAACTTGATGGTATGCTTGACGATATAGTTATTTCTCTAGTCTTCTAGGAATACATAGCTACCATATGGTCCTTCAGGCGAAAGCTAATCTAAGAGAATATTCATTGATTTTGGGAAGACCATGGTTGGCCACCACTAATGAATACATTAGTTGTATCTATAGGGACATGACCATATCTCATAGGAATTCCTCTAATAAGTTTACTCTTTACCCTCCTCTAAAACCTTTGATCAACTAAAAATAGTCTCCTTATCTTGGAGATAACAATGAGGAAATTACTGAAACTCTATTATCCCTTGATCAAGAATCAACTTTAAATAAGATATCAAAGATGATCTTATCTACACCTTTTTAGCACATCCTCATACATCAAGTCACCCATCTCTTGAGCACATTTTGGAGAAGCAGTCTCATGAGACATGTTCACATGTAGAGTTAGCACAAATGGATGCAATATCCCCTTATAATGTTACAACTTCAAAACAAATCCTATCACTTGAGATTTATCTAAGAAAAACTTTAAACATTACTAGTTACTTTTAAGTTTCTCAGTAAAAAAACTCATTGAGATCTTCAAGAGACAAACTAGTGCATTTGCTTGGGAATACACCAATATGAAGGGAATTCACCCTAGCTTATGTAGTCATCATGTTTATATGGAGAAGTAATATCAAACTATTCAACAACCCCAATGAAGGTTGAATTCTAAATTAAAATATGTATTAAAGGAGTAACTCCAAAATCCCAAGGATGAAATTGGATTAACAATTGTCATGATATGAATACATTGTGCAAAATTGAGGTTCACGGTTCAAATCTGTTGATTTACGATATGGAACATGCATGGTGGTGTGTATGGGTTCACATAGAGGTTATTGTGGAAGTGATATGAATCGACCCAGAGTCACAGAACTATGATCCTGACCTAGTTGCTGATACTTTTAGATACAAAGAAAAAAGAGAGAAAAAAAAACAAGAAGGAAGAACTCTAGAAGCTCCTTGATGTAAATTTCATTTATCTAATATCTATAGTAAGTGAGTTTCTTCCTTATTTATTGTGCCAAAAAAGAATGGCAAATGGAATATATGCATGTATTACAGAGAAATGAGTAAGGCTACCTTAAAGGATTGTTCCCTCCTACCATTCATCATCCAGGTATTAGATACCGTGACAGGATAAAATTTCTTTTCTTTTCTTGTCAAGTTCAACAATTACAATGAGATAAAGATTTCCCATCAATACTAAGAGAAGGCTACAATTACATTACCTTGGTAAAACTATGCTTATCGAATCCTTCCTTTGGGTTATGTAATTCCCCAACTAATCCTCAGAATATTTTCTGACCCAACCAATGATTGTGTGGAAATATTTATGGATGTTTTACCATATATGGGAATAACTTTTAGGAAGCCTTAAAAAAGCTTGAAAAAGTTATGATTATGTTTCAAAAGATATTTTTTCTTTCAACCTTAAAAAGTGTCATGTGCTACATAATAAGAGAAATGTGATAGGTCACCATATATCACCTATTGGTATCGAAGTAGATCTTGATAAGATATAGATCATCTTAAAGCTTCCAGTTCCTACTACCATGAAGGATGTTCATAGTTTCTTAAGACATGTAGGGTATTATTGAAAATTTATAGAGAATTTTACCAAGGTAACATCACCATCATTTCAATTACTCATAAAAGCTGAAAAGTTTTGCTATAATGACCAATGTTAAACTACATTCGAAGCTTGAAAGAATAAACTATAAATCAGATGAGTCTTTCAAGGGCCAAATTTGTCCTTACTCTCACATCTCTACCAATGCTTTAGGCATAGCCCTTGGGGATGTATTGGGACAAAAAGAATATCAGTGACCATATGCCATCTACTATATCAGTAAGAATCTCACTCTTACTGAACAAAATTATATTATCAAAAATATTTTTTTTCTTACTATATTATATGTCGTTAATTAGTTTCATCATTATATTACTAGCTATTCTATATTTTTTCATATTATCAGGTACCTCATGAAGAAACCAATCACTAATGGAAAGGTGACCAGGTGGCTAGTTTTTTTTGTAGGAATTTTATATTACCACAATTGACATGGAAAGAAGAACGATGTGATTATTGACTTCCTCTCTAGGGTTAACAATGAGGAGAAAACTATCCCAGTAGATTACATATTTCACGATGAACATCTATTCTATTTATCTACTAATACTCCTTGTTTTATATATATCACTAACTATTTGAATACAAGTAATTCCACATCTCTTATCATCTTCAGAATGCCAGAAGGTTGTCCAAAAAAGTGCATGTATTCATGGACTGGAGGGTGTTTCTTTTGTATAGGGCTAGATCATATCATTTGTCGCTTTGTTCAAGAGGATGAAACTTATGATATTTTGAAGGCCTACCATGATGAACCATATGGAGGTCACTTCGTAGATAAGAAAACATCACACAACATATTGCATCTATGATACTATTGGTCCAATGTTTTTTGGTTTGTCAAGAAATATGTTAGAAGTTGTGACAAATTTTAGAGGAGGGGTTGAATTATGAAAACTAATGAGATTCCACTCCAACCTCATATTTTAGTGAATCCATTTGAAAAGTTGGCCCTTGATGTCATAAGACCAATAAATCTCCCATCAACAGAAAATGTGTACATCTTGGCATGCATATATTTTGTAACCAAGTGTGTTGAATTAGAAGCCCTAACAAAGGGCATAGAAGAAGCAATAGGAAAATTTTTGTATGAATATATATTTTCCTAATATGGAGTTCCCCAAGAAATCATGACTAATCAAGAAACCTAAGTTATTTCTCAACTTATCTAGTCTATTGCTAAGAAGTTCAATATTAATCATTGTCAATTTATTATCATCCTTAAGTTAATGGTTAAGTAGACTTCACCAATAGAGTTCTGGAAACTATATTGACTGAAATAATTTAACAATATCATAAATATTGGTTGATAGGTTCCTTGAATCTCCATGGGCCCATAGAACTAGTTACAAGAACACTACAAGATTTAATCCCTACAAGTTCGTGTATGGAAAACATGTAGTTTTTCTAATTGAATTTGAGATTAAAACATTAAGAGATACATTTAAAGTGGATTGGAATTTTCAAAAGATCAACAACATCAACTTGATCAAATCAATGAACTCGAGGATGTATTATAATATGCTACTGTATTCCAACAACAAATAACCAAGAGGCATGATGAATTCATCAAGAGGAAAATGTTTTGGGAAGGGAATTAGGGATTTGTATTTGATTCTAGGTATAAGGACTTAAAAGGAAGGTTTTATACCCACTTGTTAGGGTAATATGAGATATACATTGTTTATGACAATGGTTCTGTAACACCTTCCTCCCCCATTTACCCAAGCTAATCGGTCCACTAGGGTAAACATGTGACAAGATGCTACTATGATGTGATTCAACTCCCAAAGTACAGTTAGGGAAGTGGAATTGACAAAATACAACCACACTGACCTTCTCTAGGAGCTATAGACCCTTTGGGAGGTAACGAAACCTTCCAGGTACTTAACCCCTAAGACAATTTATATTTTTACTGTCCTAGAGCCTTAGTTGCTCCCATGACAAGGCATGCATGCAACCAAAGTCTTCTAGTCACTCCCATAGCAAGGCTCACCAACAACTATGGAATTTTCTAGGTAGTTATGAGCCAACAACCCCAGGTTTTGTGCCACTTTTTTAGTGTCAGGATTCAAGCTACTACCTTGAACCTCATGAAACTTTCATGAATGATACATGACAATGAAACAAAGGTACTAATTCAAACACTTGAGTGAGGACTTGACTGGACCCCTACTAGCCATGACAAGAATTTCATCAAACGTGTCACAAATATGAAATTTATAGGTCATAAATATAGATCTGAGCATAGGGGTCTCGAACTTATCAGAGATTCGCAAAGGATCATTATTTCCATATCATAATAGTTGTATTATCATCTATTAGGTCATTATTCATTGTACTTCTAATTACTAGTCGAAACATGATGAAATACATACATCAAGTCTGTCATAAATCATATTCATAACCAACATATAACCAACAGAAATAAAAAGGATATTAAAAAAATAAATTCCACATATAAGCCAATACATTTACACACGAAATTCCAAAGAGAAGGATCTCTTATTATTGATGCGAAAGCCAACCAGGTTTGGGACTTCCATGAACCACCCAACCATAAATTGGCTAAACTAGATATTTGTTCCATCCAATCACCCCCATGCCATATTCCAAGAATGAATATGGGACTCAATACCAAACCAAAATAGGTTTCTTTAGGCTTTACCGCAATCTCCTCTAGATTACTAGGCCTAAAACAAGCATGGATGCCACTGGATTTCTTCACCTACAATGTGAGTAATTATCCTATCTCCTAGTCTCTACGATTTATTGTATGTTATAGGTAGCTTTGTCACATCTAATAAGTGAGCCTACAAATGGGGGTAATCAACATCCTATTCCCCCTTGTCACCATCTTTCACAAAGCCCTCAGCATGTACCATTCATTTCCTAGAATTTTAGCCCTAAACTGCTTCATCTGAGCCAGTTTGAGGACCAACATTCCCTATGTCATGCATTGGTCACTAGCAGGTTGCTCCCCTTTGCACCTACATTGGTTCTATAAATTCAGGAGAATGATCAAGATTTTGGAAGCTTCCCCTTCTAGGAGTTTCCAGAAGTTGTTACAACTAATTACCTTAGATAAAACATTCAGATCCTATCCTACCCTACTTTGGAGTTTTCACCACTTATCCTTTGATCCTATCCCTCCATCAAAGGTGTATCTCTAACCCTATTGGTAATTGGATAGGAATTCCCAACTTACCCTACTTCTCTATATATTCCCAGCCTTCTATGTGGTTAGGGTTAGATTTTGGAGAGTGATTCTGCCCTTTTTCTTCTACAGTGAGTGGTTATTATCTCATGCATTTAGGGTGATTGGAGGTGCATATTGTGACAAGGAAAGGGAAAGTCAACAACTTGGAGGAGCTCTTCTACAAGATCAACTACTATTTATGGTTGTAATCTCCTTGAATTTATGTTAATGTAGAGAATCCATTGTTTTCGTATATGTGATTTTGTTGTTTCACTTATTTTAATACCATGTTGATATACTGAATGGAGTACTTAAATGATATTTCATAGATCTCATATTTTCTTGGCTTGTGTTGTTTGACTATGTAGGCTCTAATTTTTGCATTCAGAGCTGGAACTGGAGCTTCTAAGCTAAATAAGGAGCGAATTGTGCAAAGGATTCTAGGTAGGCCTCACTCCATCATCTATTTACCTTAAGGAAAATCATTTTGTTCCTTGTCTCTCTGTTAATCTAGGTTAGCCACTGTCCCCTAGGTCAGTGGCTAACCTAGGGGAGATAATTTTGTTCACAATCGTAACTCACGTATAACACATTGGTGAATCTATTGGGGAATGAAGTATTCCATTGGTGGTTTCCTTGTCCATTGTGTTCTATTATGTTAGGTCCCTATAATACTAGTGAGTACCCCATTACTATTGTAGTTGCATCCCTTATTAATATTGTTGTACCCCTATTATCCCCATATTTTTATTACTGTGCCCCATAGAATCCCTTTATTGTTATTTTTGTGGCTTTATATTATTATTGTTAGATCGGCTGGGTTATATTGTGACTCCTTAGACTCCTATATATAGAAAGGAGGTTTTGTCATTTGAATCATCCAACAATTGTTCATTTATGTAATGTAAAGGAGGTTTCCCCCTCGAAGAGGCTGAATTCTAAGGCATTGATATATCTTTTCCATCTTTTCTTGAGCTGGTTTCATAACATTTGGTATCAGAGCTTTGGATTCTAGGGTTTCGCTGTTCCAAATAGGTCATTGTGGAATTTTCTCTATAAATTTTTTTCTGTGACGTTTCAGATGCTAAAACAAAAACCCATTTGAGAAGACATCGTGCTGAACCTTGGTTCTAAATTTCAGAGATGTTCGCCCAATATTTGTGGAGATATGATTTGAGGAAGTTGGTCTTTTTGTAGACTCCTAAATTACATTCCAAACAGGTGACCTAGGGAAAATCGTCATAACTTTCTCTTTGAGCATCGGATTGAAATTTCGTAAGAAGTTATAGAAAGAGGATGGAATTTAGTTTCTTGTAGATATTTTTCAGAGCCAAAGGTCAAAACAGTGACTCGTGGCACTTCGTACAAGTTTTCTCTATTGAACTAGTCTATAATCAAGTCACTGTGGGAGATTTTGCGTAAATCTTCCTTGGAGAATCCAATTTTGGTAAGACTGGTGGCATTGGAAAGAGGACACAGAGGGTTACTTCAGATCACAATTTTAGAACTAGATGATTAGAAAGTACAGAGATACATCAAAGGCAATATTGAGCTCCTACAAAGTGAAAAAAGGTGTGTAGATCTTTTTAAATTTTTGCTTAAGCTTGGTTTGAAAATTTATTTTGAAGGAATTAAAAGGGCATAGTAGAGAATTATTATCGGTAATTGATGCCCCGAGGAAAGAAAATGCAAACATCTAGTAAGCAACTTGAAATCTCTAGCATGACTCATGAAGAAGAGGAAGAAATGCTGCATGATATATCAAAATTACAAGAACAAGTGCAACAAATGTTACTCTCACAAAAGCTAACAAAAGCTAAGATAAATGGCGTGGAATCGAAGATAAAGGGTGTGGAAGCTAAGATGGAAGATTTGAAGAGAAAGATGGCAAATTTGAAGACAGACATGGCAGATTTGAAGACAGAATTGACAAATTTTCTACAAGAAATACTTACTAATGGTGAAAAGGTAGTAAAGGAAACTCATGATGCTAACAAAAGAAATGTTAATCATTATTTCTTAGACTCTAATGTGGGATCAAAGACCCACCATATTGCAAAAATTGATATGAGGAAGTTTGATGGCAAGGATCCCGCAACATGGATATTACAAATGGAGCAATTTTTCAATCTCAATAATGTGCAAAACACACAAAAGGTACATATTGCAACTTTATATTTGGAACCAAATAAATTTATATGGCATCAATGGCTTTGCTCTCGTAAAAAAATTATCACTTGGGAAATTTTTATGGAAGAATTGACAGCACATTATGAGGATACAAAAAGCAACACTTTTTTTAGCCAATTGATAAGTCTCAAACAAAAAGGTTCAATAATGGAGCACATAGAGGAGTTCCAAAAATTGAACATAAGGGTAAAAAATATTCTAGAGGAGCATAGGATTGATGTGTTCATAGGGACATTAAAGGATAATATCCAACATGATGTTCACCTTTTGGAACCTGATTCATTAGAGAAGGCATTCAGGTTAGCAAGAAAAATGGAAAGCAAAATTATGGCAACCAGGAAGCATACCACTCACAACTATAAAGATGGAAGTGTTTTTACTCCTAGTATTCCACAACCTATAAGGTTGACACCACAACAATTGGAAGAAAAAAGAGAAAAATGGCTTTGTTACATTTGTGATAGCAAATACACTAAAGGTCATAAGTGTGCTGAGAAGAAATTATTCTACATAGATTGCAAAGAGGAAGAAGAAAAGGAGCAAGAAAGGTCAAAAGAAGAGGATATACTCCAGGAACAAAGCTTAGATCAAGAAGAAATGAATCCAACCATATCTTGTAATGCATTGGCGGGAATTACCACTCCTCAAACCATCAAGATAGAAGGAAAAATTAAGAAGAAAAAGGTAATAGTGTTGATTGATTCAGGAAATACCCACAATTTTATTCATTGTAAGGTAGCAAAAGAATTGAATTGATTCTTATATCTAGCACCAGAGTGTCAAGTGATGGTTGCAAATGGAGGAACAATAAATTGCTCTGGAAAGTGCCATAATATCAAGCTATCAATGGGAGAATATGTATTGACTAGCCCAATGCTTTCCATTCCAATGGGAGGTGCTGATGTTGTACTAGGAGTCTAATGGCTACAATCCTTGGGTACAATAGCTTTTAATTTTCAAGAACGTTTCATGAAATTTTCTGTGGAAGGAAAGGAAGTTGAATTAATGGGTATTGCAGGGAAACTGGGAAAGATAATCGTCTCTAATGGTATGACAAAGCTTCTAGAAAAGGAACAAAGAGGTGTAATTGCACAATTATGTTAGCTAGATGTTTCCACATTGCAATAATCTGTTTCTCCAGATCTCCAAAAAGTCTTCGACAATCATTTCAAGGTATTTGAGACTTCCAAAGGTCTCCCACCTATTCATGATCATGATCATTCTATTCATCTAATTCCAGGAAGTGTTCCTCCAAACATCAGGCCGTACAGATATCCCTATGCCCAAAAGAGTGAAATTGAACGTATGGTTGCAGAAATGCTAGAGGCTGGTATAATTCAACCGAATCAAAGTTCTTTCTTTGCTCCAGTAGTATTAGTGCACAAGAAGGATGGATCATGGCGCATGTGTCCGGATTATAGAGATCTCAACAAGCTCACTATTAAGGATAAGTTTCCCATTCCCGTCATTGATGAATTACTGGATGAATTGCATGGAACAATTTACTTCACCAAGTTGGATCTTCGTTCAGGATATCATCAGATCAGAATGAAGACTGAAAACATTCTGAAAACAACATTTAGAACTCGTAAGGGCCATTATGAATTTTTGGTCATGCCTTTTGGCCTTACCAATGCACCTTCAACATTTCAAGGTTTGATGAATTCCATTTTCAAAGCATTCCTTAGAAAATTTGTGTTAGTATTTTTTGATGATATACTAATCTATAGTAAGTCTTGGAAGGATCATGTTGAACATGTTGACAGGGTGCTACAACTATTGGAGGAGAAACAATTATATGCAAAAAGATCCAAAGGTTTCTTTGGAGTAAAAGAGGTGGAATATCTAGGTCATATTGTATCTCATGATGGAGTTAAGGTAGACCCTAGCAAAATTAAAGCCATTAAGGAATGAAAATCCCCACATCCATAAAGCATCTGCGAGGATTTCTTGTGTTGACAGGGTATTATCGTAAGTTTGTTAAGAATTATGGGATAATAGCATCACCTCTAACAACATTATTGAAGAAAGATGCATTTTCATGGACTCCAGAAGCAACAAAGGCCTTTGGACATCTTAAAGAGGCAATGTGCCAAGCACCAGTCTTAGCTACACCGGACTTCACAAAAACCTTTATTATGGAATGTGATGCTTTAGGAAATGGAATTGGTGCTATTTTAATGCAAGATGAAAGACCCATTGCTTTTGAAAGTTGTCCAATCAAGGGAAAGTTTTTACACAAAGCTATTATTGACAATGTTTTATTTTGGAGAAATCATGAAGGAATCTTACTCAATTGCTTAACCTTAGAAGAAACTGACAATGTCCTCAAAGAATTTCATGCAGGTGACTGTGGAGGACACTTATACTAGAAGTCCACAACTGATAAAATCGTAAGGGCAGGATTTTATTGGCCCTCCTTGTTTTCTGATGTGAAGAAATTTGTAATGTCTTGTCACAAATTCCAAATTTTTGAGGGCAAGAGGAAGCTGCTGCCTTTACCACTAAAACCAGTTTTAACTGAGAGACCATTCCAGCAATGGGGTCTAGACTTCATTGGTGAAATTCACCCTCCATCCTCGGGCCAGCATAGGTGGATTCTCACTGCCACAGACTATTTTACCAAATGGATAGAAGCAATCCCTTGTAGACAAGCCAATGACTCCATTATCATACAATTCCTAGAAACCAAAATCTTGTCCAGGTTTGGCTGTCCAGATAAAATTATTACAGACAATGCTACTGCTTTCAAATCCAAAAAAATGATCAACTTTTGTCACAAGTATCACATGACCCTGGGACATTCCACTGCCTACTATCCTCAAGGTAATGGCCTAGCTGAGTCCTCCAATAAAAGCCTCATCAATATCATCAAGAAAGTCTTGGAAGAAAACAAAAAGAATTGGCATAAGAAGTTGATAAATGCATTATGGGCAGACAGGCTGACCACCAAGAGATCAATTGGCATGAGTCCATTCGAACTGGACTATGGGCTAGAAGCAAAGTTTCCTACATCTCTAGGAATTCCTGTGATCAAGTTGCTGCAAGAAATACAAGCTGAGCCCAATGACATTCAAAGAAGAATCAATCAGACAATTCACTTACAGCAAACGAGAGAGGAAGTCTATCAAAGAACCCAAGTTCTACAAGAAAAGCTCAAAAGAATATTTGACAAAAGAACCAAAGCTGAAGATTTATTTATAGGAAACAAAGTCCTAAGATGGGATTCCAGGAGGGAGGACAAAGGCAAACATGGTAAGTTTGATTTCTTATGGAAGGGACCTTATGTCATTTTTGCTATACAAGGTAACAACACCTATTTTCTAAGGAGTATGGATGGCTCCAACACTGAGGAAGGCCCAGTCAATGGGAGAATGCTCAAGCATTATTTTGACTCCATTTGAACAAACACTGAACAGGCATATATTGTACATAAATATTTATATTTTCAAGTACTTTCATTCACAGCAGATAAATAAAGCACCAAGTGGAGCATATTTTGAAAAGACCAGGACACTGCACTATTTTCTTTTTTGGAAAAGGTTTTGATCCCAGCATTGGAAAACAAGGAAAAACACAGGGTAACTATCAAGTGATAAGGAGAAATTCTGAGAAACAGGTAAAAAACAGATCTGCAAATTCACAGCAAATCAGCTCACTGGCTACTACCTGCAAGTATCCAAGATCCTGGTCAATAGTCTCCAACAACAGAAAAATTCAGACTGCAGCAAGAATGGAGAAATTAGGCATTCTGACCTGCTGTTCTTGGCTTTTCATCTGGAAAAGCCATCCCCAAGTGGAGCCATTGTTAGCCTCCTATACCAATAGGCATTCATTTCTCATGATTGACAGTGGAAGTACCAAAAAATGTTCATCTTCTGTGGTACTAAGGTTCCATTTTTGTGAAAGAAGCAGACAATTAAAAAATGTAAAGAGGGTATGCCTTAAAGGAAAAATCAAAAGGCAAGAAAATGAATTGGTCAAAGAAAAAATAAATGAAATGAACCCCAAATAAAGACCATGAAAGTGGCTAATCCAAATGCCACTGCCACTGTGATGGGTGGTCCAACAGCTCAAGCTGGGCCTCGCCATGTTTTAAATTGCATGTTGTAGACTAGAAAGGAAGTACCTGCTCAAACAGTTTAAGCTTGACAGATGACTAGGTGGATAGAGAAAGAAAGGAGCCCAACTGCTTAATCTGGGCCCTTGGAAGTCATAAGGGTAGACTTAGATAGGAGGGCAGCAAAAAGAAAAGAGAATTATCAGGGTTTGCAAGGCTAAGTGCACCCATTCAAAGGAAGAAAGAATGTTAGGCATATTAGGCAGGGTAGGCAGTGGAAGGTTGCAGAATACAAGATCTAAGCATCTCACATGGGAAAAATCACAATGATGTCACCAACAGGAGAAAGGCAAGAGCAATGGCCTATTTGGCAAACTATTAAACCATCACTAACCTCCCTCATCCCCTTCAAAAGTTTCTTACTAACATCCCTTGAGCACTGCAGGATCTGCCTGATCAGTCCTCCTTACACTCCTCATTTGTAAAAATTTCATGTCAGAAATGACTTCTCTCTTTGAAAAGAAGCCACATTTCTTGTGTAAAATCCCTTTTCATTCCCATCTGCTTCCAAAGCTAAGTTTACTCATTAAACTTAGCTCTTTACCCCTCTCTCATATCCCCAATTCATGTTAATTTCTAATTTTACTATGTAAATCCCTAAGTGCTACCCCTCCCCCTACTATTATAGCATTGTATGCAAACAACCCAAAAATGTATAAATATCCCCCCCCTTTTAGCATTATAGCTAAATAGGACTTCTATGGAAGACATTAGTCCACCAGGGACTATAGTCAACCCTTGCTTTGGGATTATTCTAACCTCTGGTTAGATTAATAACCTACACTAAACCCTCATCTACCCTTTTTCTGAAAAAACCCATGAAACCCCCCCCCCCGCGCGCGCGCGCTCAAACCCAAGGTCACATATTGTGGGACCCCGACACATTAATCTATATATATTTCAAAACCCACGAAAACCCCCGTAACCAAAGTTCTAAACCCGAAAAATTTAAATGATTATTTTATTAGCTGGCGGGTCCCCACCCAAAGTTGCACGCTGGGTCGGGGCGCCCGCCAGCCCTCGATCTCCCGCTGCCCCCAATCCAACGGTGGGCGGTCATTTTGGGTTTTCAACCTGCCGCGCTTTAGCGTCCGGGGAGCGGGTGGTTTTGCTCCCGTACGCTGGACGCGTGGCGGCCATCGGAGGTGTTCGGAGCCCCCCTCCCCTATACCGCCTTCTCCCAAAAGCGGTGCGGGGAAACCACATACCGCCCTCCCTCAACCCGCCTCCCCTGTCACGTCACCCCTGCATCATCATGACGTCACACCCTCGGCCCCCGCTACCGCGCCTCGTCGCCTTCCACATCACCTCGTCGCCCCCACATCCCGCCACCGTGTCCTGCCATGCTGGCCTCCAGCTCAGCACCCACGTCACCATCCGTACCCGGGCCCGCCATGACGTCATGCTGACGTCATCGGCGGAAAAGCGCCAAAAACCCGTATTTTCCAAATTTGTCGTTATAAATGTGCATTTTAGCCGTTTTATGTCATTTTCATTCGAAAAGAGACAGAGCCGTTGTTTTTCGTTCGCTCCAAAATTGCCTCTACGCTGCAAATTCAAAGCTTGGGACGCCATCATTTGCCAATTTAGCTGCATTTCTCATCCACTGTTCAACCCGGCAGCTCTCGGCGCTATTGGTCCAGGTATTTGCCGAAATTCACCTGTTTTACCCGTGTTCATGCCATTTCTCTGCAATATTGTCCACTAAATACCTGGTAAATCCTAAATTAAAGATTGTCATTTAGTTAATGCTGGACCAAAACAACCTACATTGCCCCCTGCTCCTAAATTCACTGTTGAGAAATCATTTGCGGCCTTAATTTACAATTTATCCTCCAAACTGCCCGGCATTGTTCCCTTTTGCCGAGTACATGCTTGAACAACTGCATTTTACCAACTTTTAGTCCTGCCCTCCCTCTGCAATTCATCCTCATTATTCACAATCCTTGTGAATTTACCAAGAGCAGAGCAGAGGCAAGCCTGCTTAATCTGCCTACTCCTCTTTTGAAGACTTATCTGGCATCATCTGCATTCAGTCTGCCACCTGACCTTTAAGAAGCCTTACAAGCTATTGCATTCACTTTGTTACATCCAGAAACTGCATTGCAAAAATAACACTTGAGGACTATACAATGGCTGCACCTGCACCCACAGCTCTCAGTGTTGCCCCCATGAATCCACCCAACAAAGAGCTTGAGGCCCTGCCTCTTGCTGACAGAGATTACCTCATCCAAGACCTTGTGGGTGACAGGAACCATTTGCAAACCTTCCGGGAATTGAGGGATAACTATTTGAATAACAATGACACATATGGGATATGGGAATCAAATCTGCCTTATTACTTTCTCCCATCTGTTAACATTTTTCCAGAAATTATCCGCTTATGTGCTGAGAACTATGATCCAAATCATAGAGCTGTCAAGTCTCCATCTGGGAGCATACTCTTCCACATCAATGCTGAGTCCATCAACCAGATGCTCAACTTCAAACAAACTCAGCTGCTGTATCCCTTCTCCATGAATTATCTGTTGGATACATGTGCCAAGCTTTCCACTGATGACATTCATAAGATCACCAAGATATTTATGAGAGCTGACTGCCAGCCCACAGGGCCTCCTCCTTTCTTGTATGTCCATTTTACTGATGCAGGCAAACTTCTGCTTGACATGATTTCTTATGTGTTGGGCTATAAAACCAGTGAGCATGTTGATGAGACAGTGCTGGTGTTGTTAGCAGCTTACAGCCCAGGCCAGCCTCCTGCCTACAAGTATAACTTTTCTAAATTCATAGCCAACAAGATACATGACCAACTTTTCAAAGTGGACAGGGAGGGCATATTCAAGTACTCATCATACATCTACCATTTGTTCATGTATTATCAATCTGAGGCCTTTCAATGCCCTATCAAAAAGCTGGATTCTAAGGGGGAAAGAAGGTCTGTCATCTTCTGGACATCAGTTTATCACCAAGTCCAGGATTCACCATATTCATACTGTGAATTTATTGATCAATTTGTCTACCCAGTCTCTTGCTTATTGATGAGGTCCCCTCCTCCCAGAGTGTCATTTGAAATCCAGAAAACTCTGCAGCTATCCAAAAATTATAAAATAGGTGATTGGTACCTATACCAAGATCATACAGTCATCAGAATTTATGGCTGTGAGCTTTGTCCATACAGGCTCCCAAAATATGTACCAATGAGACTGTTTGCCTTGGAGTACTATAGGTAGCTTATTCACTCTGACCTCACCCACTTTCATAGTGCTAAGAAGAAAGCCCACCTCAAGTTTAAACACCACCTAGGCCCCTTTATCATGAACAAAAAAGAGGGATGGAAAGAGGCTGAGAAAATCCTCAAAGACAAATACAAGCTATCAAAAAGTTTCTGGTGGGTCCCTTATGACCCTGAAGGCTTCATCTGTGCTAGAAGGGTCAAGTACAGGCTGCTAGGCTATGAGCACTGTAAATTCCCACATATTGAGCAGTATGCCAATCAACAAGAATGGTTACAAGATACTTTAATTGAGAAACTAACTGAAGAAGAAATAATGCAAAAAAATGTCAAGGATTTGGAAAAAACTCTTGACTTGGATTCTATGCAGCAGGTAGTCTTCAAGCAACCGCATCCAGTGGGAGAAGGAACTTCAACTACAACAACTGCACCAGCCACCCAGGCGCCATCTACAGCAGCACCAGGCACAGATAAGGGTAATGGAATAATGGGTGCTAAAGAAGAGATAGTAAAAGAGAAGCCTGCCTCCTCAATTGGGCAGCAACAAGAGAAAACCCCCCCACCACAAACAGAACCACCAACAACGACTATATTGCAGACTCCAGCACATGAGGAGAGGGGCAAGAAAAGGGATAGAGAAGAGTCCACTCCTGCTAGTGGATCCTCCCAGCAACCCGAGGCCAAGAGGCAAAAGGTTGACTCCCCAGTCATAGAAGAAATAAGTGAAGAAGTCCTTGAGAGTCCAAGGAAAGAAGGGGAAGACAGTCAGCAAACGGCCACAAGCTCTTTTCAGCAAGAGTAGGGATTACAGCTTGGCATGGAGGTGTCCTCCTCCACCCAACAGGGCAAGAAGCCTTCAAGTACCAAGGCTTCCTTCAAAGAAATAAAAGCACAAAATGAGCTGTTGAGAATAGAAGTATACAAACAATTCCTCAAAGCGACACCAGCTAAGCAAGAGAGGCTGATGTCAATGTATGACATACAAGAGGAGAAGATGATCCTCAGCCACTTCAAACCCAAGGTGCCGCAGCCTAAATCAGCTGCAGATTTTGTAAGAACAAGGGTGGAAGTCATGGCAAAGGACATTCACCCCATGGACCAGATAGAGCTGCACAAACAAACGGGGGAAATGGTCTATGCCACCTTGGTAGACAGGGCCACAATGGCCCATGAATTGAAAGAATCATTGAAGAATACCAACATTCAGTTTGATTTCGAGAGAATGTCCTCCATGGCCAAGGACAACATGATTAAATCACTAGAGGACATCATCATAGACCTAGGACATGATCCTAAGGACCCAAAGGGTGTGAGGGCCCTCATGAAAAAGAAGGATGATGATCTTATTGCATTGAAGAAAAGGCTGAAACTGTTTCCCACTGAGCACCCCCAAACAGCAGAGTTGCAGAAGGAAAAGGAAGTCGATGAGCAACTTGATCTAATCATGCAGCTCAATCAAAAGGTTATTGATCTGGAGAAGGAGCTAGAAGGGGCACTACAGGACAAACAGGGAGAATCCACATCCCAACCTCCTCCAACTACCTCAACTACTGCCACCACAACAGAGGCAGCAGTAGCCCCTGCAACTACTACAACAACAACAGAAGCAGCAGCAACAACAACAGCTCCTGAGTCCAGCTTGAACATGGATGATTTGACAAAGGCTATCAAAGAGCTGGAACTTCAGGCAACTGAGATCAAGGAGGCCAAGGAAAAATTAGCAGAACTAGAGGCCAAATATGACAAGTCAAAGATGACTGTAGCAGAGCAGTCTAGAGAAATTAAGGCCCTCAAAGACAAAATAAAGGCCTTAGAAAAGGAGCTCAAACTTGAAAATGCTCTGGCAGAAATAAAGAGGATTTTGTGGGCCCAGATTGACCAATCCCTTACTAGACAATGGAAGTCAATCAAGACTGTGCATGAACAAATGGAATTGATTGGCCAAGCACACATTGAGATCCAAAAGGCCAGGACAGTACTAGGGAACAGGCCTGAGCAGGCCAACAGAATGATAAATTTTCTTAACAATCAGACTAAGGAGGAGCTAGCAGCCCTCAACATTGTTAACAGAACTGATGCTGTCCTTACAGCTAAAAAGGTGCTGACTCTTAGGAATTTTGTACAAACGGTAGAGAGAAAATGCCATGAAATTCAGGCTGAGGTGGATGAGTACAAGCTCAAAATGGGAGCACTGCAAGGAAAGGGATTTCCCAGCCTACTAACTAGCACAGGAAGATTGCTCCCTCATGAGCAATATGCTACCAGGTTGACAAATTTTGTTGAAAATCAAATTACTGCATCTGCCAGTACTTTTGAGGAAACAGGGCCTCCAACAGGGCAGGGCCTATATGACAAACTTGAAAATCTATTTTTCAATGAACATGAAATCAATCACCTATTTGAGGTTCCTCCTAATTTTTATAGATATACAGAGGCAGATGAAACCTTGGTGAAAATTCGAAGACACCAACTGCCCAAAGAGGATTGGTGGCAGGAAATGCTGCAAATTTTGCCTCAGTGATCTCAGTTGATCAATCCTAGTCAGCTTCCACTCAGCCAAAAGCAAAAAGCAGAATCTGGACAGCATACAAGGCAGCCGAAAAGGGTGACTCAGCATAAAGACAGTGGCAGCAAGCCAAATATAGGAAATGCGCAAATTTTGGGCAGAACACCTTCAGCCGACTCCATCGGTCACAAAGTCAACATTCTCTGACCATTTTGGATAGCTAATACACTTAGAAGTTACTACAGCATTTATTTTCTCAGCTACAACGCTCCAGGAGTTGGCACAATATTAATGAGCCATTAACTCACTAGCTAGATATTTTCTGATGTAAATTTTGTATATATACCTTCCCTGGCAACGTATTAGGGGTTGGTGATTTTCACTCTGAGGCAAATGTATTGCATATTTTCAGATAATCTAATGCAAAAGGCTGGAAAAGCTCAGTGTTTCTTGGATGCTTGATGTCTCAATGATGCTCTGCGTGCTGTTGCAGAATTCCTGTGTTGTCTAATGGAACAATAAGTCTTCTTATTCTATGTTTTATATTTCTATGCTCGTTTGAATCAAATGCATGTTTCACCAATCTAATAACAGAGAGAAAGAATAGTACATGATATGTTTGTTTACACCCTGTTTGTAATCTGTGTTGTTCAAATGTTTTCTTCAGAATCAATCATGAACATGAATTCTTAATTGCTCATGTTTACATAAATTCTACGTATATGAATATTATGCAGGAATTCTTCATTGCTCCTAAGTAATATTCCCACTGTTCTCCATATCAGCTTACTGAAAGACCCTTAATTGCCTTTCATGCCCTGATTACATCACACCCAATTACAGGTTTTAAAAAATTGTTCCTTGGACACTTATCTGGCTCTGTAGCATCACTGTTGTATCAACACAGACATATCAAGCAATTAAACATCACTGACTCCATGCCCAATGGCCTAGATCACCCTGTAAACATATATCTATCTTGACTGAAATCATCACCCAGCAAAATTCAAAACAAAACCTTGAACATCATAACTAGCCTGAAAAAGTATACAAACAAAGTTAAATCATAAAGAGAGAGCCCTCTCTGGTCATAGGTAGGCTAGAATCTGTGACCCAAAGATTGGTTAGTGGTTACCTCGGCCGTATTCCCTTGGGAGTCAAAGGGAACAACCTGAGTATTAACACCTGCAGCTTCTCAATTGCACCCAGTTTTCCATGTTTCATGTTTAGAGAAGGTTATAGGCAACAAGATCCCAGTTCAAACAATATTGCCAGAACTTGACGAGGAAGGAAAAATTATATTGGAACCGGAAGCAGTCACAGAAACAAGAACTCGACAGCTACGAAATCGATCAATTTCGGAGTATCTTATCAAGTGGAAGAACTTATCTGCTGAAGATTCCACATGGGAGGATGAGAATTTTATACAGAAGCAACTAGAACTACTCAAGCGTTGAGGACAACACTTTTTTGAAGGAGAGGGGCATGTTGGGTCCCTATAATACTAGTGATTACCTCATTACTATTGTAGTTTCATCCCTTATTAATATTGTTGTGCCCCTATTATCCCCATATTGTTATTATTGTGTCCCATAGATCCCTCTATTGTTATTTTTGTGGCTTTATATTATTATTGTTAGGTCAACTAGGTTATATTGTGACTCCTTATACTCCTATATATAGAAAAGAGGTTTTGTCATTTGAATCATCCAAGAATTGTTCATTTATGTAATGTAAAGGAGGTTGCCCCCTCTATGAGGCTGAATTCTAAGGCGTTGATCTATCTTTTCTTGAGCTGGTTTCATAACAGATTACCTCCTTTAGAGACCTTTGTTGTATCATCCAACTAAGAACAAACCTAGGAAGTGATTTCATTGAAAAAATTTTGTAATTTTTGTGCCAAAATTATCTTTCCCAAACCCAACATACCCCTTTTGCCTTTGATAGAACATTTCACCTCACCCTAGCCCACTATTCACCAGTGTTGCAACACAATGGTACCTCTTCTGCACCAGTGCTGACCCCTATTTTTGCATGAATTTTTCCTTGGTTCTTAAGCCTATCTTTGTTCAGCCTACTTCCAAATGAATTTCTCTAAGTCTTTAGTGTCTTGTGGTCTCTCTAAATCCTTTTTTTTCTTTTAATTTGTGTTGTTTTCCCTTGGTAAGAATTGGTTTTTATTTTTCTTTGATCTTATCACTTGGTCATTTGCAAATTGATTTCATTTGATTAGTGGTCACCTGGATGAATTGTTGTTCTAGTCCTCATTTTTAAAAATGTAATTGAATCAGTAATTGAACATTTGCATATTAGTTTTCTTCATTTCGAAAATTAAGTGCAGTGAAAAGAAGAAAAAAAAAATTGTCGACATTTAGGGTTTTACATGTGCATTAGCATAGAAATAATTGTATCGAAAATGAAATTTCATCTTGCATATTGATTGTTTCCTTCCCTTCCTTAGCTATATTTTCATTAAAAGAGAAAGAATTTCTATTTTCTCATGATAAATTTTCATTTTAGGATATTCAGGTGACATTTGTGGTTAGCCCTAAAATTGAAACATAATCAAATATAAACAATAAAATTTATTGAATCAACCTAAGGAGAATTTGTAACATTAATGAAAACATTTAGAGGATAGGCTAGAGACATGTTCTAACATCATGAAATGTAGGAGTTATCATTGTTTACCAGCATTTCATCCTGGGGGTGAAATCACATTCCACATATGTGAGTGTATAGGATCGTACTCCATGTACCTTTAGGTATATTGATGGCGCTCGCAGCTCCATGCACATAAAGTATATGGGAAATATCTCACCAAACGGTTAAACGTTAGAAAAAACTACTACGAATTGCACTCCCATGTACCATCATGTATATTTTCGGAGTCCCCAATAGGTTGCTATCCATCCATAGGTATCAAAGTTTGCTACCTTGTATATCGTGATACACCAAACACAACATTCAAGGAGATTGGATGTCGTACATTAAGTCCTTGGTTCACAAAGGTGTGTATTTCAGTTCACAGTTTCTTGGTAATCTTTTATGCCTAGTGGTGGGCTCCAGTATTGCAGAAATAATGTTGCAACTCCTGGGACTCCCTTCTTTAATTTTATCAACCCGGTAGTTCGTTACAAACTTGGAAGCGACGGTGTTGTATGCACAAGTACTAGCTCTTGCCGCAATTGTCACTTGGTCAGCTGGCACAAGTCCGCTAGGAGCTTAAGCCAACTTCTATGAGCTCTTAGAAGAAGCTTTTTAATTGATGGATGAAAGCTAACTCGAAGGAAGCTAATCTAATTGCGAAAAGAAACTGAAAGCCAAAAAGAAACGCAAACCCTAGCAAACCCTAATTCTACCAGCTAGTCCTACTGATGCAAAGGGGAGCATGCAAACTACTGAGAGAGATGCCATTACTTCTATGAAGGTGAAATACATGTGTCTAGACTACCTTTGTCTAAAGGAAACATCTTTTTGTATTTTTGTTTAAGTTGTTGGAATTATCATGCATGTGCTTCTAACTATTTTTGACTGTGCAGAGGTGGATCAAGGAGGAGAAATGCTTGGAAGAGGTCGAGAAGGTTCAGAGAGGGCCTAAGGGGTCCCTAACACCCTTCCAGAGAGTTTCACAAAGTTTGGCTACCAAGAAACCTGATTCGTGAGCTTCTACAGGAAGTCTGCAGGGGTTCTACAGGATGTTCAGAGATTTCTACAAGATGTTCTGTAATTTTCTACAGGATGTTCCCAAAAGAGGATTTTGGAGGGTTGATGGAGGAAAAATGGTGGGAAAGTGGAAATGGAGGTTGGATAATGATGTTAAGGGGTCTAGGACTTGGTGGATGAGGCTAAGGAGCGATTGGATTTGTTCAAGGATGGAGGAAGCGATGATGCACAAGAATGTAGGAATTAGGGTAAGGTGGGGAAAGTATGGCAAATGAAGGGTAGGAATCATGGACTAAGGGTTGGAGCATATTATCTGATGGATTATGGGTAGATAGAGAAGGATAAAAGGTGCTTTGCAAGTTATTTTTCGAATTTAACAAATGAAGACTTGGAAAATCAAGAACTTAATTACCTTGACTTAATCTGACCTAGATAATAGCAAAGGAAATGGAACAGAAGTTTATTTGCACAAAATCAGATGAAATAACTATGCAACTAAGCAATCATAACCCTAAGCATGCAGTCAAAACTGATATCAAGTTTGACAACTAAGAATCCAACACTAATACTTGCATGGTGAAGCAAAACAACGTTTTTGTGGGTAGCAAGGTTACATTGGTCCCAGCTCATGATTCCACTGAGGGGGAGGTGAGATCCAAAGTACTTGGTAGCTTTTTTCTGAATATATTCCCTGTGATTAACCAATCAAGTAAATCTGAACATGAAGAACATTTTTAATCATCAAAGGCAACCTAAATAACAACACAATATTTAAATCTAAATAGCAGATTTTATTCTAAGAATGCAGCAAAGACACATGAAAGTAAACAAAGGAGGTACTGGGCGCTTGAGATGGGCCCAACTCCAAGAGCTACAACCTCGTAAGAGAGATTTAGAGCTGGTGCAAAGCTGGATTCATCTTTATTGAGCAAGAAAAGAAGAGTTACATCAAAACTGTCCACAAGGAGAACTTGGAAATGAGCTGAAAGCAAAGCTAATCTATTGCCTAAAAATCGAAATACAAACTAGCTAACTTCTGCCTACAAAATTACTAACCATTGGCTAACTACTAGCTAACCCAAATGAGGACCTAAGCCTTCTTATTTATACAAATTGAGGACCCCAATAGTCCTCCTAAACTTTAGGGACTCGACTGCCCAAAACTAGTAGTTAACAACAATCCTACTTGACTTGCTTGGCTGCCCTTGTGCTAATTGATTTGGTGGCCCTTGAACTTCGAGCTGATGGTGGAGAATTCGAGGTAAGGGCCCATAAATGAAGGGAACACCTTCCTAAAAATACTCTCCACGAATTTGGCTCCCAAGTGCTCATTTCAACCATTGACTTTGTCTCTAAATTGACCAAAAAGGCTACACAAAGCACCCATTAGACTTAGCATAAATATAATAAAAAACATTCAATAAACTAATGAGAATGGTGGATTAAGTCGAATTAGGAGGTTGAATGAGCCCAAATAATTATCCATTTTTGGGGCTCATCATCACCCCACTATTGAAAGTGTTGCTCATCCTCTGAGCAACCAATTTATCTCCTCATATTTGATGGCCTTGGTGGCCTCCTTGTCATGCCAAGCTTCTGAAGTGATGTCCTCTTCTCTGTCATGAAACCATGCTTTTCTCTTTGCTTCTTCCCACTACTTGCTCTTTTTCCTAGAGAATTCTCAGCTTTGGTATGATTGTGCAAGTATATTCAATATGATGGTGGCAATGGTGGTGAAAGGAGATGAAACCAGTGGAGGATGGAAGAAAAGAGTGGTTGCATGCCTCCTCAATAGACTTCAAGCTTCAAATCCCTCTCCATAATTGATTCTGGCCTACCCAAAGGCTTCTACATGATGTTTCTAGTAAAAATACAGAACTTCCTGTAGAAAGTCCTGTAGCTTCTTGTAGAAGGTTGAACCATGACTAAATTGTGTCTGAACCCTGAAAAAAATGAGTGTTCATGGAGGGGATAGATATGCTTAGGGTGGCCAGCACAGGTGCTTCCTCCCTATCTAAAATCTCGGCCAATTTCTCCTTCTGCTGCCCTTTCCCCAAACTTCCTGTAGAAAGTTCTGTAGTGGCCGTTTTCTGGCTTCCTGTAGAAACTGTTTTGGTCTACTGTCATTGATATCTCATGGTGTGTCTCTTCCTCCTTTTTTTTCTCTTCCTTGGTCTTTTCTACCTCTGTTAGCTTGCTTCCTCATGCTCTGTTTTGGCTATCTTCTTGTGTTGTTTAGTCTCTGCCCTCTCTGCTTTAGTCTTTTTCTTTTCTGTTCTGGATCTTCCTTCTCATCTTCTGTTTTGATTCCCTCCTTTGTTTCAAGTTCTTCTTTCTCCATTTTGGTCTTTTCATCTTTTTCTATTTCCTCCTCTTCTTCCCCTGCCATATTTCTAAAAATCTCCCTATCATGATGTGTGGTGACTGCTAGAAATGTTTAGGTGAGGAGGGAGGAAACAAACTTTCAAAACCAGAAATAGAGAAATGGTTGAGGTTTGTCTTTCCAGAGTTAGGAATTTCTCATGTTCTTCTTTTTCACAACATCAATTTGCCATTTTTTCTTCGAACTGTTTCCAACTTGAATTTTCTTCTTGATTTTTGAGAAAAATCAATACCTTTGACAAAACAGAGAATATTTATAACACAAGGTTTCGCTTCAGAGAGTGGACAGTCTTGCAAATTTGTTTCATTTTTCACACAGGCTAGTTTCTATGGTTGCATGTATTTTCTTTACAGTGGAATTTGAGAAAGAAGAAGACAAACTTTGAGTGCAGAGAAGGAAACAGAGAACTGTGTAGAACTCAGGGAAAATATCCATGCAGAACTTTAAACTTGACCCTTTTTTCAATCCACTGCTGCGTTTTTAATCATTCAAATAAGTCATATGCAGATAGATTTCCCCAAGCCTACCTCATTTCAAGCTTGAATTTTGACAAAAATATCGGGTTTTCCTTCTGTAGGGCTGTTTTCTGCGTTTCCTGTAGATGACTTCCTGTAGAAATGCATGTAGAGCGCCCCTGCGCTTCTGAGCGAGCCTGATACACAGCAGAATCTTGAAGATAGGTAGAGAAACTGGTGGAGGATGACTAGTTAATCGTTTTGTGCATACTTCAGTTGAGGATGTGGCAAGTGCAGATGAACAACAGTTTGTGAGTTTCAACCGAGCCTTCTTTAATTACTGCGTGATTTGTGGTGAGCTGGCAAAAATGTGTGCTGTCTTTATTCGAACTACAGTGATGTTATAAACTGTATGTTCGCCTCTATCTGTTAATTATTTGACGTCCTGTGCACTAGAGTTCAACAGATCTACCACTAACTGTGTTTTTCAAATTTCACATGAATGACCATACACGTATGTTGCGTGATTTTTCCTTGAGCGCTAGAGAAATGGATGTCAGGTTAACCTTGCTATATTCATGGCTTAATCCCACCCTTCCATTCGTTCATGCATTTCTTCAATTAGATTCATGCAATAAAGGAACAAATTTTAGTCACGTACCTGAAGTCAAATGGCTACTGTGAGGCGCTGTGGCTAGTCATTGCTGCATGCATTGGTTTCTTTGGTTGCATGAGGGCTTGGCTGATGATTTTTGGTTGTTTTCCTTGTGTAGGTGTCCTCTGGCCGGATGCATGCTGCATGAGTTCATTTCCACGCTCAGATCTGCACCCTCAAGCTGCTACTGCTGAATTTTCACCGAACAGAAAATTGTTTTCGCCATTGCTCCCAAACAGTAAACCGGATCGATATGAAACTTGTTGAGCACATTCCTATCATGATTATGCATCTCCCATATCAAAATTGCGATCAATGGATGCACCGATTTCGAGAAAAATGGAAAATGACTGAATATTTCAGAGATCAATTTCGCAGAAACCATGCATCGGAATTAGTTGAAACTGCTTGGGTAGGTTACTATCACCCATATGCATCTCCCCATGAAACAGATTTTGAAACGAATGCACGGATATGGAGAAAATGCAAAAATGGTTGATGGTGATGGAGGTTGATTTCTTGGAAACCATGCACCGGAATTGGCTGAAACTGCTCAGGCATGTTTCCATCACCCTTGTATGATTCCCTGTAAAACTGTTTTTCAAATGGATGCATGGTTTTCAAGTTAGGGCAAAAACAAATTCTGTTCTAGGTATTTTTGCTTTAAGGCATTCTGCAGTTTTGTTGCATGGTAGGAAAAATGAACTTGGGCTGTGATGCAGGTATGGAGATGATGGAGGAGGAGTTTGAAGATTGCAGGAGAACTTCTGAACCCTTGAGGAAGCTACCATGTTCGCTAAACTACCTTTTTGAAATCCATTTCCAGCTTCCTACAATTTCTATAGGATATTCCTGTAGAAGCACAATGTAGAAGCACAATGAGGTGGAAAAATGATGGAGAAAGGCGAGGGATGGACACAGATTTGCTTGCAGGCCTAACCAACAGATTCCCACCATCAGATTCCCTTTTAAAATTGAATTTGGTTCGTCCAAAGGTTCTACAAGATGTTTCCTATAGAAATATAGAACTTCCTCTAGAAGGCACAAAACTTCCTTTGTCTTTGTTTTGAGTGATCCTCCTGACCTGCAATGTCCTTCTTGCAACCTACAATTATCCAATTGAAATTAGTTTTATTTTTATTTTTCTTTTTCTCTTTTTTTTTGAAAAACAACTAGGGCGCCTCATGGAGGTTTTCACCATAATTGCTTGCTCTGGGCACCTCCAAGGAAGGTTTTCACCCAGGGATCTTATTCCTTTTTTATTTTCTCTTCTTTCCAACCCATTGACCGCCTCATGGAGGTTTTCAATCCATGAGCCAATCTAAGGCGCCTCCGAGGAGGTTTTCACCTTAGATTTTATTTCCATTTTTTCATTTCTTTTCTTTTTTACTTTTTTTTCTTTTTTTTTTCTACCCTACCCTACTTGAAAAAAAAAATCGTTCTCAAGTATAAGAATACTTCCAATGGAGCCATGTGCACATTGAGATTAGAGACAAAATGATGGGGAGGCTAGAAATGCATGCTTGGATAGCTATCCAGATTTTAGAGACCAAATGATCTGACTTTGAAGGGATCAAACATAGCTGAGGAAGAGAGTATCGCTGCAACTTAGTGACCTTCTAAAACCATATCTCAATATAGCTTTGATATCCTTGGTCCTTTTGCTGATTTGAGTCATGTTTCATGTCACCTTCTATCACGACCTTCTCATCTTCCTCTTTTTGCTGATCTTTTTCTTGAATACATGGAAGATTTGATGGTAACCATGAGGGAACTCTCTCGATCTCTGATTTAGATCTCTTCTCTTCATCAAGTGCAGCCCATGGTTCTTTGATCTCCTCTTTTGAATCTTCTTTTGCTGGATGTGGTCCTTCAATGCTTGCAATATACTCTCTTTTTTGCAATACTCTTCCTGAGCTATGGTGAAGATCATTGAGCTCAAGAGGAGTTGTTCAGACATGTTGTGCCTCAGCTTTGCAATTGAGTTGAGCTGCTCCATTGTATGGTTTTGGAAATGGTGGGGGTAGTTGAGTGGGGGTGTATTTTTGAGATGGATGCGGATGGGGTTGTGGTTGGGCAGGTGGTGGAGGAAAATGAGTGGGAGGAGAGTTGTACAGGGGCCTCCACCCCTGATGAGGTGCATTCCACTGAGGTTGTGGCTAAGCATAAGAGTGAAACGAATGAGCAACTAGTTGGGCATAATATGGATCTGTGAAGGAACAAGGAGGAGGTGTGAACCAGGAAGGATGAGCAGGGGGACACCAAGAAGGCATGAAAGTGGCTTGATATGGGTCATAATAGGTTTTGGGTGTCCCTTGCAGTTTCCGCTGGTAAGATCTAGGTCCATGCGGCCTCCTTTGGTTCATATAATAGAGTGATTCAGTGGCTTCTTTGGCTCTCTGATATGCAGCTTTGATTCTGGGTAATGAAGGGCACTGATTCGTAGGATGGTATTCTTCACAGACAAAACACACTTCTATGGAGTACAATGGACATTCGTTCCTAGGATGCTTTCTAGTGCATCTGGGACAAAATATGGCCAAAGCCCTCTTGGCTTCCTCTTGCTTCCTTTGGATCTGCAAGGTATCCAGTTGCATGGCAAGAAACTGCCTTATATCACTCTTGAAGTCTTCCATCTGATTTGAAAATTCATTCTTTGACAAGGTATTGCTCTCAACATTTCTGTTTGCAGCCATTTGCTCCAGAGGAATGTTTTCTTCTTCTTCTTCCCTTGAGGTTCTTTAAATATGTCTTGTTGTCCACCTAAGGGTTCTTTAATCACAGCCATCGAAGAAGAGAGAAGGTTGGTTGTGTGAAGTAGTGGGGGTGTTGTGCAATCATTTTTCTGAACTATCTCTACTCCTATAAGGCATGAAAGGAAATCTTTTTGATTGATTTTTTGTATTTTTCTTCTTGTACCTGCAAAACTAAAATAGATTGAACTGCAACTAACTATCTTGCTGAAACGAAAATGCGGAATTGAAATGAAAGCATGAAAGGAATAATCTATTTTGCTCAAATGAAATTGCAGGAATGAAATGCTAGGCTACGCTTGCAGAATTGAAATGCTAATCTACGCTTGCAGAAATGAAATTGTGGAATTGAAATGCTAATCTATGAAAGCAGGAAATGCAAATCTACTTTTGCAGAAATGAAATTGCATAATGGAAATGAAATAAACTACTTAGCAGAAGGTTGTAGTAGAAAATAGAAGAATAGCAAAAATCACCAATACTCTGACGCTTCCCCGGCAACGGCGCCAAAAAGATGGTGGGCTCCAGTATTGCAGAAATAATGTTGCAACTCCTGGGACTCCCTTCTTTAATTTTATCAACCCGGTAGTTCGTAATAAACTTGGAAGCGATGGTGCTGTATGCACAAGTACTAGCTCTTGCCGCAGTTGTCACTTGGTCAGCTGGCACAAGTCCACTAGGAGCTTAAGCCAACTTCTATGAGCTCTTAGAAGAAGCTTTTTAATTGATGGATGAAAGCTAACTCGAAGGAAGCTAATCTAATTGCGAAAAGAAACTGAAAGAAAAAAAGAAACGCAAACACTAGAAAACCCTAATTCTACCAGCTAGTCCTACTGATGCAAAGGGGAGCATGCAAACTACTGAGAGAGATGCCATTACTTCTATGAAGGTGAAATACATGTGTCTACACTACCTTTGTCTAAAGGAAACATCTTTTTGTATTTTTGTTTAAGTTGTTGGAATTATCATGCATGTGCTTCTAACTATTTTTGACTGTGCAGAGGTGGATCAAGGAGGAGAAATTCTTGGAAGAGGTCGGGAAGGTTCAGAGAGGGCCTAAGGGATCCCTAACACCCTTCCAGAGAGTTTCACAAAGTTTTGCTACCAAGAAACGTCATTCGTGAGCTTCTACAAGAAGTCTGCAGGGGTTCTACAGGATGTTCAGAGATTTCTACAGGATGTTTTGTAATTTTCTACAGGATGTTCCCAAAAGAGGATTTTGGAGGGTTGACGGAGGAAAAATGGTGGGAAAGTGGAAATGGAGGTTGGATAATGATGTTAAGGGGTCTAGGACTTGGTGGATGAGGCTGAGGAGCGATTGGATTTGTTCAAGGATGGACGAAGCGATGATGCACAAGAATGTAGGAATTAGGGCAAGGTGGGGAAAGTATGGAAAATGAAGGGTAGGAATCATGGACTAAGGGTTGGAGCAGATTATCTGATGGATCATGGATAGACAGAGAAGGATAAGAGGTGCTCTGCAAGTTATTTTTCGAATTTAACAAATGAAGACTTGGAAAATCAAGAACCTAATTACCTTGACCTAATCCGACCTAGATAATAGCAAAGGAAATGGAACAGAAGTTTATTTGCACAAAATCAGATGAAATAACTATGAAACTAAGCAATCATAACCCTAAGCATGCAGTCAAAACTGATATCAAGTTTGACAACTAAGAATCCAACACTAATACTTGCATGGTGAAGCAAAACAACGTTTTTGTGGGCAACAAGGTTACATTGGTCCCAGCTCATGATTCCACTGAGGGGGAGGTGAGATCCAAAGTACTTGGTAGCCTTTTTCTGAATATATTCCCTGTGATTAACCAATCAAGTAAATCTGAACATGAAGAACCTTTTTAATCATCAAAAGCAACCTAAATAACAACACAATATTTAAATCTAAATAGCAGATTTTATTCTAAGAATGAAGCAAAGACACATGAAAGTAAACAAAGGAGGTACTGGGCGCTTGAGATGGGCCCAACCCCAAGAGCTACAACCTCCTAAGAGAGATTTAGAGCTGGTGCAAAGCTGGATTCATCTTTATTGAGCAAGAAAAGAAGAGTTACATCAAAACTGTCCACAAGGAGAACTTGGAAATGAGCTGAAAACAAAGCTAATCTATTTCCTAAAAATCGAAACACAAAATAGCTAACTTTTGCCTACAAAATGTCTAACCATTGGCTAACTACTAGCTAACCCAAATGAGGCCCTAAGCCTTCTTATTTATATAAATTGAGGACCCCAATAGGCCTCCTAAACTTTAGGGACTCGGCTGCCCAAAACTTGTAGTTAATGGCAGTCCTACTTGACTTGCTTGGCTGCCCTTGTGCTAATTAATTTGGTGGCCCTTGAACTCCGAGCTGATGGTGGAGAATTCGAGGTAAGGGCCCATAAATGAAGGGGACACCTTCGTAAAAATACTCTCCACAAATTTGGCTGCCAAGTGCTCATTTCAACCATTGACTTTGTCTCCAAATTGACCAAAAAGGCTACACAAAGCACCCATTAGACTTGTTGGCATAATGACTAACCCAATTCACTCTATTAGCGTAAATATAATAAAAAACATGCAATAAACTAATGAGAATGGTGGATTAAGTCGAATTAGGAGGTTGAATGAGCCCAAATAATTATCCATTTTTGGGGCTCATCACCTAGATTACCCTCTTTTTTATTTATTTATTTTTATGTTAATAAAATTTATTTCCCAACATGGAAGAACACAATCCCCCTCCCCATCGTTCACGTAGAATGCAAAATAAGCCTCCAATTCCTTGAGAGGCTACTCCTAACCGTCATCCAATACATAAGCAGATCCAAACTACGGAATCAGGAAAATTGGGAACTACTTCTAGCACTCCTCCCAATATTGATCAACCAGAATTATCCATCCCTTTGAGTTATGAACCCGAGATTACATCTATTCCTGGTGGTGACATTGACACAATTGAAACAGAAGTCCCTAAAACTTTGTTACCTGAGTCATTCAGAATGACCTTCCTAAGCTAGAAACTTTGTTTCTTGAGGTTATTGAACTTGAGGAGCCTCAACCATATTTACCTGAGTCTTTTGGACCTTCCTCCTCTCTTCCTTTGTCTTAGACAAAACCAATATATCTTGGGCCTGATGGTGAACCTCTTCCATAAGGAATTCTTAGTATTGAATGGATCCCTCAAGAAGAGCCTCATCCTTCTAGTCCCATTGATTAGGAAGAACTTCATTTTTATCAAATCGATTTTGTCTCCTCAAACTCAGACACAATCTCCTTTACTTGATTCTTTGGGCCTACCCACAGATCTCTCATGACAATGTTCATTGGTATTGTTAGCCGTGACTTGAACTGATTCAAACTTCCAACCTATGTCCACTGCTATGGTTGAGACATCAAGCATCCCATCCTCATCTATGTTTGTAACATCACTAGAAGCTCATTTATATGGTGACCCATCTATCTCGCCTGACTATCAGTCATTAATTGGTACCTTTTCTGGTGTGGTTTCTAGTCCTTGGACCTCTCCCATGACATCCAATTCATGAATAATGATAGGTACTTCTATTATGAATTCCACACAATCTATTTGTCTTCCTCCATCCACACCTACAATAGAGCAGCAAGCTAGGCCTTATATCAGTGGGAAAACCTACCCTCAACAACCCAACCTTCCTTATGTTGGTTACCCTCAATCTGGATAGCAATTTCCTCCATCATCCCCTACTCCCATGGCAGGGGGAAACCTATTGTTGGTATGCCTCATTATGGTAATATTCCTAGTTATAGTCCTCCTTATCCTCGAATGGCTTCCAATGTTTAGAAACCTACTTTACCCATTCAACCTGCTTCATATTGGGATTGATTTCTAAATCCTCATACTATATCATCTTCATCACAAATTCCTACCTATCCCTCAATACCTCAACAAGCTCAAATACATGTTAGCCAACCTTTACAACCTATTCCAACGATGTTTGGCTCCCCCCAGATCCTGATTAGTCAAATTGTACAAGGTCCCTCACCTTCTTAGTCGCTTGTGCAAGGTACTCCTCAAGTTTTGTTAGCTAAAATTCTTCAAAGTTTGACATAGTCTCAGTCCAAACCGTACCACGAGGCAATGTAAACCCCTATCAGGAAATAGTATGGATCACATCAAGTTCCTTTTCAAGGCCAGCAAGTCCAAACCCAACTATTCCAACAACTTTCTAGGGTTGGGAAACAAAATCACTTGTATGCTAGTTATCACAACCCTCCATATTCTGGTAACCAGGTTCCTTATTATGAGAACCCCTGCTTATCTAGGAATGCAAGTGTCTATTGCCTAGGATATCCATTCATATTTAGGTCATCCGCCTCTGGACTTTAATTAGCAATTTCCTTTTGTGTCTACTCTTAAATTTTTGGATTTAAATCAGAGTACTAATGATGCCATTGCTCATTCACCATGTTGTATGATTATTCCAACTAAGTTTCCTTTTGATATCCCAAAATTCAATGGGAATCCTAGAGAAGACCGATTAACTCATGTTATAACGTATCAACTATGGTGTTCATCCAATTCACTTAATGATGATTCCATTTGACTCTGTCTTTTCCAATGAATGCTTATGAGTACCATAGCTAAATGGTATATTGAATTACCTAGATCGTCATTTCGCGACTTCAACACTTTAACCACTACCTTCCTCACACATTTCTAGTTTCCCATCAAATACGAAACTAGAATGGAACTATTGAATAAATTCAAACAATCAGACTCTACTCACATTGTGGATCACATTCATGAGTGAAGGTTCCATTGCCTGTTGGTCAAGACTTATGTTCCCAATCAATTGTTAGTGGAATAATGTTTCAAATATCTGTTAGCTCCCATAACAGAAGATGTGGCTAAAGGTTGAGTTGTGACCAAAGAGTAAGTTATTTCTCATGATCAGTATTTAGATCTATTTTATACCCAATCGGGCACACTCTATGATAAGATACCAAACAAACCAAGACACTCGAATATTGTTCCTCCACCTAGTAAAGAATCTCATGGTATTGATGGCATTATAGGTTCTTCCAGTTCATAGGTGGCGAGTAAACCATCTGGTTTTTCTCTTACAACTTATCCACAAAACTCTCCATCCCATTCTCCTTTAGCTTCTGCTTCCGAGATAAATATCATCTCATATGATAAAGGAAAATCTCAACAAAAACTTGGAAGCAAGAAGAAAGGTAAAAGTAAGAAGAAGAAATATTCCTCACTGCACGATAAACAAATAGATTCGTCTTCCGATGAGAAATGCAAGCCTCGATAATCATGCTTGATTTGTAATGAGGATCACTTTACACGTGATTGTTTTCACTGCGTTGAAGTGAATCGTTTTCTTAAATCATCCACTTCTCTCGCTGTGCTGACTGACCCTTTTCCCAATTAGGAGACTCATATGGTTGCCCAAGATGCCTCTTCCTCCAACACAGTTTTGATGCTTTCATCCTCAAGGCTGAAATTCAATGTTATGGTGGTCACTTAGAATAAGTACTATGGTAATGTGAATCCACCTAATGGTCAGGCTACATATCAACCTGATAGTTTGATACCACCTTCATCTAATCTTGTTCCACCTCCAGTTCCTACGGAATGGATTATCAAGCCTCTGAAGGGTTTTATCTCTAAGTCTAGTTTCAACCCTCTTTTACAAGCCACTCAAAATTACAATGTAGTTGAAGACTTGGCTCAATGTCTTTCGGCTATGTCGACTCTTGAGGTGTTTCAAAAATTCCCCACCATAAATAAGGCCTTGTTATCATCTATCAGATGTGTGGATCTGTCAGATTACAACCTAGTGGTTTTCTCTCGTGAAAACTATACCCCTCGACTTCTGACTCAGCTTTTATGATTCAGGTCATTGTCCATGGTAAGAACATTCATCGTTCTACTGTGAATGAGGGAGCCTCAACTTGCATCATGTCCTTGTCTTACTGGAAGGCAACTGTATCACCCCAATTGAGTCAATCAACCACCACATTAAAAGTCTTTGATGGAAGGACATACAAACCTTGTGGGATTCTGAGTTCCCTCCAAGTAGAATTAAGAGGAAAATTCATCTCCATTGAAGTAGAAGTAATTGACGAACCTTTGGATTATAATATTATACTAGGATGTACATGGGTTTATGCTATGGCTTCTGTCATTTAAACTTACTTCTGAATGATCTCCTTTCCTCATAAAGGAAAGATCGTGGCCATAGATCAATTCACCTTTTTCACCTCTGATTCTAATGTTGCTAGAAGTGTCCCTCTTGTAGGGGAAGCCCTACATTCCTATCAACATTTTGGAGTTAGATTATTGAAGGATTCATCACTTATGGGAATATTTTCACTCCATCCTCCTCTCCTTCCAAAATCCTCCCCTTCGGTTTCTTATATCAATATGATATCATCCTCTACGATCCTAGCTAATCCATGGATTGTACTTGATGAAACTAACATAAAAAATTTTGGTGACAGAATGTCAATTAGTTTCGTTGAGAAAGATTATGAAGCCATATATTCGGCTTGTGCGGCCAATAACTTTTCTTTGATCAATTGGGTAGATCGATCACTAGATTATGGCATGTCATCTAATCCATTCTTACATATATTCTCTACCAATGAAAGCATCATGAAAATCATAATGTCAAATGAAACATCGTGGGATAAACATCATCATTCCTCCTTCCCAAATACCATTGAAGATAATCTCAAAGGTGTGTACCTACCTAATTTTTTTGAGCCTTGTATGCATCCCACTGTCACCATTGGTCCCTTTGCAAAATGGGTGTTGGGTTGTGTTATATTCTTTCCACAACTAGCCCACGTAGTTAACCGGGGGGTTAGAGGGGGGGCGAAGCCCCCCTTTGTTGCGTCGATTGTGTAGCGGGGGGGTCACATGGGGTTTGAGGCGTACCCATAACCCCACTTTATGGGGTCCGGGGCAGCGCCATGGAAAATTTTGGTTTTGGACTCTATGTAGGATGGGTGGACCCACCTACGGTTTTGTGCATGATTTTTGCACTTGTTTTTTCGACACGATGGTTTTCGGTCCATGGTATTGGATGCTTAAGCATGTATAAATATGTACTGTAACATTGAAAGGAACATAATGAAAAATCAAGCTCGTAGTCCCGGTTTTTGGGATCCATGGGAAAATTTCTATGTATATGTGTTTTATGTGTTATGCTCTCGCATTGTTTATTTTCTGTGTTTTAGAATTCGTATGCAGAATTTGTATGCAGGTAATTTCTGTATGGGGTTAAAACCTACATTTGGTATCAGAGTTGTTTTGGCTTCAAGGGGATGCCTTTGTTGCTGAGGGGTTTCGTTTGGGCCTGTGGTAGACCTTGTTCAGTGGGAGATCTGCAAGATCGATTTTGGTGGTGAAAGAAGATGGGGAGCAGTGGAAAGATAGAGATCAAGAAATTTAATGGTCAGAGTTTTGAGTTGTGGAAACTCAAGATGGAGGATCTGTTGCTAGATAAAGATCAGTGGATCACGGTAGATCTAGGTACTAAACCAACAGGAGTGTCCAATGAAGAATGGAAGAATTTGGATCAAAAGGAAAAGAGAACAATATAATTGTGTGTCTCAGATTCAGTATTTGTTGAATGTATCAGGGGAAGCTACTATGAAGGCTTTGTGGGACAAGTTAGGGACTTTGTACCAATCTAAGTCTCTGGTGAATAAACTGTTCCTGCAGAAAAAGATGTATAACCTGAGGATGAAAGATGGAGACTTGGTGATAGAGCATATGAATGCATTTAATATTGTGGTAAGTCAATTAGCATCTGTTGATATTAAAATCTCAGATGAAGATAAGTGCATTAGTTTGTTGTGTTCTCTACCAGATTCATGGGATAGTCTGCTTATTGCAATAGGTAGCAATGTAACTGCCTTGCAGTTTGATGAAATACTCTCAGCCTTGCTGACAGAGGAGATGAGATGGAAAAATATGGAGAGCCAAAATGGTGATGCCTTGTCTGTATGAGGACGGTCCTAGAACAGAAACAAAAATAAGTCATCGAGTGGGAGATATAAATCTAGAGGGAGATGTAAATCTCTAAGAAACCTGTAAAGGTGGTGTGCTGGAAATGTGGAAAGGAAGGTCACTTTAAAAAGGACTGTAAATCTAAAGTTCCTGACAAAGGAAAGGAATCTGATGAGGCTTCTTCTGTAGAGGCTAAAACCACCTCAGATGAAGGTGGGGATGTATACTTGGCTTTTTCAAGTACACATGTAGATCATGAGGCATGGTTGATTGACTCAGGTGCATCCTTTCACTTCACTCCCCATAGAGAGTGGTTCTGCGAGTATGAGAAATATGATAGTGGTGATGTCTTCTTGGGGGATGACAGGAAGGCTAGAATCATTGGTCACAGAAAAGTAAAGTTGAAGTTGCAAGGTGGAAGGGTTAGAACACTTCCAGGTGTTCTACATATTCCTGCATTAGCCAGAAATCTGATTTCTGTAAGCAAGCTAGATGATGTAGGTGTAAAAGCAGTTTTTGAGAAGGATACCTGAAAAATGGTTGGGGGAGCACTGGTATTGATGCGAGGAGTTCAGATTGGAACTCTATACAAGCTACAAGGTAGCACTGTTATTGATGGGTGCAATAGTTCTATGGTTCTTGAAAGTGGAGTAGAAAATCTAGTGGTCTCTGGAGAGAAGACCATGTTGTGGCATCAAAGGCTTGGACATATTGGAGAGAAGGGCCTTTGAATACTTCATGGTAAAGGTATGGTAGAATATATGAGTAATAGCTCTCTGGATTTTGATTTCTATGAAAATTGTGTATATGGGAAGCAGAATCAGGTGAGTTTCCCCTCTGGTGGTAAGAGGGCGAAACATATATTAGAGCTTGTACATAGTGATGTGTTTGGACATGTGAAGGTTCCATCACTGGGTAAGTTTATGTACTATGTATCATTTATAGATGACTTCTCAAGGAATACATGGATATATTTCCTTAAGAAGAAATATGAAGTCTTTGACAGGTTTAAAAAATTTAAGGCTCTGGTGGAAAACTAGACAGAGAAGAAGATAAAGGTGCTAAGGACAGATAATGATGGAGAGTTTTGTAGTAAGGAATTTAAAGAATTCTATAAGAAGTGTGGTATATCATGGCAGAAGTCTACTCCATATACACCTCAGCAAAATGGAGTTGTAGAAATAATGAACAAGACGTAAATGGAAAGGGCAAGAAGCATGCTCAATGGTGCCGGGTTAGGATAGGAATTCTGGGTAGAGGTGGTGGATACTGCATGTTACCTGGTCAACAGGTCGCCTTCATCAGCATTGGAGGATAAGACTCCAAAAGAGGTATGGAATGGTAAGAAACCCTCTCTCTCACATCTAAGGGTATTTGGATGTGATGCATATGTACATGTTTCGAAGGAGGAAAGAACCAAGTTGGATAGTAAATCTAAAAAGTGCATCTTTATTGGGTATAAGGATGGTTTAAAGGGTTATAAGCTTTGGAACCCAGTAACAAGGAAGGTTGCGTACAACCGAGATGTGGTGTTCAAAGAGGTGAAAGATATTATTAAACATGAAGTCCAACCAAAGGAACCTGAGAAGATAGGGTTTGAGCTAAAGGAGAAGAATCAGACCCTACAATAGAGGAGGAATTAGAAGATGAAGAGCCACAAACTCCGGCTGTGAGAAGATCAATTCAAGAAAGAAGGCAGCTAGAAAGGTATAGTCTATCTACTTTCTATTCAAATTTTTCTTTGTCTGTTACTGATGATGATCCTAGAATTGTGAAGGAAGCAGTGGATTCAGAGGATGGAAAACTCTAGAAAGAGGCCATGGTTGATGAAATGGAATCTTTGCACAAAAATGAGACTTGGGATTTGGTAGAGTTGTCGGTTGGAAGGAAACCCATTGGCAGCAAATGGGTGTTCAAAAAGAAGACAAATGCAGAAGGAAAAGTGCTGAAATACAAAGCTAGGTTGGTAGCAAAAGGTTATTCCCAGGTGTCGGGAATTGATTTTGGTGATATTTTTTCTCCTATTCCTAAGGTAACTTCTATTAGATTACTTTTATCAGTTGTTGCTGCTTTTGATTTTGAGGTAGAACAGATGGATGTAAAGACAAAATTTCTTCATGGGGATCTAGAAGAGGAAGTCTACATGAAGCAACCTGAAGGCTTTGTGGTGAAGGGTAAGAAAGAACTGGTATGCAAGTTAGAGAAGTCTTTGTATGGGTTAAAACAGTCACAAAGGATGTGGTATCAGAAATTTGATACATTTATATGGGGACTTGGCTTCACGAGAAGCAAAGCAGATCACTGTGTGTATTTTAAATTAATTGGTGACCGTGTTATTTATCTAGTCTTGTATGTGGATGATATGTTGATGGTTGGAAATGACAAAGAAATTATCCAAGATTTGAAGCCCCATTTGTCCTCCAAATTTGACATGAAAGATCTTGGTGCTGCAAACTATATTTTGGGCATGGAAATTAAAAGAGATCGGACAAAGAGGAAGCTCTGGTTAAACCAGAGGAAGCATGTCGAGACAATATTGCAGAGGTTTAATATGCAGGATAGTAAACCGGTGAAGGTTCCTATTCCTGTAGGTGGGAGGTTATCTGCTAAACAGTATCCAAAGACATAAGAAGAGGAAGAGGACATGTCCTGTGTTCCATATGCAAGTGCAATCGGTAGCTTGATGTATGCAATGGTCTGTACTAGACGAGACATTGAACATGCAATGGGAGTATTGAGAAGGTTTATGTCAAAACTAAGGAAGGAGAATTGGACAACAGTGAAGCAAGTTTTCAAGTATTTTCTTGGCACTAGTGATTATGGTTTGTGCTACCAATGAAGGCCAGGATTGGATAGAGTGTTGGATATTCATGGCTTTGTTGATGTAGACTGGGCTGGAGATCTGGATCAGAGAAAATATACAAGTGGGTATGTGTTTAACCTATTTGGAGGTGCAGTCAGTTGGATGAGTAAGAAACGATTTGTAGTGGCACTATCAACTACAGAGGCAGAATACATGGCAGCCACTCATGCAAGCAAGGAAGTAGTTTGGTTGCAGAGATTCTGTTCAAGTATGGGGTTAGTACAGGAAGCTATAAGGATAGACTGTGATAGCCAAAGTGAAATTTTGTTGGCAAAGAACCCTGCATATCATTCAAAGACAAAGGAAATTGATGTTCAGTATAGCTTTGTGAGGGATATGATAGAATACAAAAAGGTGTTGCTGGTAAAGGTGGACACTTTGAAGAATACTATAGATGCTATTACACAGTAATTTGTCACTGTCTTCACTCCAGTCTTCCTATTGTGTCATGTGTCCAAGTCATACATGCTCATGTTAGACAAGTGCTCTCTGATGTTGCCAAATGACCCACTTTTCCAAAGGTTTCTGCATCATCACGTCTGTTTTCCAAATAAACGTGCTGACGGGAGCTCTAAAACAGTCCAAAAGCACTGCCATCACGGAAGTACACGTGATTCCCATGATGGTCGAATTTTATGTACCAACGCAACTTTCTCCTGCAGTTTCCCGCGATGACATGACTAGCTACATTATTCAATAGCAATGTCAGCACGGCAGACCAGTTATGTTCCCGTGATGATCCAGTTTTGGCGAATTTGTTCCAACAGTCGACCTTCCAGATGACTCTATACCTAGTTGTTGGCCTTGTTTATGTCACCCTCCTTTCTCTGGCGTGGTTGTTCTGTCATTTGTGTTACCTTCCTTGGAGATAAGCTCATCCTCCCACCATTCATGGAGACTCCTTCTCCTATTTAAGCTCTCACCATTGCTATGGGCTGCTAGTTTGGAATTCTTAGTCTTTGGAGTGTTGCTGTTAGTACTTGTGAGCTTGTTAGATAGCTGGTGTGAGTGTGACAAGTGTGGGATTGTTTGAGAGCTTGAGGAAGGTTGTGAAGTGCCTTTGATCTTGTGTAAAACTTGTGAGTGAGAGAGACTTGTGTATTGGGAGATCTATCTTCAAGAGTGAATACTTGAGGAACATGCTGGCTGGACCCTTCTGAGGAGGCTTCTGACATCAAGACCTTGGTTGTAAGCTTACTCTATTTCATAATTAATGCAATCAATGATGTTTTCCCATGTCTTGTATGTAATGTACTAGATAGCTCATGACTTCTTGACTTTATGAGTAAATATATCATTGTTGTTCCGGTTACATGCTTTGTTGTATTTCCTTTGCATTGTTTCAGGATGATTACTTATTAGAACAAGGAAGTGGAAGCTGGGGCAGTGCAACAGAACTCCATCGACCACTGGTTGAGGTAGGCCTCCAACTTGAACTATTTAAGGAAATCTATTGTTGATTTGTCCTTGTTTGTGACAAGACCCACTCTAGGGCTAGAGGGGTTGCCTCTGTCCGTAGAGGGAACACTTTCCTACATCACAAATTGGTGACCATACTGGGGAGCTGGCCTTTGCTCTTTTCTTGTTTACTCTTGCCTTGATCTTTTGATTTGGTCTCTTTTGAAGTTTTGGGGATTAGTTATTGTTGGAAATAATACTGAGAGGGGGGGGGGGGTGAATTAGTATTATCAAGTCAATAAAACCTTTTCATTTTCAAACTCTGATTCATATATGCTACTTCCACGACTTCTTATGATTTAGTTAGTTGATCTTCAATGAGTGCATCAGAACATTATCAACCATATTAATAGTAAATGGGTGTAGTAAAATAGAACAGATCATCACACATAAGCCACACACATGAACACCATGATATAAGGTGGAAACCCAATGTGGGAGAAAACCACCTACTGCAAGTCATCTCAATCTTCTTCTTAATAAGAAAATCCTTTTACAATATTTCTGTACTAGTGCAGTCTTATACCAGTACGCAGGCTTCTACCTGCAGAGAGCTACAACCCTCTCTCGTTCACCAGTCTCTACTGGAAGGGAGCTACAACCCCCATAGTTCTTGTACTAGCTGATCTATTTACTAGTACGCAGGCTGCTACCTGCTCAACTGCTACTAGAAGGGAGCTACCACCCCCTTAGCTCTTGTAATAGCTAAGATACTAGTACGTAGGTGCCAGCCTACAATCTTCTCTCCTCCGGGTACCACGTTTCATACATTTTCAGACTGGATACTCCTGAAGCACAACACATAATATGAAAGGCCACGTTTCATCCAATTTTCATACTGGACCCATTAATATCATTGAAGCACATAATCAATCAATCTTATGAATCACCCAAGCACCAGATCAATATATATACAAGGATATTATGATAGTTATCAACTAGATCTAGTCCATCAGATCACATAAAGTTAAGTCATTAAGAACTTAATCCATTCAACCATCAATACTAAAGCTAACCATGATCATGCTGTTATCAGAACTTAATATCAGTAATCAGACATCACTTCAGGTCCTAGAACACTGCAATAATAAACAAGGACAGCTAAATAGATTTCATCAAAAGTCCGCAGCTTCACCAATAAAACTCCTGCATACATCCACGCCTTCTCCTGCTACTTGCCTATGCACCTATGCACCTGAGTCAACTGTTTGCTTGCAGACCTCTGCACCTGAGTCAACTGTTTGCCTGCGTGTCTCTACTCAGATCCACACTTGCACTGTCTGCTTGACAGCGTACCTCCGCAACTGGTTCTTCTGATTTGCTGCATACCTCCGCACTGTGCCTTCTTCTGAGCTGCGTACCTTGCAATGCACCTTCTGCTGCGCTGCATACCTCCGCACTGCGCCTTCTCCTGCGCTACGTACCCCTGCACTCACACCGTGGATCGCCTACAAACCTCTTATTAGGGCCAAATTAACAGTCCTCCAATGTGCCACAGGCAGTCAGATCCACAGATCTGATCATGCACTCGAGAGATCATGACATATCAATAGATTTTCCTTAAGTTTTCTCCTTGATTTAGATTCGACTATCACTCACCAACTGATCACAACAATTTCAGATCTAGCTTTTCTTAAGATCTTCAACTTTCACAAGTGACTAGCCAAATGATCTCCTTTCCCTTTTATAGGCAAGGCCTTACTAAAACCATGAAAAAAAACCATAGAGAGCCAATACAAGGGACCCAAAAACCTAGGGCTCAATGATTTAGAATCAATACCACCGACCAAAACCATAGGATCACTTAACGACGACTTAAATACCATGGACCAACCATCAGATTCCCACACGTGCGCTTTTCTCTGCATGAAAGTGTGTGAACATTTAGGACCGCACCTTTTGTTCTGTGAACCTGCGAACATGTCCGCACCTTCTGAATGGAGTACCTGCGGACCCAGCCTATGACCGCACCTATTGCACAACGCACCTGTGAACTTCTTATTTTCTTCATTCTTTGTGGGCTGATCATCAATCTCTGCTACTGACCTATTTTACTGTGATCTATCACTTGTATGAGTTGCCATCAAGGACAACACTTTAGCCATAATGCCAACAATCTCCCCCTTTGGACTTGATTGCAAAGCTTACTTGTCATACTAAGGACTTGTCATTTGATTCCTTTGAGCTGTCCCGCATCCCATGTATTATGTCACATCTTATATCTCTTCTGTAGATTCATCTGATTGTATATAAGTGAGATGTTCTTCTATGAGTGGGTTTCCATCAAGTACAACACATGCATCATAATGCCAACAATCTCCCCCTTTGGACTTGATGGCAACAACACCAAAATCACTCTACCCCTTTGACATCAAGGGCAAAGGGCGAACCAAGATATTCTCTTTCCTTGATATACATTCTGCTGTCCATACTCCCCCTAAGTACCTGCTGAAATCTATGAATGAGCTCCCCCTTTGAATATGCCATGGTGCACCAATCTATCCATGCTCCTTCTGAGAACATGCTGAAATCTCTGCTCTGCTGAAATATGCTGTTCATGCTCCCCCTGACTGTAAGCAAGGTCTTCAAAAGGATGTTCTATAAGAAGAACATGACTCTATACATCATAAATGACCTTCCTATCACCAAAGACTCATACATACATCTATCTCTCATCACAATGGTGATATATCAAAAGTTTACATATGATAACATAACATCATTCATCCCAGGCATAGCGGGGAAACCAACATAGGCCGTTACATGACCTGAAGAGATCTCATCAAATGACTACAATAGATAGAGACACCCTATTACATCATGAGTCTTGATATGACCTTTGCAGCAAATGATATTTATAACAGAGACCAAACATCTAAAAGATCACGATAGACATCAGCAACGACATTGTATGATTTGCTCCATAGCATCTGTCGACAGCAACTAGACCAGCAACTTGTATTAGTGCATGAATCATCAAGGTATGTCCGTATCAACTCATCATTTTGAACAGAATTCTATATATACAGAATCATTCACATTCTATCATATGTGAGAAACACCATAGCCATCCAGATCTGCATGAACTAAGTATCATCAATTGGAAATATCTGCATCAATCAACATATGTACGAAACAACCTATCATCATATAGGTAAGAACTCATCATCATCATGTCTCCAACAATGTAGCTTTGAATAATCATCCATGTATCCAACCAACAATCCTCATCCATATATGTGCCAAGAATAATAGGATTCTGCATCATAACTGTATTATATGATCTTTATTCATATGACGACAGTAGTTCATCAAGTAATGTGAATTCAAGGTAAGCACCATACATGCATCATCAGAGAATCAACCACAAATCTGATCTGATCATCAACTATGTAATCCCAAGGATCATATCATGGCAAGATATATCATTTATCCAAGCAATCATCATTATCAAGGACTACCAACCATAATGCCAACAATTCATTATTGAAAGAGTATGCTCCCCCTGAACCTGTGCCATCTTGTTTATTGTCATATCTGATCATGCATATATCAACAAGAAGTATCAAGGTATCAACTAGATAAGATCAAGACATTCCCACACAACATCAATAGATTGCAACCTTTATGAAACAGAGAAAATAATGGATTGAATCATATCAGAGTCTATCCCACTGCTTTTCCTCAAACTAGCATATACGCAACTGAGTAGTAACCACCTCGTGTATATACATGACTTCCCTTTATCAAACTTGCATATGAGATTTAGAATACTGAAGTTTTACACTTTCAGCTCCCCCTGAGTCTGTTATGTCTGTAAGTTGTGCTGTGCCACATCTCTCTGACTGTACTTCCTTTTTCTTCCATATCTTCAAGTGTGATGATGACGTTTTCTCCTTTTGGTATGGTGCCCACACTTTGTTCTTGCATTCCTTAGCTATATGTCCAAGCTTGTTACATGTGTAACATCTTACATGTCTCATATTCCTTCTATAGCAATCAACAGCTCTGTGACCAAACATATTGCAAGCAAAGAAATATCCATTAAAGTACCTTGAATGTGATGATCTTTCTGCATGATGGTCCTGGACCCTTCTTCTTCTACATCTGGCTGCAACATGTCCAAGATTATGACATACATAACATTCAACATTATTCATAGGAGGAGTAAAAGATTTTCTTTGAAGAATCTCTTTCCTTGATTGTTGATGGGGTTGATCTCTCATCTCCTTGTTGATCATTTTAGATTTCTCTTTAGAGTTCCTTGCCTCTCCTTGTGAACTAGATTCACCTTCAATAGATTCATGAAAACCAAGACCAGTCTTGATAGCAGGAGACCTTTGACTATTAAGAATATCATCCAAGACCTTAGTACTATCTTGAAATCGTAAAAGCTTATCCTTATCTTCTAATTTACCTTTCAAGATATTTACCTCAACCTGAAGTTGTTCCTCCTTTTCCAGACATTGCTTCTTCAAGATTTCTTCAGACTTTCTTCCTTCTTCCATTTGTTCCCTTAGTTTGAGTATCTCCTTTTCTTGTTCTTCATTCAGATCCTGCTGCATTTGACGAATTCTGAAGGCACATTCCAGCTGAGATTTTAAGCTGATGACTTCGTTTTCTTGTTTTTCAATAGCTTGGAGTAGATCTTTATTCTGCTTCTTTGATTCTTCAAGATCTTCTTTTAGTGAGAGGATTGTAGCTTCAAGACTTTCATAGTAGCTGGATCTATCTCTGAGTTTCTTGATGGTTGTGCTCCTTTCATTGACTTCTTTTCTTAATGATGTCACTTCATGCTGCAATTTTTGACATTGGTTTTCCTTGTCCTTGAGTAACTTCCTTACCTTGTTTCCTTCCTCTAGTTGAGCTTTTAGATTGGTAGCTTCTTCTTTGAAGGCACATTCCTTTTTGTTCAATAGATCTTGTTGATCTCTAATTTTGTCTGTAAGCCTTTTAAATTCTGCCTCTATTTGATATCTTTCTTGCTCACCCGTAAGAGAAATTCAGTAGTTTAACTATCACTTTCATCTTTTCCAAAAGGATAGATAGCTGGAACATTAGAGGATAACAAATTCATACCTGATAGTTCATCTTCATTCTGAAATGATTATGAATCTGAAGAGCTTCTTACACCTAATCCCCAATCGATTCTCCCACTGTCATATTTCTTCTGAGATGTCTTCTTCTGCTTATGTGCTTTCTTCTTAAGCTTCTTTCCCATTGTTCCACGGATCTCCTTCAAGCGTTCAAGCCTCTACCAAAGGACTTGCTCTGATACCAATTGTTGGAAATAATACTGAGAGGGGGGGTGAATCAGTATTATCAAGTCAATAAAACCTTTTCATTTTCAAACTCTGATTCATATATGCTACTTCCACAAATTCTTATGATTTAGTTAATTGATCTTCAATGGGTGCATTAGAAGATTATCAACCATATTAACAGTAAATGGGTGCAGTAAAATAGAATGGATCATCACACATAAGCCACACACATGAACACCATGATATAAGGTGGAAACCCAATGTGGGAGAAAACCACCTGCTGCAAGTCATCTCAATCTTCTTCTTAATAAGAAAATCCTTTTACAATATCTCTGTACTAGTGCAGTCATATACCAGTACGCAGGCTTCTACTTGCAGAGAGCTACAACCCTCTCTCGTTCACCAGTCTCTACTGGAAGGGCGCTACAACCCCATAGTTCTTGTACTAGCCGATTTATTTACTAGTACACAAGTTGCTACCTGCTCAACTGCTACTAGAAGGGAGCTACCACCCCCTTAGCTCTTGTACTAGCTAAGATACTAGTACATAGGCACCAGCTTACAATCTTCTCTCCTCCGGGACCACGTTTCATACATTTTCAGACTGGATACTCCTGAAGCACAACACATAATCTGAAAGGCCACGTTTCATCCAATTTTCATATTGGACCCATTAATATCATTGAAGCACATAATCAATCAATCTTCTGAATCACCCAAGCACCAGATCAATATATATACAAGGATATTATGATAGTTATCAACCAGATATAGTCCATCATATCACATAAAGTTAAGTCATTAAGAACTTAATCCATTCAACCATCAATACTGAAGCTAACCATGATCATGTTGTTATCAGAACTCAATATCGGTAATCAGACATCACTTCAGGTCCTAGAACACTGCAATAATAAGCAGGGGCAGCTAAATAGATTTCATCAAAAGTCCGCAGCTTCACCAATAGAACTCCTGCATACATCCGCACCTTCTCCTGCTGCTTGCTTGTGCACCTCCACACCTGAGTCAACTGCTTGCCTGCGCACCTCCGCACCTGAGTCAACTGTTTGCCTGCGTGCCTCTACTCAGATCTGCACCTGCATTGTCTGCCTGACAGCGTGCCTCTGCAACTGGTTCTTCTGATTTGCTGCGCACCTCCGCACTGTGCCTTCTTCTGAGCTACGTACCTCGCACTATGCCTTCTGCTGCGCTGCGTACCTCTGCACTGCACCTTCTCCTGTGCTGTGTACCCCCGCACTCATGTTGTGGATCGCCTGCGAACCTCTAATTAGGGCCAAATTAACAGTCCTCCATTGTGCCACAGACAGTTAGATCCACAGATCTAATCATGCGCCTGAGAGATCACGACATATCAATAGATTCGCCTTAAGTTTTCTCCTTGATTTAGATTCAACTATCACTCACCAACTAATCACAAGAATTTCAGATCTAGCTTTTCTTAAGATCTTTAACTTTCACAAGTGACTAGCCAAATGATCTCCTTTCCCTTTTATAGGCAAGGCCTTACTAAAACCATGAAACAAAACCATAGAGAGCCAATACAAGGGACCTAAAAACCTATGGCTCAATGATTTAGAATCAATACCACCGACCAAAACCATAGTATCACTTAACGATGACTTAAATACCATGGACCAACCATCAGATTCCCACACGTGCGCTTTTCTCTGCATGAAAGTGTGTGAACATTTAGGACCGCACCTTTTGTTCTGTGAACCTGTGAACATGTCTGCACCTTCTGAACGGAGTACCTATGAACCCGGCCTATGACTGCACCTATTGCACAACGCACCTGCGAACTTCTTGTTTTCTTCATTCTTTGTGGGCTGATCATCAATCTCTACCACTGACTTGTTTTAATTTGATCTATCACCTATATGAGTTGCCATCAAGGACAACACTTTAGCCATAATGCTAACAGTTATCTGTTTTCTGGGTTTCCCGGCCTGATCCGGGAAATGTCCTTATTTGTTTAAAGATTGACTATTTTTGGTTTGGGAGTGTTTTGTTCACCTATTAGTGTTTTGAACATCATCACGGCTTTTAATTTAACAGTCGCGCTGTCATCGTGGCACCCATTTTGTATTATCCTGTTCATTGTGTAATTACGCTTAACAGTCGCGAGGGTTATGAAATCGGATCATCGCAGAAAAGGCGTGTACTTCCGCGCTGACATCGCTTTGTTGCTGTGTATTGATCTTTATCAGCTCTTTATTGCCGGTGTATTGCCCGCACTGATTGCTGTAGAATTGAGTTTTTTCACATCTGCCTCTTGAGTCCGTCAGTCTTGCTAGCCCCTTATTGTTCTCACTTGTTGGATGATTTGTTTTTCACTATTTAAAGGTTGAGGCACTCTCTTGTGAGCTTTGTTGAGTGAATCTTGTTTTTTTGCTTTGTGACCTAGTTTTATTGTTTCAAGTCCTTTGGATCAGTTTTTCTTGGTTACCTGTTTGCAAGGTCTCGTTTTCTGCTTGCTATTGGTTTGATTGAGCCTTCCCCTTTGCTTACTTTTGGTTGATTGTATAGTGATTGTTATTGGACCAATCTTGGCATTGTTTCAATTTCTCTTCACTACCTGGACATAGATTACAAATTGTTTGGATCAACTATTTTTCCACATTTGTTTGTTGCTTATTGGTTTCTTTAGATTAGAGGCATCAAAATAAAAAAGATTTCATTTCATTTGGCATGCGAAAGTGAAAGTGAATTTGTAGTTCAAGTTGCATATTTAAAAGCAAATGATTAAAAACTCTCATTAGTAGTATCTATGAACTTTAGGAATTGATGTCTGCTTGCATTGAGTGACTGTTTGTTGCCTTGGTTTTCTTGGTTTGGGAATGATCTCTCTACCCTCCCATAGGTAGGTGTTCATCGAAGAAAAATTATATTTTATTCATTCTAACTGCATCCTAGGCTTTGATATATACATACGGTAAGGCCCGAAAACTAAAACATAATCCAATATCAACTTTAAAATGAACTGAATAAATCTAACAACGCATTGGAACATAACGCACACATTTAGAGGTCTAGGCTAGAGACGTGCTCCGGCATCGTTAAACCTAGTCACTTTTGTTTCCACTCAAGGTTGGGTGATTCCTCCTTTTGTGACTCAATAGTGGTCTAGTACGGAATTGTGCTCCCACGTACCGTCGAGTATATGGGGAGACCCCACTAGGTTATCATCCTTTATCCATAGGAAGCCGTGTCTGCCGCCTTACAAGCCGTAATGCACCAAACACAGCATTCGGGAAGATTGACTACCATATGGAAAGTCCTTGGTTTTCATATGACTGCCAAGGTGTATATGCAGTTTTACGGATTTGTCTAGTAAACCTTTTGCCTAGTTCTCCAAAATAGTCACTTTCGTTCCTTTTCGGACTCCCTAAAAGAAAAGGTCCATATGAGCACTTGTCACCTCAGGCTCATTAAATATTCGAAGGCGACTAGAGTCATCTTTTTTCCTTTTCTCGACTCTTTAAAAATGAAAAGGTCAAGTTTTGTTCCTGTGTCTTAAAAATTTATTCGGCCACGATTCACATTTACCCAGTTATATCTTGTTTTCGTTAGCTTGAGTAGGGTCCTTTCTTGTTAGTTTGCCTAGGATATTTTTAAGTTGTCATCCTAGTGGAATCACTGATCCCGTCTCCTGTTTCGAGTGACCAAGGGTCTCCTTCTTCTGTTGCTCCCGAGGTACCGATTGTGAGTGATACTCTCCCTGTTATTCCAAGTATCCAACCAATTAACTCACGCTCCAGAGGACGAGACTTACGAGCTTCACTGGAACCCATTTGGGAGCCTTCTGAAGAAGATATCCCTCCTACTCCTCCTGGTGTGGTCCCAATGTCTTCTTCTGATATGGAAGACACATCCCCAGTCACAAGTGAAAAGTCTATTGCGACGAGCAGTGAAATTCCCACCTCAACAGAAACTCCACCTTTTCGTATCACCCCTATTGGTGTTACATTGCCTTTACACTATAAGGTGCTAAGGGATGTTATTTCTTCTAGGACTCCCCCTACGAGTTCTATGTGGTCACACACCATCACTCTGACCTTGGAGTCCTTTATTCCTTAGATTCACAATATGCCTGTCACTTCCGTCCCGACTATTCCAACTGTTTGTGTGGCTTCTTCAACCCCCGTTGTCAGTGCCGTTACTGCATCCTCAGTTGTGACCTCCACTGTTGGACCTTCTTCAGGGTCAGCTTATAGTGGCCCATCGGCATCCGTACCCGAAGTTGTTGACCCTACACTAGGTGCCCCACCTTCTTCTGGTTCTATCTCAGTGGGGGGGTCATATGATGAATATTTTCATGCTCTTCAGAATGCGAATCCCCAAAATCCTTTTCATTATTATGATTCTAGAGGAGCTCATATCTATTACCGCGGACCTTTGCCACCTCAACCTGCGGTTGAGGTCATGGTCCCATTATCCGTTGCTTAGACCCCCACTCGTTATGGCAGTGCCCAAGTATCGCCTGCACATCTTCAAGGACCACCTAATCAAGGCCAACCATCTTAGATGCAAACCTCTCAAGGGTAGCATTATTACGGGCATTCTTATCCAAGGCAACCTGGAGGCCCACAAGGACAACCCTTTCAGGGACAACCTTCGGCCTCTGGTGGTCCTTCTTTTACCTATTTTACGCAACCTTATGGTAATTCGAGACAACCTTACATGAACCAAGGTCAACCTGGTGTCCAGCAAGGTTACCCTCTTGGGCAAGTCGGTCAACCATACGTTCAGCAAGGCCAACCTACCGTCCAATATGGTCAAACATCTAGACAAGTTGGTCGGCCTTAAATTCAATCAGGTCAACCAACTGTCTAGTCCGCTCGACTATCCTATCTATCAGGACAACCCTTAGCTGTGCAAGGATAGCCCAACACCCAGCAAGCTCAACCTTCTGGGCAGATGGGCAATCTCAACCTTAACTAGGTCAACCTTCTAGCTAGATGGCTCAGCCTCAGTTCTCTCAAGGAAATCCTTCTGGGCCTACTCAACCGGGCACTCAAATGATTCTTGCTTCTCAAGCTTAACCCGGATTTCAGCCCCAAGCTGGGCCGCAAACCCAATTTGGTTTTCAAATGCAGGTTGGACCTCAATCCCAACTAGTCTATCAAACACAGCCTGCTTCTCAGGCTCATTTTGGAGCCCAGCCACCTTATGATTTCCAACAATCCCAAGGGGAAACTCAATTTGCCCCATATCAAAATTATCAACAACTACAGGTGAGTCCTTATTAGAATTACCAGCAACCTTATGTTGCTCCTGCAGGCCAAGTTGGTAATCAATGGAATGCTGGGGGGAAAATCCAGGGTCAGCCATCCTATAACCCCTATGGACAAAATCCCTACAGACAAAACCCTCCTGGGCTAAATCCGTCTGGACAAAATCAATGGGGACAACTGCCAGCTGGCTGGAACTCTGGTACTCCTTCCTACTCGCAGCCCTAGATGTCTTTTAATCCTCAATTACCTTTTTTAGCAATGTTGGAATTGCCGGATGTGTCCAAACTGACCAATGATCCTATTCTTCATAATTTGTATTGGCCACCGGTTCCAACTAAGATTCCCAATGATTGTCCCAAATTCGATGGTAAAGCTGGAGAAGATCCCCAAGCTCACATCATGACTTATCATCTATGGTGTTCATCAAATTCATGGCTTGATGATTCAATTCGGCTTCGCCTTTTTCAAAAGACTCTCACTGGCTCTACTGCTAAATGGTATATTGAGTTATCTCGCGGATCTTTTTAGGATTTTAACTCGTTGGCTATTGCATTTTTAACTCATTTTCAGTTTCCGATTCGATATGAAACGGGCACACACCTGCTAACATCCTTAAAATAGACAACGGCTACGCATATCTCTGATCATATCCATGAATGGAGATGGCATCATCGTTTGATTAAGTTTTGGATTCCCGATCAGCTTCTCACCAACTGGTTCACGACTTCATTCGTCAGTTCGATAGCACGGGACATTGCTATGGGGGCATGTGTAACTGAAGAGCAAGCTATTGCACGTGCTTAGTACCTTGACTTGGTTTACTCCCAGTCTGGTACGTTATATGATTATTTGCCTGATGCCCTCAGACCAGGAACTTCCAAAGCCCTGCCAACACCATTTGTTGACAGTATCATCGGTTCCGTTAATCCGCCTTCAAAGAAAACTTCCGCGAACCCTGGGAAGCAAAAGTCGAACGCTCTGAACGAAAATACTTCTCAGGCTGTATCCAATTCTGGTAATACTTTCGAGGTTAATGCCGTCGAGTCCACCATGACGGATAAAGCCTCGAAAGGAAAGAAGGGAAAAGGAAAGAATAAAGCGGATCAACCTAAGCAGGATTCCCCTAAACCTCCATCCGAGGAAGGTGCCAAACGCAAGCCCAAGTACCCTTGTCTTATCTATGATGAGGATCACTATACCTAAGACTACCCAAGGCGGTCTGAAGTTAGTCGTTTCTTGAAAGGTGGTCCCAGGACTCTTGCTGTGCTCAAAGAACCTTTTCCCTCATAGCAAACGCAAATGGTGGCTGATCCATCTCAACCCTATTCTTCCTTTGGTTCTCAAGTATTTATGGCTGGGATGATTCCCATCCACATCAGTACTTGGGCAAAAGAGTATCTATCGCCTGCCGGAAAAGAGCCTAAGGTCCCCTCTAGCGCTCCTCCGTCCAGTTCTGGTCCACTCCATATCGAGAGACCTAGCACTGAGATGCTCGTTCGACCCCCTCCGAAAGGTGTACTCTAGAAATCTTCTTACAACTGTAATGCTCGTGCTGCCCAACACTACAACATCGTTGATGACTTAGCCCAGGCTCCGTCAGCTACGTCTGCTTTAGAAGTACTCTAGAGCTGCCCCTCTTAGAGGAAGTCCTTGCTATCAGTCATCGGTGGCATAGACCCGGCTGACTCAAATCTGATTACTTTTGACCTGGAAAGCCGTATACCGAGACTGCCTCACCAAATTTCCTTTCTCATACATGTCATTATCAATTCCAAAACGATTCATCGTACAGTCATTGATGAAGGCACTTCAACTTGCATCATGTCTGTTGCCCATTGGAAGGCTATTGGTTCTCTGACTCTGATCCAGTCTCCTACAACCTTGAAAGCCTTTGATGGGAGAGAGTCTCACCCTTATGGTATACTCCAACGTTTGCCCATTACTTTGGAAGGGAAGATGGTCGAAGTGGAAGTTGAAGTTTTTGATGCTAATCTTACATACAACCTCCTTCTGGGATGTAGCTGGACACACGTCATGTGAGCCGTGGCTTCATCTCTATTTCGTGTCATTCATTTCCCTCATCAGGGGAAGATTGTCACTGTAGACCAACTGTCCTTCTTCACCTCCTCTTCTGAAGGCAATGTGCCTTTTGTGGAGCATACCTCCACCCCATATGAGAGTGTGGGAGCTGGAATTTTTAAAGATCCTACCCTGATGGGCGTATTTTCACTCCCACCTCCTAATGTCACTTAGATCAATATGATTTTTGTTCGCTCTGATCCATGGGTTCTTCCCCCCGCTGATTAGGTGGAATCTTGGGGAGGTGAGATGCCGTTGAGTCTTGCCGAGCTCAACTATGTCAAAATTGTTTCTGCATCGGCTCCCCCCTCTACACCTGCTCCTTCGAGCAGGGCTCCCAACTCATATGCTCATTCCCCTTGGCTTGGAGATGCCGCTTCTTCAGATCCTTTAAAGGAAATATTTCCTTCTGATGAAGCCATTATCGAGACCATGTCTCTTGAGAAACCTCCTTGGTCTAATCCTCACCATCGTTCCTCGTTTCTCCCTGCCCACCGGGAAATGCTTACTTGTCTCGAGCTTGAGCCCTTTGCTTCTGGTTTCCCCTTGCACCCTGTTAATACAATCAGCCCTTTTGTTAACCAGGGCATTGATTGTATAGCCTGTAACCCTCACTCGGCCGGGGGGCATGGGTGTATCATCGGTGCCATTGATTCTTTTACAAAATGGTCTGAGACGACGCCTACATTATCTAGGACAATCACATAGTGGCGCAACGGGATAAGCCCCAAAACGGGCTATACTTGAAAAAGTACTATGCCTGAATTCCATGCACTTTGGTTTGTACATATGTGTGTTTTTAGCAGGTGTGTTGTGTGTGTGTTTTCATGTTTTTGTCTTGGTGTGAAGGCATGATTTCCGCTTATTGTGTCTTTTGCTTCTTGTGCAGATGTCTGATGCACCTTATGTTGATTTCACTGATGGTACCTACCGCAGTACTTGCAACTTGTCCTCTGTGGCGTGGGTGATCTATGATCCTCATGGTGAGTTGATAGATCTTCAAGGTGTGTGTTTAGGTTGTACCACAAACAATGTCACTGAATATAGTGCTGTGATTGAGTTACTGGCTGAGGTGATTAATCTCAGTATTCGTATAATGGTTGTGAACCTAGACTCTCAACTGTCCACCAGCTCAATGGGCGATATTCTGTCAGAGACCATCGCATTTTAAGGTTGTATTTACGTGTTAAATTGTTAGAGAGGAATTTTGATTTCATTACATATCAACATATTCCACGACGATTGAACACGTTAACTGATGCATTGGCTAATCATGTATTAGACAGACATTTGCGTAATATGTAATCAAAACATCATACAAGAAAGCATATAAAGCACAATAATAGACCATAGGAATATGTATATATATATATATATATATATATATATATATATATATATATATATATATATATATATATATATATATATATATATATATATATCGTGTGGCGCACCGAGGAACTCAAAAATAAGTGTACGTCTAAATAGAGTTTGTGCTCTCCGTACATCTGAGACACATGTCTCTCAAAAATCACCAGTAGGAAATAAAAACCTAGGTATCTAGTGCAGTGGGTTGTGCTCCCTATAGTACACCGCCGCTCATGCCGCCCGCCTCAATAGGTGGTGCATCCTAGGTTCCACTCCTACTGTGTGGATTTGGGATGCTCTGGGGACCTCCTCGATCCCCATATAATCTGGAACCCCTACTAGTAGGCCCTCAAGGTTCTGGATCACTGTCTCCATCGTATCATCTTCCGGAGGAGCCAGAGCTAGTGCTGCAATGCCCTGCATGTCCCTCCGCGCCTCTGGAGCCAGTCCAAGGGGTCTCACTGGTCCTACATCTACATACCATAGTTTTCTTCATTAAGACATGTACATGAAAAAAATAAAAAAAAATCATAAAGATAAAAATGCAAAAAATGTGATCAAGTGTCTTACCATCCTCATCCCACTGCTCTCCAGCAGGCAGCTACATGTCAGATCTCCGCGGAAGTCCATGCCAGCATATGGCCAATCCTCCACGAAGATCGTCTGTCACTCCAGCCACTCTCGGAAAAATGTTCCCCACACCACTGGTCACCCGCCACCTCCTCGTGGCATGATGTGAGACCATTGTGTGACCCTCGTCTCACATGGCCTAGGTAAGTCCAAATCCATGTCTTGCAACTGCAGTGCCAGCACCCGCTCCAGCATGAGCGGGACTAAGATGGATCCATAACCAAACTGCTTTGTCTCTCTTCGATGGTAGTTAGTGAGTTGCCTCTTTATGTTTGCCATCACCGTCTTTTCCCAGTTAAACATGGTGGGACTGAAACACTCGAGAGCCAGCCAGAGCTGAGTCTTTGAAGCCTCATGTTGGGCTAGGGAGACCACTGCCCGTGTCACCATGAAAAGCATAGCATGAAGGATTATGTCGTCCACTGTTGGGATTGCCACCTTCCCACTCCTTGACTTGCATGCCCGTGGGCACACTTGAGCCATCAACATATCTAAGGAATCACCCCCGGTCGCTGCCCCTCCAGAATGGGCCTCTAACCTCGACGAGATAGCCTGGTCAAAAAATATATGTGTGTGGAGTCAAACTCAATATCCCATCCTTGGATGATGAATTTCCCATCTGTGGGATTCCAGGCCCTGATCAATAGCTTCAGCAAGTCAGATTGTGACCACAGGTGTGGAGTTAGGAAGAATTTGAGCAATCTGCATGCCCATAGTGTGTTTTAGCACCCCGCATCAGCAAAAGCTTCTATATCATTGTTATCATGCGCACGTTCTTTCTATATGAATGCCATTATACCTTGTAGGACGAGGAAAATTGAATTAGTACTTCGTTTGAAAATTTTGATGCGTAATTTGCAAAAAATATGAGTTTGTGTCGTCATCGCGTCTATTTTAAAAATAGACGTGATGACGTGAGGTCTTTAGTTCATTTTTTCCACGGTCATCATGGAAGTACATCACTTTTCCATGATGATCGGAGTGTGCCTAGTGTAAAAAAAATTCGGCAATCGCGGACCCGATAGGGTAAACCCGCGATAACTGAGCGGCGGAACGCGGTTTTAAAATCCACCTAAACTAACACTTGGAATGATCAAAACGCATGAAAAAGCATTAAAATGAAGCACAGGGCAACGTGTGTCTACCTGGAACCAGTTTCGGGACGAATGATGCATGGACGGGGCCAAATTTCGCTCACCAACTTCAGTACTCCAAGTTGCTCCACGGTGAATTGAACAGTGCTATGGTAAAAATGAATGGGTTAATTCCTTTTTATAGTGATTTTTGCAAATTTAAAAGTTACATTTTATAAATGTGGGTTTTTTCTCATAGTTTTACCATATGCATAGTCAAAATATGTTTTTTTAACTATGTTTTTATGAATATTGTTCATTTTATCTCGAGCGGGTTTACGTGTGACATGTTTTTTGTGCAGATCTTCAGGTAGCGGAATTATGACAGTTTAATGTACACTTGATCCCGGACAGTCATTTTAAGCTCTTTTCCGACTTGAAATATGAAAAGATGGCCGAGTTTTCCTCTTGAATCAATAAAAGAAACAAGAGGCAGTTGACTTTAAGCTCTTTTTTGACCATTTAAGCACAAAAAAGATCGTCGGGCTTTTGTCATTTCAGGCTTGTTATTGGTTGCGAAACGACGTACTTTCGACCGCTTTTCTATTTTTCGGGTCGAAGTCACTAATTACAAAAAGTACTCCTCGATCGTAATGGTCGGGTAGTTCTTTCGAGTATTGTTTTATACCTTTTCGGGCTCGAGAGACACAACTCTATGAAAAAGGACCCCCCTAGAGTTTTCTTTTCCGTGTCTTTTTCAAACTCTCTAAACATGAAAAAGACTCCGAGTTTGACCTTGTCAGACTCGTTAAAACCTGATGACAATGGACTCGTCACCATGACGATATTCGAGCTTCTCCTTCCTAGGGCTCGTTAAACTATTACTAGGTTGGACTCAATAACAGGTTTATCATTGATTGTCTATGGCAGCTAGTCACTCTTGAACATCGACACTTTTGCTTCTTGTCAGGTTGGGACATCCATACGTCATCATTTGGCCTTCTGCGGGTTTGTGTTATCATTCTAGCCTCATTCCATTTGATTCATGCCGTCTCCATCGAGCCTTTGATCCCTAGGTGCCTGAATGCTGCCACCCCCCCTCCGGAGTCGTGTCGCCGACATGTTCAAGAGTATAATCCTTTTGCAGTTTACACCCTCACCTTCTCCTCCGTTACTCTGTTTTTCCATATGCCTCTTGTTCCTTATCTCGTGTTGTTGATGGGGGAAACATTATGGCCCTCCTGCGATGGGTCGTCTCCTGTCGACATCAACTCATTATCTAGGAGATTGACCTAGAGATCCCCTTTGGTACCTTAGAGCTTGCATGCATCAATGGCAAGTTCTTCGCACCTGACGATCGAATTTCATCATTGGTCGTCGATTGGGTGATTCCACGAGTGTTCGACTTCAGCTCCTTCTTCACACTTCATGGATTGTGCTAGACAGTACCTTGAGAGCCATTGGCATTATTGGTGGTTTCTCTTAGGCTTGTTAACAGTTTTCATCATTGACCGGTAATCAAGAAATGTTCTATCATGCTCAACCTCAGCACATCTATTTGCATGTTAGGATTTGTACTATGATCAGATGGGTTCAAGACCCCGAACTTAGATTACACATGTTTGGGCTGCGTGGATGGGTTTTATGATTACATGACTCATTGATGGATGGCTGCGACCATACCTTTATCATCATCATGGTCTCATTAGCTGGATGGCTGCGTCCATACCACATACCTATTTCATATGTCTTTTTGATGGTTGCGCCCATGCCTCGACTACATGTAATTCATTATCAGAGATATCAATTTTACTTGCACACAGGTTCTTCCAGATGGTGTTCCAGTTCAGTCAGTTTTGTAAAGCATTTCACCCCTCGCACTCTTTCGGGCTTCATACTTTAGGGGGCATCTGTTACACAGTAATTTGTCACTTTCTTCACTCCAGTCTTCCTACTGTGTCATGTGTCCAAGTCATACATGCTCATGTTAGACAAGTGCTCTCTGATGTTTCCAAATGACCCACTTTTCCAAAGGTTTCTACATCATCACGTCTGTTTTCCAAATAAATGGGCTGATGGGCCTCTAAAAAAGTCCAGAAGCACTGCCATCACGGAAGTACACGTGATTCCCGTGATGGTTTAATTTCATGTACCAGCGCAACTTTCTCCTGCAGTTTCCTGCGATGACATGAATAGCTACATTATTCAATAGCAATGTCAGCGCAGCAAACCAGTTATGTTGCTGCGATGATCCAGTTTTGGCGAATTTGTTCTAATAGTCGGCCTTCCAGATGACTCCATACTTGGTTGTTGGCCTTGTTTATGTCGCCCTCCCTTCTCTAGCGTGGCTGTTTCGTCATTTTAGCTACCTTCCTTGGAGATAAGCTCATCCTCTCACCATTCATGGAGACTCCTTCTCCTATTTAAGCTCTCACCATTGCTATGGACTGCTAGTTTGGAATTCTTGGTCTTTGGAGTGTTGCTGTTAGTGCTTGTGAGCTTGTTAGATAGCTGGTGTGAGTGTGACAAGTGTGGGATTATTTGAGAGCTTGAGGAAGGTTGTGAAATGCCTTTGATATTGTGTAAAACTTGTGAGTGAGAGAGACTTGTGTATTGGGAGATCTATCTTCAAGAGTGAATTCTTGAGGAACATGCTGGCTAGACCCTTCTAAGGAGGCTTGTGACGTCAAGACCTTGGTTGTAAGCTTACTCTATTTCATAATTAATGCAATCAATGATGTTTTTCTATGTATTGTATGTAATGTACTAGATAGCTCATGACTTCTTGACTTTATGAGTAAATAGATCATTGTTGTTCCGGTTACGTGCTTTGTATTTCCTTTGCACTATTTCAGGTTGATTACCTATTAGAAGAAGGAAGTAGAAGCTGGAGCAGCGCAACGGAACTCCATCAACCACTGGTTGAGGTAGGGCTCCAACTTGAACTATTTAAGGAAAGCTATTGTTGATTTGTCCTTGTTTGTGACTAGACCCACTATAGGGCTAGAGGGGTTGCCTCTGTCCGTAGAGGGAACACTTTCTTGCATCACAGATGCATTCGCAAAATCTATGAGCTCTGAGAGGTTCTCTTGGTGTAGAGAGACAATGGGCATTTTAGGGTTGGAAAAATGACTAAGCTCTCTTGTGCCCCCCGGTGGAAAGAAAACACCAAGTGGGAGAACGTTGGGTTGTGTTATATTTTTTCCATGACTAGCCCATTGTTATAGACATTTTTGCGCACTACAAAGCCAATCATATATGTCCATAAACCAAGGGCTTTTGAGTCCCTAAAAGTGTTGTTTCATGCCCTAAAGGAACAAGGTCAGCTGATTACATCATCTCCTAGAAGTTCTCCACAAAAAATTGCTCAGAACTGGTAAAAAATGGACCATATAGGTTGCTCAGTGCTAAGGGTGTGATTCATCTCACCTGCTCAGTGCAAAAAGTGTGATGCATACTAGAAAGCCCTTCTGTAGGGTGCGATGGGTGAGAACGGACAAATGGAAGAGACAGTTTGTGAGGTAGATGATCATGGAATCTTCCAGAAACTTCTCCTGTGACACTTACCTCTCTGAATTTGCCTAGGGATGAGTAAGAGATCATCAGTCTCCAAGTGGAACCAAGAACTATCAGAGCGAGGACACTAATCAAAATTCCAGAAGCTGACTCACCCCCTTGCAATCATCTATATATGGATCTCTCATCCCAGAGATCCAGAGGCTAGAATTTTGTATCTTGTAAGGAAGTGTTGTTGGTTTCCTGGTGGAATATCATAGTGTTGGGTGATCTAAGCTTTTCATGAGGTGAAGAAGGGCTTTCATGCTGGGAGGATGACACTGGGTCAGATCAATGGGTTGTAATCCTCTCTTCTAGTCTTTATATCAATAAATCTATTTGAGTTTTCCTCCACATTCTTGTATGTCTGACTATATATGCATTTGTGTGGTCAATATATATCTGGTCCTATATTGTTTATGATTTTAGATCTCTTCACTTTGAAGGTATTATGCTACTTTGACTTTATAGGTACTCTTAGAAGCGGAGTGGTCAAGGGAGGAATGGCAAAGATTTGACAGTGAGGAGAAGGAACAAGCAAGGAACCGAACGAAAGATCGAGGATGGTATTCTTTGATCCTCTCCTATCTGCTTCTCATAAAGGAAAATGAAAGTAACTTTAATATGTTTGTTTCTAAGATAACTACCCGTCTTAGTGGGACTAGCAGCTCTGCATAGACACTAGATTTCCCGATAACAAAATGGCGACTCCACTGGGGAAGGAATAGATTGTTTGCTTGTCCATATTTGTTTTCTTTATAAACTTACAGATGGAGCCTGAAGTCAAGCCAGCTAGCCTTCGAACTGCATTTTCTATGCAAGTGAAAAGTAGATCAATGCTACTTCGGTCTATCTCTGGGTTTGTTTATAAACTGGACAATCGATTTGCAAACATCCTAATTTCCCTGGTGGTGGCTATAGTAACCTCATTAGATTAGCCCCTGTGATGTCTATTTACTGACTATCATTAGCTCGTCCTAAATCTCTGAACTAAGCTAAAAAGTGTGACCAAGAACCAAGTTGAAGTCTCATCCCTAGACTATCGCACCTTCTCTTCTTGGGAATCTAGATGCATCGCACCTCCCATGTGCAGTAGGTGGGATACATTGCACTTTCCCTGTGTTACATGTGCACTAATCATATAAGACCTCTACTGCTTCCAAATTTGGGTTTTTTGTTCACTCTCTTCAGCTTTATTCAGGAGTTTTGTTGTCTATGATCAGTATACCTCTCTGAAAATTCCTTCATTTCCATTATTCCATCTCCATTGTGCAAAGAATTGTGAATGTTTTTATGTATTGTGCGCCATTTGCATTTCTCTTTTACAAAGAAGTAGGGTAATCAAAATGTCGTCTTTTGATTTGTAAGTGTCGCAAGTGTCGTTTTTAGTCAAAGAAAAGAATCCTATTGTTCTTGATGGTTGATTATACTGTTACTCTTGTATTTGATTTGAATTTGTGGTTTTTCAAGTGTCAAAAGCAGTTTTCAATTCAAAATCACAAAGTGTCATCATTATCTTCTTTTCGTATTTTGAAGAAAAATTGTTAGTACTGTTTCTTTGAAAAGATAATTCATATTTTCACTTAGCATTCTTCTTGTCATTTACACATTAAGAAGGCTGAAAAAAAATACATGCATGTGCATTTGCATTTAGACTACTTGAAGATTTTGATTTAGGACAGTGCATCTAGTGTGTGCTCTCTGCTCTATGTTGAAAGAATCTCATTTCTCTTTCCTTAGTAGCTAGGATTTTCATTGCAAAAAGAAGATCAAACGATTGTTTGTCATCTTAGATTGCATTTTAGGAATTGTATACCTACATCATGCGGTGAACCTAAAAGGAAAACTTCTTAAGAAATATCAACTGTAAAATAAATTCAATGAACATAAAAATGCTTTGGAACCTAACGCACAACATTTAGAAGTCTAGGCTAGAGACGTATTCCAGCGTCGTAAAGCCTGGTAACTATCGCTTTCATCATAGGTTGGGTGATTCCTCCTCTTCGAGATGACAAGTTCCAGTATGGACTTGTGCTGCCACGTATCGTCGAGTATATATTGGGAGACCACAATCGACTATATCCTTTATCCTTAGGAAGCCGTGTCTGCTGCCTTATCGATCGCAATGCACTGAACACAACATTCGCGAAGACTGACTATCGTATCATAAAAAGTATTCTGCAGTTTTGTGATTGGTCTAGATTTCCAGAGTAGTCTCTTTCATTCCTTTTCAGACTCCTTAAAGGAAAAGGTCCATCTGAGCACTTGTCACTTCAAGCTCATTAAAAATTGAAGGCGACTAGAGTCATCTTTTGTTTTTTCTCGACTCTTAAAAATTGAAAAAGCAAGTTGTGTCAAAGCGTCTAAAATTTATTTTAATCGGAATAACGTTATTGTTCCCTTGTTGGTCTTAGGTTGAGAAAATGGAGTCCACCAACCAAGCATTTCCCCTTGGAGGAAATCCTGGTCCTTTCTCCTTTTGGGGAGATGTTGGTGCACCTCATATGGCCACATCGTCCCTCTTAGGACTAACAATCGGGTTGCCAATATGGCTCTTCTCGACCTCGGTCATTCAAACCACCGCGATTCCTGAGCAATCATGTCAGCAACTAAATGATACTAGAGTTACCCCCCCAACCTTCTACTTCACTTGTTTCTCCCTCCCCTCCTTCCTCTTCGCTTGGTGAAGTTGGTAAAAATAAAAACCAAGTAACTGAGAAGAAGAAGAAAGGGAAGGAGAAGGAGAAGAAGAAGAAGGTGCCAAAGGCAAAAAGGGGAAACCATGCATCGTCTAGCGAAAATCCACACATGGCACTATACAAGCCTAAAAATCCCTATGTCATTTGCAAAGGAGACCACTATCATCGAGATTGTCCTTGCATTCCTTGGATCTTAAGGGACTGGTCTCCTCGTTTGCACAACCCAGTGTCATCAACCTCTGACGATCACATTGAGAGTACACCGTCAACTAGTGAAAACGAAGCCTTTGGATAGAAAGGAAAATGTAAATTTCCTTACAAACTGTGTGAAGGCAATCATGCCATCCACTGTTGTCCCTTCCTGGACGAAGCTAAAAGAGTCTTGGATAATCGTCGTGCTTCACTGCTACAGCTTCCTCCTGGGTACAAGAAACTAATGTCGATTCCATCGCTAGTTGAAAATCTGACTGACACACCTTTGTGGTTGGTCTAAGCATCTATCATTGAAGATAAGCCCTCCGAGCCAACACCAGACGGATGTCAAAAGGTCGAGGCGGTAGTCGACCCGGTCTTGTCTCCGAAAGGTCCATCTTCAGATGATACAGTCATCGAAGGGAATGAGGATGACACCGTTCAAATTCTTTTCGTAAACACAAACTCTGATGAACATGGAGGCAATCTACCCGTTCCTTTACCATAGGAAGGAAGTTCGTCAGAGTCATATCCGGCCGTCTATTCGGTCTCAGCTCTGAGCAACCTAGTTGTTTCCTTCAATTGGAATCTACTAGGCAGACCCCGTTTACTGTCTAATATACCATTCCAAATCATTGTACAAGCTTACATAATGGTCATGGTCGGTACCATCATAGATGAAGGGGCTTCTATGAGTATGCTTTCCTCAATTGCTTGGAAAGTGCTTGGTTCGCCATCGCTTATGCCTGAGATGAGAAATCTGACAGGCTTTGACAAAGGAACCAGTCGACCGTTAGGGATCCTTCCAAATGTGCCTATAACTTTGAGAAGAAAAAATATGTATATGAACGTAATGGTAGTCCAAGGGCCATTAGACTATAATCTACTCCTTGGACGTGACTATATTTATAGCATGGAAGCCATTGTCTCCTCACTCTTTCGAGTAATGTGTTTTTTGCATGAAGGTAGGATGGTCCAGCTCATAGACCAGCTTCCGTTCCCTGGCTCACACATAGCTAATAGTCAAATACCATCCCTAAATGGTCTTTTCATGCAAGGAATGTCTCATTAATCTCCAGTCTGTCCACCTGAAAAACGTGATTAATTCAGGAGGTCATGACTGAAACCCAGGGGGTATGCACACTGGTCTACTTTGGCAGGAAAAATCTAGGTATAGAGTAGGTTTCTGTGAAGGATATATGACTGGTCTGACGCCCATCCTTATGGGAAGATGGGATTAGACTGGAATAAGATACCTCCATTAGAAGGTAGGCCTTTCCTGATAGAACAAATGTTTTGTATGAAAATTGAAGGGTAACCTCGAAACTCTACTTCACTATACCTAGGGGCATGCAAACCTTTTGTGCACAAGTGAAAAACAACCAACGTAACACTAACTATATAGTTCCACTAACCTCAACTGCTTAAGTTGGCTGAGTGGTCAAGTCGACCGTTCGCCTTTGCAGGGGCCAAATGGCACCGACAAAGTAAAGGAAAAATTTTCCTACCTAGCCTTAGTAGTTAACTAACCCCTAGGACAGTAGTTGGTCATTCCTAACTTGCATGCGAAAGGCAGTGGAGCAAAGCTTTGAAAGGTGCAAGCTCCATAAAAATTGGAATCTATCGATGAGATATCCTTATTATACGACTGGCACATGAAGTTTTTATGCGAAGTTCAAGCTCGTTAAAAATTAAACCTAAGCAATGAGCAAATGTTCCCCCGGAGTTTAAGCTCGTTAAAAAATGAACCAACCTCTGGTAAGCAACCATTATGAATGCATTATCATCAGCTTTTTGAGCCCTAGTCATGTTCTTACCATCACCTCCACTCTGTGTTAGCCGATCATATGCCTCCATTTGATTGTTTACCCTTTTGAGGAATAGTTACGAAGAGTGATTCTGTTAGCCATCCTTGTGACACTGCCATGATTGGAGAATTCCAAGCCTTACCTGGAATTAGCTACTACCCAACATTATCACTCGTTCCTAAAAAATGAGTCTCCTTTAAGCTCTTTTCATCTAACCTGTAAAATATGAAAAGATTGCCGAGAAATTGGCCTCTCCAGCTCGTTAAAGCTATTAGAAGTGCTATCCCTCCTCTAGATTTTAATCTTTTTGGACCTGACGGATTATTACACAAAAAGATCAAGCGCTTGTCTTGTTCGGCTCATTAAAATATCAAAAATTCATCCCTTTCGTATTATTTTATACTTTTTTGGACTAAAGGGGTTATATGATGAAAAAAGGATCACTAGAGTTTCTTTTCCGTCCCTTTTTAGCCTCTAAAATTGAAAAAGGACCGAGTTTTCTTTGTCGTTAAACTTGTTAAAACCAATAGCGACAAACTTGTCCATATAGATAAGAACGAGTTTCATTGTTGCTAGGCTCGTTAAAACATAGTGACGGGTTTGCTCAAAGGGAAAATTATAGAACACGCATATGTTATCCTCCTCAAGCTTGATAAAAATAAAGAGGTATTGGTCAGCAATGACTGGGGAAAAAGTGGGAAGAAAACTTGAAGAAACTTTATTGGTAGCAAGTCGGTCTTGAACATGACACTTTCACTCCATATCCAAGTCGGGTTGGGTTATTCCATTCACCGGTCATATTACCATTGGTCCATCGTACCATCCATCTTTGGGGTTAACACTGCCAATCCATTTCAGTGTCGCCGATATGTTTAAGAGAAGTCGCTCAGAGAATTCACCAACCCATTTTGTGTCTCATCCGCTACAATACATTCACGCTCCATTCTTTCATGACTGCCACCCTGAACCTTGTATCATCAAACCGTTTTCACCTCCACAAAATCATTTGCTCCATTTCATGTCATAGATGTAGGATTCATTAAGGCCCTCTTACGACAGGTCACTTCTTGTCGATGACAGCTCATTATCCAAGAAGTCGACCTAGGAACAACCCTTTCATTACTTTGAAGCTTGCATGCCTCAATGGCAAGTTTCTCACTTCTGGTGACAAGTTTACATCAATGGCCTTCGACCGGGAGATTTTGCGTGGTGTTTGGCGCCAAGTCCCATTTTCACACCACGCAAATTGTAATGTAGTACCTTGAGGGTCATCATCATTACCGGTGATTCCTCTCGTGCCTGTTAACAGCTTACATCATTGGTTGGTAATCAGGCGATGTCATTCCATGTTCAACTCCAGAACATTTTTCAAATGGATCGACTTGTAATTCGGGTGAAGATTGGATGAGTTTGAAGATCCTAGATCTAGTTTTATCCATCCGAGCTACGATATATTCAAGAAAATAAAGGCATCAAATGTACATCATTGCTGCACAGATGATCATCTGAATCAAAGGATGATGGCTCTATCATAATCATTAGTTTGCTACACACACGGTTGTCTGTCCTATGTACATGAAATGAATTTATAAATCTAAGCATGGGAATGCCCACCTCAGCTAGATCATGGAAGTGTTATAAAGATAATGTATTGTATTGTATCTTATTACAGGTCACCTTCCAGTTTGAAAAAACCTCAGATCCTCATGATAAAGCATTTCACCCGTCATCAAAAGATTAACGACCTCATGCTTTAGGGGGAAATTGTTATAGACATTTTTGGGCATTGCAACCCAAATCATATATATCCATAAGCCAAGGGTTTTTGAGTCCCTAAAAGTGTTGTTTCATGCCCTAAAGGAACAAGGTTAGCTGATTACATCATCTCCCAAAAGTTCTCCACAGAAAACTGCTCAGAACTGGTCAAAACTAGACCATACAGGTTGCTTAGTGCTAAGGGTGCGATGCATCTCACCTACTCAGTGCAAAAAGTGCAATGCATACTAGAAAGCCCTTCTGTAGGGTGCGATGGGTGAGAATGGACAAATGGTAGAGACTGTTTGCAAGGTGGATGATCATGGAATCTTTCAGAAACTTCTCCTGTGACACTTGCCTCTCTGAATTCGCCCAGGGATGAGTAAGAGATCATCAGTCTCCAAGTGGAACCAAGAACTATCAGAGAGAGGACACTAATCAAAATCCCAGAAGCTGACTCACCCCCCTGCAATCATCTATATATGGATCTCTCATCCCAGAGATCCAGAGGCTGGAATTTTGTATCTTGTAAGGAAGTGTTGTTGGTTTCCTGGTGGAATATCATAGTGTTGGGTGATCTAAGCTTTTCATGAGGTGAAGAAGGGCTTTCATGGTGGGAGGATGACGCTGGGTCAGATCAATGGGTTGTAATCCTCTCTTCTAATCTTTATATCAATAAATCTATTCGAGTTTTCCTCCACATTCTTGTATGTCTGATTATATATGCATTTGTGTGGTCAACATATATCTGGTCCTATATTGTTTATGATTGTAGATCTCTGAACTTTGAAGGTATTATGCTGCTTTGAATTTACAGGTGCTCTTTGAAGCTGAGTGGTCAAGGGAGGAGCGGCAAAGATCTGTGGTGAGGAGAAGGAACAAGCAAGGAACCGAACGAAAGATCGAGGTTGGTATTCTTTGATCCTCTCCTATCTGCTTCTCATAAAGGAAAATGGAAGTAACTTTAATCTGTTTGTTTCCAAGATAGCTACCCATCTTAGTGGGACTAGCAGATCTACATAGACACTAGATTTCCCGATAACACCCACATAGTTAACCAGGGGGTTAGAGGGGGGGCAGAGCCCCTGTTTGTTGCGCTGATTGTGTAGCAGGGGGGGTTCATAGGGGGTTTGAGGCATACTCGTAATCCCACTTTATGGGGTCCGGGGTAGTGCCCCGGAAAATTTTGGTTTTGGACTCTATGTTAGGATGGGTGGACCCACCTATGGTTTTGTGCATGATTTTCGCACATGTTTTTTGGACGCGATGGTTTTTGGTCCATGGTATTGGACGCGATGGTTTTCAGTCCATGGTATTGGATGCTTCAGCATGTATAAATATTATTGTAACATTGAAAGGAACATAATGAAAAATCAAATTGGCAGTCCCGGTTTTTGGGATCCAGTGGAAAATCTCTGTGTATATGTGTTTTATGTGTTATGCTCTCGCATTGTTTATTTTCTGTGTTTTAGAATTCGTATGCAGAATTCATATGTAGGTAATTTCTATACGGGGTTAAAACCTACAATGGGGTATTGACTTTATGACATGTAACCTTGACTCGACCGAGGGGCATGGATATATCATTTTCATTGTTTACTACTTTACCAAGTGGGCCGAAGTGATGCTCACATTCAATAACACCGAAAAAATGACTGCTTACTTTTTTTTCAACCACGTGATTGCTAGGTTTGGTGTTTCGCAAGCAATAGTAATGGATCATGGGAAGAACTTTCAGAATCATATGATGATCGAATTAGATGCCAAATTGCGAATTTCACATGAAAATTCCACTCCCTATTATCCTCAGGCTAATGGACTAGTTGAGGCGATTAACAAATTTCTTAAGACTATGCTATAATGTATGATTGGGGTCCACCAATCGGACTGAAACTTACGTCTCTTTATTGCCTTTTAGGAACCCCAAACCTTATTTAGGACTACTACCGAATTCACACCCTTCCATTTGGTGTATGGTATGGAAGCGATCCTCCCCATCGAATGTGAAATTCCAGTGCTGAAACTAGCTATCAAACTTCTTCCTACTACTTTCATAGAGGAGGAGCATCTTCTACATCAAACTTGTTTGGATGAAACCAAATGTGATGCCACATTATTCAATGAATCTCATGAAATATGCATCAAAGCGCAATAGGAAAAAAGCATCAAGCCTAGAGTCTTCTTGGAAGGAGATCGAGTTCTCTTATATGACCAGGAGGCCAACAAGTTAGGTTGAGGAAAGTTCCAGTCTATGTGGTTGGGCCCATATATTTTCAATCGTGTCCTTGTAAAAGGGGATTATGAGTTAGTATACCTCAATGGAGTTCCATTAGTGCAACCTAGAAATGTGTTGTACCTCAAAAAATACTATGCTTGATCCAATTCATAGTACACTATGTACATATTGTCTATAGGTGTGTGGAGTGTGTTTGCAGTGTGGTTTTCAGAGTTTCCCATGGTTTCTGTTGATTTCGTTTACTTTTGGATTTCATATGTCAACCTCTGTTGAATTGTATATTGGTTATGCCAATGGTGCTAGCCATAGTACTTGGAATCTATCCTCCGCAGCGTGGGCTATCTTTGTTCCAAATGGCGAGCTAGTGAGTATGCAAGGGATTTGCATTGGTCACTCGACTAACAACATCACTGAGTATAGCAGAGTTGTTGAGCTACTATCTGATACTATTTCACATGGTATCCACTGTATAGTCATCATTCTTGACTCATAGCTCATAGTACTACAACTCACTAATATCTACTCAGTGAGAAATCTGCCTTCCTTGGCATGGTTTTGAGAGTGCATCTTATGGAAAGACATTTCAATTTCATACAATATGAACATATTTCTATAAATTTGAACACATTAGCATATGTTCTAGCTAATTTTGTTTTAGATATACATTTGCAATGAATGTAAATAACTTTCAATTCATATCACATCATATTAAAAGAAGAACAAGAACTAGGAAACATTGAATATATATATATTAAGTTTGGTTTTACAAAATGTGTGCCCCGAGACACATATAACTGCATCACCCATATTAAAGCTACATGCAAAACATCTAAGTATACAAATCGATGGTGCTCATTATCAAATGATATTGCACGAGCTATCTTGCACGACAATAAAAAAATATGACTAGGCATTGCGATTGTGTGTCGCTATAGTCGTAATGGAAGTTGATCGACCATGATCTCATCAATCCCATGTGTCAATCCTTCTATGTGGCACTCTACCTCTGATAGGATTTCAACTACCTTAGGATCCCATAGCGCATCCGGTCCTACCGCAGTGACCTATATTGGTCTCATTGCCTCCTCCTGTGGCTGTCTCTTTTTGCAATGGATATATGTAGCACCTACTAGTCGAACAGGTCCAACATCTACATGAAAACATAAAAGTTTAGTCTTGGGAACATAAAAAAACACAAAAAGAAATTGTAAAATTTTCAAAAAATTAATGCTTGAAATATCTTCCCTGAAACATCCCATTGCTCTCCCACAGGCAACGCGAGCTCAAGATCATCATGAAAATCCATCCCTACGTAAGGATAATCATAATTGATGGTAAAATGCCTTCTTAGCTATCCAAAGAAGGCTAGTGAAAAGTTGATCATTGATGGGCCTTCATGTTGACTCATATGGTCTATCCACCTCCTCATCCATGGGGTGATCAGATTGATGGGCTCAAGTACAATCTGTTGAGGCTACAGTAATGGTACCTTCTCTAGAGAAAAAGAGACAAATATTTCGCCATAGCTAAAGTTCTTCAACTTCCCCTCCTTTTCTTTAGTAAGTTGTTCCTTCAAATTGACCAAGACACCGTCACTCTAATTGAATAATGTTGGCTCTAAACACTTTATCCCATACTGCATGTATGATTTTCTTGCTACATGTAGTGTTGAGTTTCCTACCAATCTTGCAATAATGAACAAGATTGTTCTCAGAGGTAATTGGGTTACATCCTTTATGCTGATCTTTCCATCCCTAGTGGAAAGATCAACTATTGACAAACTTGTGGTGCTCCCTAGATAAAGGTAGGTTCTTAATCTTGTATAATGAAATTTTTAGGATCAAAGTGTAAGCCTTAATTTTCTATAATGTTTAAAGGAGGTTAGTGCTAGGCGAATTTCTTGACGTTAAATTCAGACCATAAATTTGTCAATCTAAGAACATAAGCTTAGAGGCCCTACACTATATGTGCAAAGTTATGGACACTAATGGTTCTGCCATCTATCTACTATAATGGGAATCCTATCATGTATGAGAGGTTTGGTCTATGGACAATGATGAGCACCAATATTGCAGCAAGAATGTTGCAACTCTTGGGCTACCAGCTTTACTTTATCAACTCGGGGTTCATACAAACTTGGAGGTGACAGTGTTGTATACACAAGTAAAAGTGGTGGTTCTACCTTTTCTCACTTTTCAGCTAGTGAGAGACCATTGGGGTTTTCAAGCCAGACTTCTATGGAGTTAGAAGAATCTTGGTTTCTTGATGGAAGAAAGAGAAATCTACTCTAAAGGAGAGCTACTCTACTACCACAATGAAAAATACTGAAATTCAATGCTAAATCACACCATTTCCTAGTTGACTGCCAAGAAACTATGCTTTGATGCTAAATTAATATGAACCAAATGATACTATCTAAGCATGGAAGTAAAAAGCATCAAACATCACTATTGTGCAAGTAAAGGGACTAAAATAAATCTGTTTTTGTCTTTTTGTTCTTTTCATGCAAAATCAAGTATGCAAACTAATTTCTTTTGGTGATGTGGCAAGTGGTTTAGGGATGTTTGAGGATGGATGGAAGGTTTAGGAGATAGTTGGATGGTGTGGGATACCCTTGGGTGACCTTTGGTGGCTTCCTAGAGGTTTTCCCTCAATTTGGCCTTAAAACAGACTACTACAGGTTGTACTAGAAACCTACAGGATTCCCTATATTTCTACAAGATATAGCCGAGAACCAAATGGGAGGTGCTGGAAGTGATGGAAGGCCTAGGAAAGGTGGTATATGGGTGGAATGAAGTGAAAAAAGGTCTAGGACCACTCAGTAGTCAACAACAAGGATAGAAGACGGTTGGATTTGCTCAATGTGCTTGGAAGAATTTCTATGTAAAATGATGAAAACTAGTGAAGGCAATGGTGAAAACAAGGAATGACTATGGTGGATGAAGTGGAAGGTGGTTTTTGGCTATGAAGTCTTTATCTACTCATGAAGCACCTGCTCTACATAAAACACGTGTAATTTCCAAAAATCTATGTAAACAAGAAACATTCTAATAAGCTAGAAAAGCAGAATTAATGAATTAACTGCCTATATTATGCATGAGGAAAGTTGATGAAAGGAATGAAAGCATGGATGAGATATACTACAAGAATGAAGATAGAAGATATGGCAATGAAATACTACTTTGCAAAACTAATCAAATTCTAACTTAAATACAGTAAACTCTAAAGCTCATACAAGAAATATGAACCTGTGTTTTTGGGGCTGCATAAGGGTCCCTTCCTCAAATCATGATCCAAAAGGGAGGAAATGAGGCCAAGACAACTATTGAAAACCTTGTGGCGCTCCTTTTATCCCTGATAACCTACTACTGAAGTAAGGCACGAATGGAACCAAACTAAGAAACAACCAATCCAATCTACACTACTTGCAATGAAAATATATCTAAAGATAAACTAACAATGAAGCTATGAAACTAAGCTAAACATATAGATACAAGAAAGAGGAGCCTTGGCTGCTAGGGTTGGGCCCTAACCCAAGAGCTTCAGCCCTCTAAGTTAACTCAGTGTTGGCTAAAAAAAAACTCATTATTATTACCAAAACAAAAAAATTACATCAACAAAACTTCCACAAGTCTAGACCTCGAAAATAACTTAGTGTTTTACAACAAAAAGATCATGATCCATATTCTATCAGGAGTTACTATCCTAGTTCTTCTTGGATCATCAAGATCATGATCCATATTCTATCCATGATAGAGATAAGGTTTTGTATATATCACAAAGATCCTTCTTTTCATTCATATGATAGGACGATGATTATATTCCATTATATAGTAGTCATCATATGCTACATTCCTTGAGACTCTTATCACTGTTGTTCTTTGAGATTGCAACTGAGGTATTACGTGAAAAAATTGAGATGATAGATCTGAGTCTTTTACTTGACATAATCATGTCGAGATTGATATCACAGGACTTAAGATAATGACAAGACTATTATGCATCCTTAGCTTAAGCCCTTTCTGCTCCATACATTTGATATTGACACATGAACACACCTACAAGTATGCTGAGATCCTTGATTCGAGATCTACACCTTCAGATCATAGATACGCCGAGACTATCATCACAAAAGTTATTTTTATGATGAGAATATATCTAGTCCAAATTTAATGTCAATACTGTGTCTATATCGACACATTTTTCTGCTTTATCCATCTGAGGACTTCTCCTTCATATCATAGGTACATCGTAAGGGAGATCTTTGCTCCATCTTCCATGTGAGATTCATCTTTAGGTATGCCAAGATAAGATATAGCCCAATCCTTAAGTCAATTCAAATTCCTTTTAGCTTCATGCATCCGAAGTCTTGCTTGACTGCTCCTAATCCCCAATCTAGGTGCAGTCAAGCCCTAAGACAGAAGCCCTAATTCACTGTGGACCTACTCCTTCTTCCATGTGAAAAACTTAGAGGAAAATGCGAAATTCTCATCTCTCTTTACTAACCCTAGATTGGTATTTATAGTGGTTGGTGGCACATATTTGAGCCGACGTGACAATATGAACAATCATGACTTTTTCTCAAGGTGACATGACTTCCATTTATTTAATAATTTCCTTTTAATTCATTTTGGAGCCGACATAAGATTCCTTTGTTGTTTTGCTTGCAGATTTCAGTGCACTTGCTCTTGGAGGGCTGCGTTGACATTAATACATTTTACATAGGCTCTTAAAGAGCTTCTCTACACATGACATGACTCTTTGACATAACAATAAAATCCTAAAGACATCAAGAAGAAGTCTTTGACCTAATTATACTTCTTGCTCATGAAACCCATGAAGCAAGATATACAAAAATAATTTATTCTCTTTCTTACATCAATTACAAAGATCATGTCATTATGAAGACCGAACCTTGTTACATTTTCTGCAACACTCCCTCTTAACTAGGGAGGTATTCATAATGGTACTTGGTCATTCTCAATCTGGAGAATTTCTCATAAGAAGAATTGGATTTTCAATCCATCTGTTATAGCATCATTTCAACCAACATTGTTTCGTATAGCAAGGCTTTGAATAACATTTCTATCTCTCACTTAGATCAAAGCACACAATATTGGCAAGACCAATTACTAATATAAACACATCATCATTGTCTCTCTTAGGGTCATACCCACCAGAGTGTTCTCTGAGTATGCCCTACTAGGACTATTCTCATCTTGGGTTCCCAGCCCTCAAGAATATTGGTCCTCTTGACCACTCTTGTCTTAGATGCCTTACCACATCCTCAAAGAGTGTCGGATGCCATATGATTACACAATCCTCCATTATTTATTCCAACCTGAAGACAAGAATGTTGTGTCTAACTCTCCCTCTTAACCAGGGACGAGTTCTAAGTTTCTCTTCACTCAAAAACTTTCTCAAGTTCCTTTTACTTATAGGAAGCTCCTAGAGCTCCCTCTTACCCAGGGACTCTACCATCAGTTCTTTATAGGGTCTCCTAGTTGACTGATGATCCAAGACTTTGATGTCATCAATTTCTTCATGTGTATGGTTCAACCATCCATCACTTTCCTCTGTCATGTCATTCCTTCTTTCCAGGAAAGTATCCTCCTCGGCTTTACATCTAGGGCTTCCTTCATAAGGCCACCTATCTTCACCTTTTCTTCAACATTGATTCATAAGGTACATAGTTGTGACATCCTTCACAATTCTCCTTGCCTTGTCACTACACACATACCTAGTCTTTTCCAAGAGGTCGGACACCAAAAAAAATTCACATATTACCTTTTGGTGATAGTCTTTTTCCAGTGACATCTTCTTGTAGGTATCAACATCCTGCATACATGTTGACTCATCTCCCAACAATATTTATTGTCAAGGGTCATCATCTTTTCATACTTCCATCAGAGTCTTCCTGATCCTATAGATGTTGATTGCCTTCATCATAGTTGCATGCTTTATGATCTCTTTCATCCTCATCTCTTTCATTCCCAGGAGCTCTCAGAGTTGTTCAATTATAGTCAACTACCTCATACTTCATATGAGGACATATTATGTTGATTTCATCTAGTTTGAATTATGTCTTTATGCATCCTTTCAGAGGAGGAGATCCTTTCCCCATTGATCATGCTCAATTCATTTTACCTTCTACCATGTATCATGACATTATGATACCAAATACAAATACAAATAAAAGCATGCATACCTCATTTTCCCTTCATGATACTTTCAACAACTTCCTTGATTGAACAGATCTCCAATCCTTTGATCTGCTTCATCATGTCATTAGTTCTTCATCTCATGATTTCCATAAGTTGGAATTCTTGATGAAGTACTTACTTCCTTCCTAGACTAGGGGATTCTCCTTTGAGGTTTCCATCAGATATTCTTTAGGATCTAGTATATCCCCATCTGTAAAATGTTCCCTTTGACTTGGATGACTTCTTATTTTCCTTTAATGTCAAAAGATATTCCCAAGAGCTATGTTCTTCCTATATGAGCTCTTGATTCCATGATGCCATGATTCATTTTCTTACCATGGTCATATCTGCTGATCCAAGGATCTTTTGCTTATAGATTTATCAAAATAATCACATGTGAAATTGCAGCTTAACATAGAAATTTAATGTGCACACAAGAAAGAAGAAGAAACACATAAAGTCATGAAAAGAAGACACCAATACTTGATAACAAAGGTCATCCAACTTGGACTTGTCTCCGGGCCCTGATCGATTAACGGGGAGGCCTTCATTCATTAAATGGCATGAAAAGAAGATAATACAATCATCAGCCACATAAAAGTTGTAATACCTCCATTCTGAAAAATGGCTGAGAAAAGGAGAACTCAGATGAAGAAATGGATAGCACCACTGTGTTTGTGGTGTCGAGAAGGGTAGAAACCATATAAAATTTGCCCAATTTAGACAAAATGATCAATCACCCCTCCTGCAAGCTTCTGCCTCGAACTGCCTGCCAAAAATCCTCTCCTTCTATACTTTTTCCAATCAGTGGGCTTTTATAATGTCTATTTTGTGACAAAGGCCGCTTAAATCGAGGGTTGTTTTGTTCTAAATAGAAGGCAGTGGAGTAGAAGGATTGGCAGGCACAACTAATCACCGAGAATAGCCTTTTTATGGTTTAAAATGATAATACACAAAAACCCATAAAACACTAAAAATCCGACCAAAACCTTAAAAGACGGACTTCAAATATATCAAATCGGGCTCATAAACCTTATCGAGTCCAGCCCTTTATCACAAATCGCTATCACAGATGTCAATGGCCTTGTATAGTGGGGGATCATCAATCGCCTATACATCAATCCTCCAATCACCAATATGCCGATTAGATTTGGATTGTCGATCTGTTCCTTGATTGGACGGTCCAGATTGCATTGCATGTCATTATCGCATCACCCCTTGGTATTGGAGATCGTCAATCTCCCGACCACCGATTTAATCCTGGCCATTGATCTGCTTTCCGATCCGACAGCTGTGATTTCACGTCGCTGATCAGCATATCGCAATCTCAATGGCCTAGAGGTCTTGATCTTATGCCTTGTGTTTAGCCGACCCGATCTACCGATGCTGATCGCTCCATCGCAGGCCATAAGTCCCTGATATCGCTGATTGCCTACCCCCAATTGCAATTAGTCAGGGATCGCTAATCAGGATTTCTGCTACCCTTGCTTTAAGTCTGCCTCTTGAAGTCCTCCGGTGTGATTTTCCCTTTTAAGGCTAGAAACCCATTTTTTTGAGAAAATGCCTCATTTTCCAAAGGAACAAAGGCAAACTCTTTTCACAATAACTTCATCATCCAAAGTTTGTTTCAGTCCATTCAAGTTGTAATAGATTCAGAATGAAAATATCTATGCAACAATACTATTTCTAGGAGCATCCTTGTACTTTCATTTTCCCTTGTTTCCTGCAAGTCAACCCAGAACTTTGACTGCTCCTATCTCCTTCATTCGGACTCAGATTGGAGTTTCGTTCGCACCGTTGGAATCAGGACGACGAACACTTTGATCTGATATCAAGATAATGTCCTTTCTGCCAATTTTAATTTTGAGCTTTTCCATGCTATTGTATATGAAGATCCACTTGGATCAATCCTCCCCATTGAGGAACTTTTGGACCGCCAAAAGCTTTATCAGTCAATTGGTAAGTGATGGAATTGTTCCCTCACTCTTTCTTTCTCCAGCCATTTTTCCTTTCTGGGGTGCATCCCCTTGAAACCAACTTGAAGTTATTCCACATCTCCTCATAGAGAAAGTTATTCCGCATCTCCTCATAGAGAAGTCCTAGTTCTTCTGTCAAGGATGATGTCTTCAGGTAACTCATCGAGATATTTTGGTGCAAAATCATCAACTGTACGAACTGTGCCCACCTCCTCGGTGTCCATAACCAATGGTGGCTCATATAGATTTAAGTTTTCCGCATTCACTACGGAGTTCATCTGCATATATATCGGCAAATCAAGATGAAAGGCATTGTTTCCAGTCTTCTCCAAAATGGTGAATGGACCATACCAGATTGGTCACAACTTCTTCCCTTCTCCCTTCATCATGTCTTTGTTAATATGGAACCACACTTTGTCACCCACTTGAAATTGATGGTCGACTCAGTGTTTGTCATGTCAAGCCTTGTAATGGGGTTGAATTTTCTCCAACTTCTCTTGTACTGCTTGATGAATCAACTAGATTCACTGAATGAGCTATTGAATTCAATTCCTTGGTTATCGTACAATGAATAAAATTATGGGTATTACCCAAATCAATAATGCGATGCTTTCCAGGGAAAAAAATGTGATGCTTTCCAAGGTTGTGATCAGGAACATAAATATGAATTATCTGAATTAATTTCTAATTATGATAAGTTGTTTTAGGAACTGAAGGGATTACCTCCGAAGAGGGAAATCCAATGTGAGATCCATTTGTAGCATGATGCTCCTTTGATGAATATTGGCATGTACAGGATGTCGACCATTGAGATGGAGGAAATCAAGAAACAGGTGCAGGAATTGCTGGAACAAGGGATCATTAGGCCGAGAACTTCTCTATGTGGCTCACCGATTGTCTTAGTGCCAAAGAAAGACGACACACAGAGGATGCGCTTGGATTACCATGCGCTAAACAAAATTACAGTGAAAAATAGTTACCCTCTTCCACACATAGATGATTTATTAGATCAGTTAAAGAAGGTTGTTTATTTCACCAAGTTGGATTTGCACAGTGGTTATCACCAGGTCCGAATTGTAGAGTAGGATGTGTGGAAAACTGCCTTCAAGACCAAACAAGGGTTGCTCGAATGGATGGTGATGCCATTCGGACATTGCAACGCTCCAACCACTTTTATGAGGGTCATGAATGATCTCTTTTAGCCTTTCATTGATGAAGTTGTTCCTGTATATTTAGTTGATATACTTGTCTTTAGTAAAAGTTGGAATGAACATCTGTGTCATGTAGATAAAGTGCTTGATGTATTGAAAAAAGAAAAACTCTATGTAAAGTTGTCAAAGTGTGAGTTTTTAGGAAAACCTCTTTAGGTTACCTAGGTCATATTGTTGGTCATGGTCAGTTAAAGATTGATCCTTCTATAGTTGAAGCAATTGTACATTGGCCTAAGCCTACTAGTGTAACCGAGGTCCATAACTTCTCAGGTGCAGTCCAGTATTGGAGGAGATTTATTGCTTATTTCGCTGTTGTTGCAACACCTTTTCACACATTGACAAGTGTGTAACAAGTATTCCAATGGGGAGGAAGACAACAGAAGTCCTTCGAAACATTGAAGGAAAAGATCAGCACCTGCCAGTCTTAGCCTTGTTCGATCTCCAATAGCCATTCGTGATCGAAACTGATGCCAGTGGTTATGCCATGGGAGCTATATTGATGCAACAAAAGAAACCAATTTGTTATGCCATGGGAGCTTTATGCCATGGTGCAGAGTATGAAAAAGTGGAACCACTACCTAATTGGCAAGGAGACCATCATCCATATAGATCATCAACCCTTGCAGTACCTTCAATCACAAACCAAGTTGCAACAATCTCATCATTTCAGGTGGATGGTTTTTATTCAGCAGTTTCATCTCGTAATAAAGTATAAGAAGGGCACTAGCAATAATGTGGCTGATATGCTATCTCACCCTCCTATTTCTTCTTCTTTTATTTTGCATAATTATTTGTTGTCTTTTGAGAGTTATGTTGAAAAATATGCTAACGATGATGAATTTAAGGATGTTTATGCAAAACTAACCCATGGTTCACAGGTGGACAACTATCACTTGCAGGGGAAATGGTTTTATCACCTTGGAAAATTATGCATTGCCATAGGGGACAAGTACATGTAATTCGAGAAGCCCACACCTCTCTTGTGTCTGGTCAATTTGGTGTCAAAAATACTTTATGTCATGTACAAAGATTTTGTTTTTGGCAGCATATGAAGAACATTGTGACTTGCTATGTAAAGGGTTATGTGATGTGTTCTATTTCAAAGCCCTCTAATAGAAAACTTGGGCTATACACACCACTCCCTATTATGAGTCCTCCATGGGAAAGTGTGTCAATAGACTTTGTCGAAGATTTTCCTTTGTCTAAAAAGAGTCATGACTATTTGTATGTCGTCGTTGACCGTTTTATAAAATGTGTATTTTAATGCCTTGTAAAAAGCATATCACTACAGAGAAAACTACTTATCTTTTCTTTCAGCATGTTTGGGTCCATTTTGGGTTGCCCACATCAAATGTGTCAGATCAGGACTCTCGCTTTCTTGGAGGGTTTTGGACCAGCTTGTGGAAGATGATGGACACCAAATTGAAATGAAGCATAACATTTCATCCACAGACTAATGGACAGACAGAGGTTGTCAACCACACCATGGTACACTTGTTACGAGGCTATTGTGGGAAACATCCTAAGTTTTGGGATGAGCATCTCCCATATGTGCAACATTCCTACAACAGAGCAATGCACTCATCTACACAACGTTGACCATTTGAGACATGTTTTGGTTACCAGCCAAAGGACCCTTTTGATATGGTCTTTGAAAGAAAAGATGACTCCAGTGGATGCAATGACAAGGACAAGGCTCAGCAATTCATTCAGCGAATCTAGTTGATTCACCAAGTAGTACAAGAGTAGTTGGAGAAAATTTAAGCCCGTTACAAGGCTTAACATGACAAACACCGAGTCGACCATCAATTTCAAGTGGGTGACAAAGTGTGGTTCCATATTAGCAAAGACATGATGAAGGGAGAAGGGAAGAAGTTGCGACCAATCCAGTATGGTCCATTCACCATTTTGGAGAAGATTGGAAACAATGCCTTTCATCTTGATTTGCCGATATATATGCAGATGTACTCTGTAGTGAATGTAGAGAACTTAAAGCTATATGAGCCACCATTGATTATGGACACCAAGGAGGTGGGCACAGTTCCTACAATTGATGATTTTGCACCAAAATATCTCGATGAGTTACTTGAAGACATTATCCTTGACAGAAGAACTAGGACTTCACGACGAGGAGATGTGGAATAAATTTGAGTTGGTTTCAAGGGGATGCACCCCAGAAAGGAAAAATGCCTGGAGAAAGAAAGAGTGAGGGAACAATTCCATCACTTGCCAATTGAATGATAAAGCTTTTGGCGGTCCAAAAGTTCCTCAATGGGGAGGATTGCTCCAGGTGGATCTTCATATACAATAGCATGGAAAAGCTCAAAATTCAAAGTGGTAGAAAGGACATTATCTTGACATCATATCAAAGTGTTCATCGCCCTGATTCCAACGGTGTGAACGAAACTCAAATCCGAGTCTGAATGAAGGAGATAGGAGCAGTCAAAGTTCTGGGTTGACTTGCAGGAAACAAGGGAAAATGAAAGTACAAGGATGCTCCTAGAAATAGTATCGTTGCGTAGATCTTTTCATTCTAAATCTATTATAACTTGAATGGGCTGAAACAGACTTCGGATGATGAAGTTATCATGAAAAGAGTTTGCCTTTGTCCCTTTGGAAAATGAGGCATTTTCTAAAAAAAATGGGTTTCTAGCCTTAAAATGGAAAATCGCATCGGAGGACTTCAAGAGGCAAACTTAAAGCAAGGGCAACGAAGCCCCTGATTAGCGATCCCCAACTAATCGCAATCGGGGGTAGGAAATCGGCGATATCGGGGACTTATGACCTGCAATGGAGCGATTGGCATCAGTAGATCAGGTCGGCAAGACACAAGGCATAAGACCAAGACCTTTGGGCTGTTGAGATTGCGATATGCCATTCAGTGACGTGAAATCGCAACCATTGGATCTGAAAGCAGATCAAAGGCCGGGATTAAATCGGTGGTTGGGAGATCGACGATCCCCGATACTAAGGGGCGATGCAATAGTGACATGTGATGTAATCTAGACCGTCAAATCAAGGAACATATCAACAGTCCAGATCTAATCGGCATATTGGTGATTGGCAGATCAACATATCGACAATCGATGATCCCCTGCTATACAAGGCCATCGACATCAGTGATAGCAATTTGTGATAAAGGGTTGGACTCGATAAGGTTTATGAACCTGATTTGATATATTTGAAGTCCGGTTTTTAAGGTTTTGGTCAGATTTTTAGTGTTTTACAGGTTTCTGTGTATTATCATTTTAAATGATAAAAGGGCTATTCTCGGTTATTATTTGTGTCCACCGATCCTTCTACTCCACTGGCTTCTATTCAGAACAAAACAACCCTTGATTTAAGCGGCCTTTGTCACAAAAGAGACATTATAAAAGCCTTATGATTGGAAAAAGTATAGAAGGAGAGGATTTTTGGCAGGCAGTTCGTGGCAGAAGCTTGCAGGAGGGGCGATTGATCATTTTTTCTAAATTGGGCAAATTTTATATGGTTTCTACCCTTCTCGACAACACAAACACAGTGGTGCTATCCATTTCTTCATCTGAGTTCTCCTTTTCTTAGCCATTTTTCAGAATGGAGGTATTACAACTTTTATGTGACTGATGATTGTATTATCTTCTTTTCATGCCATTTAATGAATGAAGGCCTCCCCATTAATCGAGCAGGGCCCGAAGACAAGTCCAAGTTGGACGAACTTTGTTATCAAGTATTGGTGCCTTCTTTTCATACCTTTATGTGTTTCTTCTTCTTTCTTGTGTGCACATTAAACTTCTATGTTAAGCTGCAATTTTTACATGTGATTCTTTTGATACATCTATAAGCAAAAGATCCTTGGATCAGCAAATATGACCATGTCAAGAAGATGCATCATGGCATCATGGAATCAAGAGCTCATATAGGAAGAACATAGCTCTTGGGAATATCTTTTGACATTAAAGGAAAATAAGAAGACATCCAAGTCAAAGGGAAAATTTTACAGATGGGGATATACTAGATCCTAAAGAATATCTGATGGAAACCTCAAAGGAGAATCCCCTAGTCTAGGAAGGAAGTAAGTACTTCATCAGGAATTCCAACTTATGGAAATCATGAGATGAAGAACTAATGACATGATGAAGTAGATCAAGGGATTGGAGATCTGTTCAATCAAGGAAGTTGTCGAAAGTATCTTGAAGGGAAAATGAGGTATGTATGCTTCTATTTGTATTTTTATTTGGTATCATAATGTCATGATACATGGTAGAAGGTAAAATGAATCGAGCATGATCTATGGAGAAAGGATCTCCTCCTCTGAAAGGGTGCAGAAAGACATAATTCAAACTAGATGAAATCAACATAATATGTCCTCATATGAAGTATGAGGTAGTTGACTATAATTGAGCAACTCTGAGAGCTCCTGGGAATGAAAGAGATGAGGATGAAAGAGATCGTAAAGCATGCAACTATGATGAAGGCAATCAACATCTAGAGGATCAGGAAGACTCTTATGGAAGTATGAAAATATGATGACCCTTGACAATAGATATTGGGAGATGAGTCAACATGTATGCTGGATGGTTATACCTACAAGAATATGTCACTCGAAAAAGACCATCACCAAAAGGTAATATGTGAATTTTTTTTGGTGTCGGACCTCTTGGAAAAGACTAGGTATGTGTGTAGTGCCAAAGCAAGGAGAACTGTGAAGGATGTGACAACTATGTACCTTATGAATCAATGTTGAAGAAAAGGTGAAGATAGGTGGCCTTATGAAGGAAGCCCCAGATGGAAAGCCGAGGAGGATACTTTCTGGGAAAGAAGGAATGACATGACGGAGGAAAGTGATGGATGGTTGAACCCTACATGTGAAGAAATTTATGACATCAAAGTCTTGTATCGTTGGTCAACTAGGAGACCCTATAAAGAACTGATGGTAGAGTCCCTGGGTAAGAGGGAGCTCTAGGAGGTTCCTATAAGTAAAAGGAACTTGAGAAAGCTTCTGAGTGAAGAGAAACTTAAAACTCGTCCTTGTTTAGGAGGGAGAGTTAGACATGACATTCTTGTCTTCAGTTTGGAATAAAGAATGGAGGATTTTGTAATCATACAGCATTTGACACTCTTTGAGGATGTGGTAAGGCATCCAAGACAAGAGTGGTCAAGAGGACCGATATTCTTGAGGGTTGGGAACCCAAGATGAGAATAGTCCTAGTAGGGCATACTCGGAGAACACCCAGGTGGCTATGACCCTAAGAGAGACAATGATGATGTGTTTCTATTAGTCATTGGTCTTGCCAACATTGTGTGCTTTGATCTAAGTGAGAGATAGAGATGATAGTCAAGGCCTTGCTATGTGAAACAATGTTGGTTGAAATGATGCTCTAACAGATGGATTGGAAATCCGATTCTTCTTATGAGAAATTCTCCAGATTGAGAATGACCAAGTACCATTATGAATACCTCCCTAGTTAAGAGGGAGTGTTGCAGAAAATGTAACTAGGTTTAGTCTTCATAATGACATGATCTTTAAAATTGATGTAAGAAAGAGAATAAATTACTTTTGTATATCTTTCTTCATGGGTTTCATAAGCAAGAAGTATAATTAGGTCAAAGAATTCTTCTTGATGTCTTTAGGATTTTATTGTTATGTCAAAGGGTCATGTTTTAAGAGCCTATGTAAAATGTATTAATGTCAACGTAGCCCTCCAAGACCAAGAAAAATCCTCCAAGAGCAAGCACACTGAAATCTGCAAGCAAAACAACAAAGGAATCTTATGTCGGCTCCAAAATGAATTAAAAGGAAATTATTAAATAAATGGAAGTCATGTCAGCTTGAGAAAAAGTCATGATTGTTCATACTCTCACGTCGGCTCAAATATGTGGCACAAACCACTATAAATACCCATCTAGGGTTAGTGAAGAGAGATGAGAATTTCACATTTTCCTCTGAGTTTTTCGCATGGAAGAAGGAGCAGGTCCATAGTGAATTAGGGCTTCTGTCTTAGGGCTTGACTCCACCTCGATTGGGGATTAGGAGGAGTCAAGCAAGACTTCGGATGCATGAAGCAAAAAGGACTTTGCATTGACTTAAGGATTGGGCTATATCTTATCTCGGCATACCTGAAGATGAATCTCGCATGGAAGATGGAGCAAAGATCTCCCTTACGACATACCTGTGATCTGAAGGAGAAGTCCTCAGATGGATAGAGCAGAAAAAGGTGCGGATATAGACACAATATTAACGTATGATCTGGGCTAGATATATTCTCAGCATAAACATAATTTCTGTGATGATAGTCTCGGCGTATCTATGATTTGAAGGTGTAGATCTCGAATCAAGGATCTCGACATACCTGTAGGTGCAGTCATGTGTCAATATCAAATGTATGGAGCAGAAAGGGCTTAAGATGAGGATGCATAACAGTCTTGGCATTATCTTAAGTCCTGTGATATCAATCTCGGCATGATTGTGTCAAGTAAAAGACTCGGATATATCATCTCAATTGTTTCATGTAATATCTCTGTTGCAATCTCAAAGAACAACAGTAATAAGAGTCTCAAGGAATGTAGCATATGATGACTACTATATAATGGAATATAATCATCGTCCTGTCATATGAATGAAAAGAAGGATCTTTGTGATATATACAAAACCTTATCTCTAGCATGGATAGAATATGGATCATGATCTTTGATGATCCCATACAAGAAGAACTACAAGTGAAGATGCAACAACAGTATGATGACAATGGCATGGTAGTAGTGAAGAGGATGATCTCAGTGAGGACAAGAGATCTCAAGATGCAATAATGAAGATCTCAGTGATCTTAGTGATGCAGTTGTAATGACTTCAGTGGTGCAGATGATGATCTTATCAGTGGCAGAGTAAAGGATTGATGTCTTGGTCTTGGAGAGGCAGATTGAGTCAAGGGTCTTGGTCTTGGTATTCATCAATGAGATTTCTATAAGAAGAATTTTGCATGGGTTTTCCTCTCCAAGAGGGAGAGGTTTTGGCCCTGGCAGAAAGCCATATACTTTTTGTTCTTGTCTCTTTTTTATAGTAATTTGATGAAGCTAACATATACACACTAATAATGACAAGAAGATAAAGTTAAGATAAAATATAAAAACAATTCACAAATTGTTACCATGCTAAGAAGAATCTTTCTGATTCTGAATACCCTAGATTCTTGAACAAAAAATTATTTATTGTTGGATGTCTATAGTTTTAAATGCATTTAAAGGAAATATATTTATTAGGGACACTAATGAAGGTAACGAAGTGAGTTCTATAACCCATGCAGATTCCTACAACCACACTCCATGGTTGCCATAGGTTTGTACCCTCAAATTTAGAATGAGCATATGGGTATTTTCAACGACATCCTCCATATTCTCTCTCATCTATTAGACTAAACTCACAGTCAATGACAGGTGCTTAGCTAGGGTTCCAATTAGAGGTCAACTATAGTAGTATATGGTTGCGATCAAGGGTTTTCTGTATTATATCTATTGATCTAGAACACGGACGCACCTTCTCAAGTTTGGCATTTTGTTATTTCATTTCTCTAAATTTGTATAGGGTTCATTATATTGCCTATATCTTACTTAGTTTAAACTATGGAAGCTATAGTTATTGTTGTATTTTGTAATGCATAAAAATAGATTTTGGCCTCTGATTCAAGTTAACAAGGTCGATTATTGTCTCTTTTTTATCACCAAAAAATCGATCATCTAGCCTAATTTACTAGATGGATCAAAGTACACCATGTAAAGCCAATATCACCATAGTAAAATTTCTTTCACTGTGAGAATTACCTAATAAACCACTTTTGTTCAGTAAATTATAGTTAGACCCATGAAGAATAATTAAATAAATCACTATTTATTTGATTTTCTTCCAAGAATAATTAATTAAACCATTGTTCAATTATTATTCCTTCTCATATTTGACCCAATCATGAAAAATAAACAAATAAATCATTAATTATCTTATTTTTCTCTAAGACTAATTAATTATTATTCTTTGTCAAATTTGACTAAATCCCTCATGAATAATTAAATAAATCATTATTTGTTTATTATTCCTTAACTTATTCCTTGAGATGCTAAATAAATCATTTATTTATTTTTTATTTCTAAATAAAAGTTTAAATACTTTTCCCTCCTAAACAAATATAATAAAATATTCCAAGTGGCTATTCCAAGAATGGGATTAATAATATTTTATTATTGGTCATTATTTGAGGATAACTCAATATTTTGTTATAAATATAAGGGTTTTTCATTCATTATTCACTTTTGATTATTTTCATTGTTGCACTCATTGTTGTAACTCTGATTATTTTCATTGTCACTCACCATATTTTTGTTGGATTTATGTGTAAACCCATCAAAAATATGGTGTGCGACAATGAAAATATCAAATTTACAATAATGAGTGCAACAATGAAAATAATCAAAAGTGAATAATGAATGGAAAACCCTTCTATTTATAACAAAATATTGAATTATCCTCAAATAATGGACAATAATAAAATATTATTGATCTCATTCTTGGAATGGAATTGTCTTTAGTGCGACTTTTTGGAAGTTTTTCTGGTGGGTTTTTCTGGTCTAATTTCTTTAAAATCCGGTAACAAATTATTGAAATGATCCAGGTGGATATTGGTGGCCACCTGCCAAGTCCACCTGGACCCCCACCATTGTCTTTCTCAGCATTTTCAGTTTCCTTAATTGTAGCACAACTTACTATTTTTAGCAGTTTTTCGGGTCCTGAACTTCCGGAGCCGTTTTGAGGCCCTAAACGACGTTTTTTGGGGAATCCGGGGGAAACATGGCTTAGAGCTCGGATAGATATTTCTAATGAGCTATTGTACGCGTCAAACGAAGATCATATGCCAAAGTTACGACCCCGGGAAGTTGATGTACCAACTTACCCCCAAACGGGGCCCACAGTTTGGCATTTCATCTCCTAGGGTTAGGTTTTGGAATGTTAAGGGTTTTCCATTGTTTCTCAACAATAAATAGGCCTTCGAGCCTCATTGTAACACAGTTCAGAGGCATGTAGCCATCACATCTCTTCTCAGAGATAAGCTACCATCGCCCTAGCTAGTTTATTTCCATTTCTGGTTGTAAGCATATTTCAGTATTTTCCATTAATGAAATGAAGTATTATTTCCGCTGCATCTTTGTGTATATGGTTATCTCTGTAATTTGTTGCGTTCCTGTTTAAATCCGGATCAGTGGTATCAGAGCGGTCTGCTTTTTCTCTGTTTTTCTTTGCATGTCCCCAACAAGGTCGGGATATAAGGAGTTAGGGCTTGAACTGGTTGAACCTTTGCAAGACCAGCCTCGCAAATCCCGACGGCCTCCCATGGCGGACGAGAAGAAAGACGAGGGGGCAGGAGATCCCATCAAAATCTTGCTCGAAGAAGCCCTCGAGCGACAACGGAACGCGATGATGGACAGCTTTGCCCAGATCCTTCAGCGGCTACCCAGAAGCAACGCATCGGCTTCCAGCAGCTACTCTGGAAACGCCACACCCTTTAAGGTACAAGTTAATTTTGAAATCCCCATATTCGAGGGTCAGATAGACGCAGATGCCGTAGATAAATGGTTAAATCTGCTAGAGGGTTATTTTTCTGTTCATGAATTTTCGAGTCGGGAAAAGATTGTTTTTGCTCTCCTCAAAGCAGCCCCCCACGTCAAGGACTGGTGGGAAACCTACTGCGAGCAGAAGGATGAAAGTACTGGCTCACTATTTTCAGCCGCACCCACCTGGGATTCGTTCCGGGATGCCATCAAGGAGCAGTACTACCCTGTCGGGAGCTATGAGGATGAATACATAAAGTGGACCACGCTGCGGCAGGGAAGGGACCAAGACGTGCCGGAGTTCACCAATCTTTTCCATACCCTTCGCACAAAGTTGGGTATCAAGGATTCGGAGCAACATTTGATACTCAAATACCGTGGCTGCCTGCACAAGTACATCCAGGAAGAAATACAATTCCTAAACATCCCCTCGCTCGGCGCAGCATACCGGTATGCCGTCAAGGTCGAGCAGAAGTTTAAACAAAAGAAGCGAGACTTTGGATCTGCGAATCCAAAGCAGGGGAAAGGTGCCCCTAAACCACAGAACAAAGGACAAAGCCAAGGCGGGACAGCCCAAGACAACCAGCCGAAGCTGCAAGCAAAGAACAGCGCCGCGAAGCCGAGAAAGGACACTGGAAAATGGTGCGAGTTCCATAAGAGCTCCACTCACAACACAAGTGAGTGTCGGGCCAAGCAGTCACTGGTGGCTGAGCTAAAGGTTTCAGAATCAGATGCATGTTCCGACTCTGAGTCAGAACCCGATAAGGGGTATGAAAAAGGGAAGCAGATCATTGATGCGGACCCCAGCGCCACTGTTGCTACCGCAAAGATCCAGAAAAATGAACCCGAAGATCCAGAGGAGGAGGAGCGTCTCTTCCACTCCCAGATGTGGGTAAAGGGCTCCCCGATACAGTTCATTGTTGATAGCGGGAGTCAAAAGAACCTCATTTCGGCAGAGGTCGTGAAGCGGTTGGGCTTACCGACCACAGCACATCCACAACCATACACCATTGGGTGGCTTCACCAAGGACGAGATCTTCGCGTGAGCCAGCAGTGTCGCCTTCCATACAACATCAAGCCCTTCACGGATGAGGTATTGTGTGACATTGCTCCCCTTGAAGTTTGTGATGTATTACTAGGACAACCATACTTGTGGAAGCGACATGCTGTGTATGAATCAAGGCCCCGTGCTGTTATTATTACATTGGGAAATAAGTTGTTCAGGATACCAGAGGTAGCACCACCTGCCGCCATCTCTTTGATTACTGCAAAACAATGCAGTAAGATCATTTCCAAAACCAGGAAATTTTTTTCCTGATGATACGCCCTCAAGGAAAGAAGAAGACAGTGGTCGCGGCCTCCAAACGGGGCCCCTCTGCACGACAACTACAGATGGACAAGATTGTGGAGGAGTACGAGGACATCTTCACCTCCCCGGCAGGGGTTCCTCTGCACTGTCAAGTCAAGCACTCCATCGATCTGACCCCAGGTGCGCCGCTACCCAATGGACCAATTTATCGGCGCTCCGTTCTGGAGAACAATGAAATCAAGAGGCAGATTCAGGAGCTCCTGCAGAAAGGTCACATCCGTCCGAGTTCATCGCCCTGTGGAAGCCCGATCGTGTTGGTACAGAAGAAGGATGGGACGTGGAGACTCTGTATTGACTATCGGGCGCTGAACAAGATCACTGTCCGTAATAGGTACCCGATCCCGCGGATTGATGACCTCCTAGACCAACTAAAGGGGGCGAAATATTTCAGCAAGATCGATCTGAAGTCAGGATATCACCAGGTACCAATCGAACCCTCCGATGTGTGGAAGACTGCCTTCAAATCCAAGGAGGGCCTCTTCGAATGGTTGGTCATGCCTTTCGGATTGACGAATGCTCCTGCAACCTTTATGAGGCTAATGGATGACATCTTGCGGCCATTCACCAACTCCTTTGTAGTAGTATACTTGGATGACATTCTGATCTTCAGCCAGAGTTGGGAAGAGCACCTCCACCACATCCGACAGGTTCTCCAAACACTGTGGCAACACAAGCTATGTGCCAATAGAAATGCACTTTTGGCATGACCCAGGTTCAGTATCAGGGATACATCATTGATGAACAGGGGGTGCATGTCGATCCAGCCAAGATCCAAGTCATTCGGGATTGGCCCTCTCCAACCACTCTAACAGAGCTCCGCAGCTTTCTAGGTCTTGCCAACTTCTACCGCAGGTTTGTGTTGGGGTTTTCTCATATTTCTTGGCCCTTGAGTCAAGTCACCAAGGGCGGGGCGAAAGCAAAATTCTTTTGGTCTGAATCTCAACAGAAGGCATTCAGGGAGTTGAAGGATCGCCTCTGCACGGCACCAGTGCTCGCGTTACCAGATTTACAACAACCATTTGAGGTCGAGACAGATGCCTCTGACTATGCTATTGGGGCAGTCCTTACTCAACATGGACATCCAGTGGCATATCACAGTGAAACACTTTCAGACACAGTCCGGAAGTACCCCACTTATGATAAAGAGATGTATTCCATTGTACAGGCCTGCCGACAATGGAAGCATTACATTTTGGGGAAGGAAACGGTCATCCACACAGACCACCGACCTCTGCAGTTCATACAGACCCAAGGGAAATTGCAGAATGATCGCCATCAGAAGTGGTCTACATACCTGCAACAGTTTCACTTGAATATCAAGTATAAAAAGGGCAGCACCAATAATGTTGCAGATTGCCTCAGTCGACCACCGATCATGGCGCTAACCACCGTGCTCAACTCTTGTGGGCACGAGACTTCTGATTGGCCACTTCTCTACAAAAGCGACCCAGAATTCGGCCACACATACCAGACACTCTTGGAGGGTCGGCAGGTTGCAGATTTTCACCTCCAGGATGCCCTATTATGCCACCTCGGTCACCTTTGTGTTCCTTCAAGCGAGCGTGCCAAGATGATTTGGGAAGCACACTACAGTCGGGCTGCTGGGCATTTCGGGGTCGAGAAAACAGTGGCAGTACTGCAAAATTATTTCTATTGGCCGAATCTTCGACAGGATGTTGGGAAGTACATCCGATCATGTACTGCCTGTGCCATTGCCAAACCGACCATTAAGAAGCATGGCCTCTATACCCCGTTGCCTACCCCTAGTCGACCTTGGGAATCCATCTCCATGGATTACATGTCAGGCCTTCCTTCCACTAAGCATGGAAATGACTGTGTTTTTGTGGTCGTCGACAGGTTCTCGAAGATGGCCATTATGGTGGCCTGCAAGAAGAATATCACAGCAGAAGCCACTGCTAAACTCTTCTTTGAACGAGTGTGGGTGCACTTTGGGATCCCACAGTCTATCATCTCAGATCGGGACAGTCGGTTTCTCAGCACATTTTGGTCCAGTCTCTGGTCAATGCTGGACACCAAACTCACGAAGTCCACAGCCTTCCATCCTCAAACTGATGGCCAGACAGAGGTTGTCAATAGGATGATTGTGCACATTCTGCGCATGTATAACTCAAAGCATCCACGCACATGGGACGAGAGCCTCCCCTATGTTCAGCACAGCTACAACCGAGCTCTTCACAGCTCCACTGGCCATAGCCCTTTTCAGGTGGGTTTGGGATTCCAGCCACTATGCCCCATTGATGTGGCCATGCCACTTGCAGCTACTCACATGAATTCAGCTCATGTCCAGTCCGAAACAGATAAGGCCACCAGCTTCATTGAGCGCATCCAACATATTCGCCAGCAGGTCCATGACATTCTTGAGAAATCAAATGCCAAGTACAAGCAGCGACATGATCAACATCGGGTGCCACACAAGTTTCAGGTGGGCGACAAAGTCTGGTTGCATTTGCAAAAGGAACGCCTTACTGGAGCCTATCGGAAATTGAGACCACTCCGATATGGTCCTTACACCATTACTAAGGCTATGGGAGACAATGCATTTGAGCTCAGCATTCCCCCATTCCTTGGCCTGCACCCAGTGTTCAATGTGGACCGCCTTCGGCCATACTTTCCACCATTGCTAGACACATCCGACATTGCAGAACAGCTCAAACCCACAGAATTAAATCCAGATTGCATGGAACAAGCTGCAACTGATCGGATCATGGACACACAGATCAAGAACACTCGCCAACAGAATATCCAACTGTATCGAGTTGTCAAAGCAGGCCAACTCCTTCAGCAGGGCAAGTGGCTCACCAGGGAACAAGTTCAACAGAAGTTTCCTCATCTCATGGAGGAGCTCAACGCAATGGGGACCATTGCTTCCTAAGGGGGGAGGAATGATCCAGGTGGATATTGGTGGCCACCTGCCAAGTCCACCTGGACCCCCACCATTTTCTTTCTCAGCATTTACAGTTTCCTTAATTGTAGCACAACTTACTATTTTTAGCAGTTTTTCGGGTCCTGAACTTCCGGAGCCGTTTTGAGGCCCTAAACGACATTTTTTGGGGAATCCGGGGGCAAGATGGGTCCATGGAATGGACTGATGTTGCCCGTTCCAACAATGATAGTGCTCGGATAGATCTTTCTAATGAGCTATTGTACGCGTCAAACGAAGATCATATGCCAAAGTTACGACCCCGGGAAGTTGATGTACCAACTTACCCCCAAACGGGGCCCACAGTTTGGCGTTTCATCTCCTAGGGTTAGGTTTTGGAATGTTAAGTGTTTTCCATTGTTTCTCAACAATAAATAGGCCTTCGAACCACATTGTAACACAGTTCAGAGGCATGTAGCCATCACATCTCTTCTCAGAGATAAGCTACCATCGCCCTAGCTGGTTTATTTCCATTTCTGGTTGTAAGCATATTTGAATATTTTCCATTAATGAAATGAAGTATTATTTCCGCTGCATCTTTGTGTACATGGTTATCTCTGTAATTTGTTGCATTCCTGTTTAAATCCGGATCATGAAATCACAAGTTTCATAGTAATCCTTGCACAATATAAGTGTCCTAGGATTTTTGGGGGTGGTGAATCTATATATATAGTCAAAAAACTAGTTTAAATAACACAAATAAGGATTTCACCTCAATTTTTTCCGCCAGATTCGGGCACCAAAAATTCCGAAAAGTCACACTAAAGACAACTCCTTTTGGAATAACCACTTGGAATATTTTATTATATTTGTTTAAGAGGGAAAAAATATTTAAACTTTTATTTATAAATAGTAAGTAAATAAATGATTTATTTATAACCTCAAGGAATTAGTTAAGGAATAATAAACAAATAGGATTTATTTAATTATTCCTAAGGGATTTAGTCAAATTTGACAAAGAATAATAATTAATTAGTGATTAATTAATTATTTTTAGAGAAAAATAAGATAATTAATGATTTTTCTATTTATTTTTCATGATTGGGTCAAATATGACAAGGAATAATAATTGAACAATGGTTTAATTAATTATTCCTAGAAGAAAACCAAATAAATAGTGATTTATTTAATTATTCTTCATGGGTTTAACTATGGATTACTTAACAAAGGTGGTTTATTAAGTAATTTCTCACAGTGAAAGCAATTTTACTATGGTAAAATTGGCTTTACATGGTGTACTTTGATCCATCTAGTAAATTAGGCTAGATGATCAATTTTTTGGTGATAACAATAATTAGAGCCTACATAACAATAATATTGTAGGGGCTCAACAATCACAATAGTGGTCTTCTATGGGACACAATAGTAACAACATGGGGACTGTATGGGCACAATAATACAATAAGGGGGTTGCACTAATAACAATAAGGGGTTACACTAGTAGTATTGGGACCTAACACGCCCCTCTCCTTCAAAAAGTGTTGTCCTCAAGGCTTGAGTAGTTCTGGATGTTTCTGTATAAAATTCTCATCCTCCCATGTGGAATCTTCAATGGGTAAGTTCTTCCACTTGATGAGATACTCTGAAATTGATTGATTTCATAGCTGTCGAGTTCTTGTTTCCGTGACTGCTTCAGGTTCAAATATGGTTTTTCCTTCCTCATCAAGTTCCAACAATATTGTTTGAACTAGGACCTTTTCACCTATAATCTTCTTTAAGCATGAAACATGGAAAAATGGGGGCACTTAGGAAGATGCATGAAGCTCAAATTTGCATGCCATGGTACCAATCTTTTGTAGCACTTCATAAGGACCATAGTACTTTAGTGATAATTTATTATCCTTCTTAGCTTGCTTGAGGGACATTTGTTTGTGTGGTTGTAGTCGTAAAAATGCCCAGTCACCTATGTCAAAACTTCTTTCATTGTGATGTTGATATGCGTGTTTTTCATTTGATTCTGCGTGAAAGTGAGGTTATCCTTTTTCTTCTTGATATGTCCTTCTATCTTAAGAGTTTGAGGAGTGGTAATTCATGCCAATGCAATACAAGATATGGTCAGATTCATTTCTTCTTTCTCTAGGGTTAGTTTCTAGTGTATATCCTTTTCTTTTGACGTTTCTTGTTCCTTTTCTTCCTTGTCTTCACAATCAATGTAAAATAATTGCTTCTCAGAACACTTATGACCTTTATTGTATTTTTTATCACAACTGTAACAAAGGTCATTTTCTCCTTTTTCTTCCAATTTTTGTGGTGTCAATATTGTAGGTTGTGTAAGGCTAGGAGCAAAAACACTTCCATCTTTATAATTGTGAGTGGTAGGATTTCTTGTTGCCATAGTTTTTTTTTTTCAATTTTCTTGCCAACTTGAATGCCTTCTCCAATGAATCAAGTTCCCAAAGACGAACCTCATGTTGAATGTTATCCTTTAAAGTCCCTATGAAGACATCAATCCTCTACTTCTCTTGAATATCATTTACCCTTATACTCAATTTTTGGAAGTCCTCAATGTGCTCTTCCCGTGAATCATTTTGTTTGGGATTTATCAATTGGCTAAAGAAGGTGTTTCTCTTTGTATCCTCATAATGTGCTATCATTTCCTCCATGCAAATTGAATAGGTGCCAAGTATTTTACGAGAAAAAAATCCCTTTATACCATAAAAATTGATTCAGTTCTAAATATAAAGATGCAATACATACCTTTTGTAATAGTTTCACATAATGTAGATCAAAATATTTCTCCATCTGTAGTATCCTTGTTATGGGATCCTTTCCATAAAACTTCCTCATATGATCTTTGGAATATGGCGGGTCTTCAATCCAATGTTAGATTCTATGAAATCATGATTAACATTTATTTTTTTCTCATCATGATTTTCCTCTACTACCTTTTTGTCATTAGGAGGCCTTTCTTGTAGTATCATTGTCCCACCTTCCTTGAAAACTTCCATGTCTTTCTTCAAATCTTCCATGAATTTCTTCAAATCTTCTTCCCTACCATTGGTATTAGCTTCCATGGAACATTTAAGATTGTTTATCTTAGCTTCGATCACATTCTTCAAATCATCCATCCAATTTTGCTTACTAGGTGTTTCTATTTTCTTGATTTGGGTCGTTCTTTTTCTTGCTCTTAGCATCTCTATCTTGAATCTGATGTATCTCTGAAATTTCAGATCTCCAAGGTCTTAAATTGTGACATGTATTATCCCTCTGTTTCCTCTTTCCAATGCCATCAGTCTGGTCGAAATTGGATTCTCCAAGAAAGTGTTATGCCCAATCCCCCAAGATGACTTGATTAAATACATTTTCAATAGAGCAACCTTGTATGAAGTGCCACGTGTCACTATTTCAAACTTCGGACCTAAAAACAATATATCGAAAATTACAGTCCGTCCTCTTTCTATAAATGCTTATGAAATTTAAATCTGATGCTCAGAGAGAAAGTTATGATGATTTTCCCAAGGTCACCTACTTGGGATGTAATTCGGGAGCCTGCAGAAATCGTAAATGTCTTTGACCTTATCTCTGAAAGTATAGTGTCACAAGATATGAAATTAGGGCCTGAGATTCACCAAGACTATGGCTCAAATTTGTTTTAATTTTAGAATTTTAACCTTCATAGAAAACAAATTATAGTGAAAATTCCATGATGACTTGTTTGAGACGGAATTCTAGAGCTTGGAAAAACCATAACTTCCTTATATCATATCTCCAAAAATATAGTGAGACAAGATCTGAAATTTGATCCTGAGGTTCAGAAAGATTACAGATCGAATGTGTCTTTCTTGTAGCTTTTGAAACTTTGTATAGAAAAAATTATAGAGAAAATTCCACAATGTCTTGTTTGGATCAACAAAACCCTAGGATCCAAACCTCTGATACAAAATGTTATGAAACCAGCTCACAAAAAGATAGAAAAGATAGATAAACAACTTAGAAATCAACCTCTTCAAGGGGGAAACCTCCTTTACATTACATAAATGAACAATTCTTGGATGATACAAATTCAAAGACCGCTTTTCTATAGATAGGAGTCTAAGGGGTCCCAATACAATCATAGCCCACATAACAATAATATTATAGGGGCTCAACAATAACAATAGTGGGCTTCTATGGGGGATAATAATAACAACATGGGGACTATATGGGCATAATAATATAATAAAGGGGTTGCAATAATAACAATAAGGGGTTACACAAGTAGTATAGGGACCTAACATTTTCTTCAACATTTTTTACTTTGAAATCCCCTTTTAATCATAGTTTTCCTTAATCGTGCACAAAAGATGACTATATATGAGAAAAAAATGAGGGTTTAAAGGGGTCAAAAATAGTCAAATTACAATGAATATATTATCAATTCTGAGTCCTAACATCTCCCCCAGGCTAGATATTTTTTTTACCCTCACACAACAAAAATCTCACTGATATAGTCGAACTAGCACTAGGTCCTCCTTTTAACAAAACTGGTCAAAGTTGTAGTGATTCTATGGCCTCGCTAATTACAAATGTTGATATTGACACTATCCCTACCTGTCCTTAATGCATCCTTGAGATTTTTTTGCAAATCCTTGTTTCATATATGCATACAGAAGTTCTCTCTATACCATTTCTTGGCCAATTTAAGATACTTCTTACTCTCCTTGGATAATTTGGCAATTTCCTCTTGCAGTTTTGTGTTCTTGTCCTTTAGGATAACATTTTCATTCTTAACATGTCTATCAAGAACCTTAAACTCTTCAACCTTAATTTTGAGCTTTTAAATCTTCTTATTATTCTCCTTGACTCCTAAGTTGATTGTGCATTTGGCATGGCAGAGGACATGGTAGGATAGAAATCAATAACATATTGAATCGATGAACTCATAGAATCATTATAGGACTTTGTTGTCAGACTTTTAGGTAGAGAGGACACTGATCCCTTTTCCTTGATGAGTTTATGAAGAGTATTTTGAGTAGAAGAGAAATATATGTAGAAGTTTTTTGGTTCAACAGGGTAGTGAGGAGAGGGGGATGCACAAGGCTCATATGAAAGAAAAGGAGATGATTTATTCGAAGAATGTGGAGCGGATGGTATACAAGGTTCACAGGAAGATAAAGGGTTAAATTGTTAAGGGAATCTAGAAGAAATATATAAGGGTAATGAGAAGATGAGGAAGAAATCTTTTTTTTATGTAGACACCCTCCTTTTCACCATAATTCTAGCCACTCTCCTCAAGGTAGTGAAAGGAAACTGATTTAATTTATTCACCTTCTTCAAGACTTTTGTGCAGAGATTAAAATATTTATCCCGTGGAGAATTTTCTCCTCCATCTCTATTGCCATATTCAGGATTCTCTTTGTCTTTTTCATGAATTTCCTTAGATTATTGAACAAATCCTTCTAGTGCCACTTGTGGTACTAGAAGGGGGTTACCAAAGTGGTTTCTAGTGATGAAGAAATATAAATTATCCCGCCTCTTCCCTAATTCATCCATGATTAAAATCTTAATGAGTCCATGATGATACAAGTTATGATTGGAATTCCTAGAGTTTCTTTGGGTGCCCTTTTCCATGTGTTTAATGATCTTAAGAAGAAAATAAATAAAATTGATGCATTCACTAGTTTCGAAGTGCAAAAGTAAAAGAATATGATAAAGAAAGGTGATGTTATATCTACATTCACTTGTCACCACCTTTTTTAAAACAAAGAGTAAGTTCCTCCATTTTTCCATGAAGTAGCAACATGACACTCCTCACTTCCAATTAGGCTCTAACTTCTGAGAATTGAGGAATCGAATCTAGGTACCCTTCTCCACTTATTTGATTTTAAAACAGAGTTCACCTTACTAAGAGCCATGTGGCTTGAGACGTTGAATCCTCTCTCATTTTTATTACCAAATCACTGATTCAAGATATAGCATCATCAAATCCCTAGTTGAATGCCATCACTATGGCATCATCACACCCTTTAAATTTATTGAGAAATGAAATCCATCCCGTAGCTCAAAGGATCAATTTACTGGAATTATAATTAGAAAACCCTTCCAGGGTGACAACAACCAAGGTTCCTATCTTATGATCCAAGTCTTCCCATCCTATGGAGTTGATATCAATGCTTAGTCTCTCAGATATATATTGTTAGTCATGTTGAAGGTGATTTTCTAAGGGAAATAATAATATATGAAATAGGGGATATGCCAATAGTTAAAAAAAATAAAAGAAAAATGATGTTTCAAATAAGAGATAAGGTGGCCATTGTTATATATCTATTTGGGCACATCACTCCCATCATTCAAATTACTACTATTAGGGCTCATCAAACCCTAATTTAGTTGCTACATGCCCTAGAAAAGTCATCACTTTGAATGCCTCCTTCTCTGAGAGTTTCTTGGCCTGAAGCCCTCCAAAAATGCCTCCTTGAGGGACTACCATAACCTTGGTCAAGGGTAAGTGCGCTTTAGTGTAGGTAGGCCCATGTTAGGGTGCTTTCCAAATAACCTAGGCCCACCTTGACCTGCGTTGAGCGAGATTGAGCGAAATCATCATAGAGTTTTGGGAATATTCTTATCTTCTGGAGCCATCTAGAAGATTCCCACACTTATCACCTCCTATGAGCTCAAAATCAGATAGTGAATGAGTTAAGTAACCTCCTTTCCTCTCATCCCTTCCTCCATGGAAACTAACTCAAAGCTTGGAAGGCCATTCAATACCCTCATTTATGACCAAACCTCCTCCATTTTCTTATAAATTGAGCACTCATCTAAGTGATCAAGGGTTGGAATTTGAGAATTTGTAAGGACATATTGTTGGTGTGAGGTTCGAGATTGTAAGAAAGTATTGTTATGTTGCTGGAGTGTTGTGCTTTTGATTTGATGTTGGTTGGAACCCAAGCTGGAAGAGTGACAATGGATCAAAATTCATGATTGTAATTCTTCCTTCTACTTAATAAAGTTGTTTACACCTTTTCCCATATTCTTGTCTTTATGTGTGATGATTATATGTGTAAATTATTTTGATTCCATTTGCTTATAGTAGACATATCTCTTGCTTTGATTGGTTTTTTTCCTCTGTTTATGATTGCAGGTACTTATCGAGTGGATTAAGTTCAAGAAGGAGCGACCGGAGCCATACAACGGAGATAAAGGGAAAGCGAAAGATAACAAGTAGGTCTTGTTATCACTTAGAATTTTCCTTAGAAGTTGTCCGAAGAAGGAGGCAACCAAGGTAACCACAATCCAATCTTTTAGGCTTCCTAGGTACATCACTAGAATCAAACAAATCTTCCAAAGGGGTTAATCCCTTAGGTAAGAAATTGTCTTTGATATTTATTACTTCAATGTCTTCATCAATTATTTCATCAATCTCAACTTTCTTTAGGTTTTCTACATCTGATTTTGCAAATTTAGTGGGATGAAATCTATCTATTTCTTCACCTTCTATCTCATTTATTTCTATTTTATCTTTAGTGTTAAGGTCTATTGATGTGTCAGTATCTATATTGCTATTTACAAACTCTTCTTCTAGGATTAAAAAATTGTTTATCTATCTGTCATTAGCAAATATTTTCCAGTTCTTCAAATTATCAGGGATTGAAGGTCTATGCCTAACTTCAGCTGTGTACTGATGGTTAGGTTGAAAAGGTAACTTGCAGGTGCTGGAAAACATTGCTAAACTATGAGCCTGCATATTATGTTTCCTAGGAATTACAGCAAGCTTGGTTTCTAAGAAAGTGTTTAGTATTTCTACAATGGTTCCTCTATAATAACTTAATCTAGGGTCTTTGGTCATATATACAACATCTATTTGTTTTATAACTAGTTCAGAGTCTCCCATGATAGAGACTCTTTTGGCTCCTAAATTCCTAACTAATTTAAGGCCTAAAATTAGTGCTTCATACTCGGCCATATTGTTAGTGCATTTAAAATTCAGTCTGTATGCATGGCCTTCTGAGTGATTATTCTCCAGATTGTATATCCAAACTCCTGCTCCTGCTCCAAACTTATTTACTGATCCATCAAATTCAAGATGCCATAATATCTCATGTTCATAATTTTCATCATTTGATGTAACAAATTTTTCCTTATTTTGACTATCTTGTTTATTGGAAAGTTCTAAAGTTTGGACAGTTGCCTCTTGTTTTGAAACTGCAATTCCTTTTGGTTATGTATCAACACTATCTAAAGGACTTCTTGAGTTTTTTCAGCATTATACATGATAAAGGAATCAATTTCTGAATGTATAGAGTAGATAGGAAAGTTTTGAGGCCAATCCTGGCTACTTACCATATATTTCATTAAAGTTTCTCATTACAGCTTCTTCGGTTGTCCAAATACAGAGATGGTAACATATGACATATCGAGTTGTAAAGACCCCTGAAGTTTGGCTCCCGATGATTTGGATAAAAGCATGCCATACTTCGGTGGGATGTTAGCAACCACAATGTCCATCAGGATGCTCTTGACAAGATATTGAACTAAGGTAACACACAGGTCTTTGATCAATCCTAGACACTTTACTTGACTTGAGTCAAATGAGAATAAGTACCTGTAAGGTCTTGTAATGTCTAGGTTCAATTTTTCCATTACTGATTTGGGAATTAAATTATGAGAGGCCCTAGAATCCAACATTGCATTATGAAGAATTTTGTCATGGATGCCAAGACTAATGTAGAAAGGTGGTATTCCTCCTTCTAGTGGTTTGCCATTAACATCAGGACCAAATATAAGTTCCTGTTGGTCATCAAAAAAGTTTATTGAATCCTCATTCTCAGTGATATTCAAGGTCTAGTTTATTTGTGTTTTGAGTGTTTCATTCTTGATCAGTTATGTTAAAGGAGCTAAAATTTTTAGTTTGGCTACCTCTGCTCCTAGATTAAAAGGTGAAGGGGCTTTCTTTGTTTGAGGGTTTGGAATTTTTACAGTTGAATTTTGAGTGGGATTATCTTCTTTTCCTTTATTGGGGACCTCTTTCTGTTTGTTTTCAAGTCTGTTGTTTTGAGGTGTGTCTACTGGTTTTTTAGGGGGAATTGAAGTGGAGGGATGATCATTAGAAGGTTGATCAGGGGTGATATCAACAATGGTGGGGCCAGAAGGATTCTGGTTTTGTCTGGGGAGAATCTGGAAGATTTTATAAAACAGGGCTTCTTTGATTTTCTTAGCTTGATTTGACACTATTTTCTTATTTTGATCAGGGGTATCAGAGTTCTTTTTACTCCTTAGGTTAAATTGTTTATGCACTTCAAAAATGGCATAATCATATCCTTATTTATAATCAAATGACTCTCTGGACTAGATTTGTAATTGTTGTAGCATATGCAGTGCCTGCTCATCTTGTGTTAGGAAAACAGTATCCTCATCATCTAATCCCATTAGATTAATCTGGGTATCTTGTTTTGGATCATCGAGCTCGGATGTTTCTACATAATTCTCTTGAAAAGGAGGCCTAATATAATAGAGTTCATTCTAATCAGGTTCATTCTTACCAGTCTTTTGGTTTTGGTTTTTTCTGAAGTTTGGGTTTCTAATAGGAGGGGAATGTTAGTTATCCCATTGAGGCTTCCTCTCCATATTCTCTATTCTATCCATTAAATTTTCTATGCCTTTCACTAAACTATCTATTTTGAGATCAGAGGGTGAAGGTTCATCTTTTGTTGTTCCTCTTCTTTCATTCCTAACTCTAGCTCTTTTAGCTAATAAATTAGCTTCTACACTAACTGCTACACTCTGCATTTCCTCTAAGGTTGGGGGGTTTTGTTCCCTGAGCTGGTATGCCATGTCCATGTCAAAACCATCAGGAAACTTTATTAATGCTAAATCAGGTGGGGGTCTAAGGTTAACTGGAATTGCATTGTATATATTGTTAAATCTAGTGCAATAATCCTGTACAGTTTCATTGGGTCCCCTTCTAATATTTTCATACTCTGAAAGGATCTGTAAGGGGTTCTTTTTCTTCTCCCATCTATTTAAAAATTGTTGATAAAACACATCTAGACTGTCAATACTATTAGGGGGTAATCCTCTAAACCATTTTCTAACATCACCAACTAAAGTCTGAGAAAATAGTCTCATTTGAACATCACCTATATCAATTTCATGTAATTTGAAGTAGTCTGTCATCTTATTGACATGGTGTTGTGCAGTGTAGTGTCCTATGCCATCAAATTGTACGATTTTACTCTGGTAGTCTGCTAGCATGGCACCAAGTGGGGCAGGTAGAACAAGAGGAGCATATCTATTTGCCATGGTTGTAAGCTAGGAGGGGCTAATGTGTGGAGTTGAGTTACTGGAAGATGATATCGTAGTGGAGGATGAACTAGGACTAGTAAATGGCTGATGAGTAGTACGAGGTTGATAAGGGAGTGAGGGGATAAATGGTGGTGGGGAATGGACTTCAGAAGTTGAAGGGAATAATGATGAAGTGAATAATGGTGAAGTAAGAGTGGTGTGTGATTGTTTAGAAAGCTCAGGGATATTGGTTGTACTAAGAGATGATTGTGGTGAATTAAAAATGTACTCATCAATGGATTTGTTGGTTTTTTGGATTTCGAGGTCTGCAATGAACTCAGGATCTAGGACAGTATCATAAATTTCACTTTCAGACTTTAATTTAAATAACCACAAATCAAATTGCTCATCAAAGGGAAGATCTTCTAAAAACAACCACTCATCAGGACATGAATTGGCTTTAACCTGAGGTATGTAACTAACTAAAATTTCTTATTTTTTGGATTTCCTTGAAATCAGATTAGGATTATCAACTACTGGGGAAGGGTTTCGATCTTGGTTAGCCCTAGTAAAATGAGTTCTCCTTGAAGCCAGAATTTCAAAAAATTTCTAATTGTTTTAAGCGAGATTTTTTTTTCAAAATAAATTATAGTAAATTACTTTAAGAGCTCAAAATGTAACTTTAACAATTTCTTAAAGTTTATATTAGGACTGAGGATTTGATTCCCCAGTGGAGTCGCCACTATCTTATCGCTCAGAATTTTCCTTAGAAGTTATCAGAAGAAGGAGGCAATTGAGGTAACCACAAACCAATCCTTTAGGCTTAGGCTCTAGCCAACCTAAGTCCATAGAGGGATCTCTCTATGTAATTTAGCTTTGTTTTACTAGGATTTTAGGCTAGTTCTTAATGTTCATGGGGGTTTTGGTTTTGATTTTAAGGTTTGGTAGTGGAATTCTTGGAATAGATGGATAGAGCCAAGGTCTTTAAGCCAATGGGCTATGGATTCAACAAATGGATAGCAAAACCAGATCAGTTCATTAAAGGGAACATTCACAGGGCTGGCTAGAAAAGTAAAGAACAAAACTATAGGCCGAATGGGTGAAATGATCCTAACCAGGGTGAGAAAGCACTTAAGAATCCTCAGACCTTGGCTCTATCCATCTATTCCAAACATTCCAAAATGGATAATCATGAACAAAGTGAAATTAAGAATCATTTGCTACATATCACAAGGGATAACCTAAACTAAGGAGCAATCAAGAATTCTTTAACTTAGATTTGTGAAGAAAACATTCAATATGCATAACAGTCAAGATAGAGTGTAGTTAAGCAATTTATGAAATATCATTCCATGTTATAGCATTCGAATTTTTAGAGATACAAATAAGATTATGGAAAACTCAAAGAAAATAACACTGAACTTAAGAAAATACTTATTTGAGCTTCGCTTTACACAAGAATCCAGTGAAATATTTGATCTTTATTCCTTGATCCAGCTAGCTGATCCAGTCATTGACACAATAGAATTTCAGACTAAAGAACAATAACTCTATAGAAATGCTTGGAATCCACCCTACATACTTTGAATGGTGAAGTATTTATACAAAAAATTATTACAAAACATCTCAAAATATCTCAAACTGTTTTGAGATTAAATTCAGGAAATACAAATATCTTCTTGCAAGAAGATAGAGACAGCTAATGAACTGCTTCATGCTGTCCCTTTTATTATGGTTGTGCTAGCCTTTATGGTTGAAGTGTATCCCTTTATGCTGCCTTGCAGTTGTGGAGTTTTCATGTTGGAGTCTTCTTTACTTTCATCTTTCCATTGATACTCTTTAATCCTGATACTCTTTGACCCTGTAGTGCTGTTTTTACCTGTTTCACCTGGCTGCCTTCATTTTCACTGTGCAGTAACTGTCTGCTATAAATTTATCACAGTAAATCAGTTACATTCTCCCACCATTTTGCTTCTGGTAATTTTATCTTCATCATCCTTCTATAGATCTCATCAGCTTCAGTATACTTGGCAAAATTGGGCTTGGTGAGGAATAAATGTTTGACCTCATGCTCTAGAAAAAAACAAATTTTCAAATGTATCATATAACACTTTGTTTGTTGGAAATCCTTTTATGGATGAAGAACTAGCTTGTTCCTTGGCCAACTTCCTGATTCTATCACTATAGTCCAACTGTGTCATGAGTTGGTTGTTGGTAAACATAGGACTAGGCAAACCTTTTCCTCTCAAAATCTAGAATTTAGCCATGAACCTATCAGTGGATACTTCCATATTATGGCATTTTTCTTCTAAATTAAGCATAAGGTTCCTCTTGGAAAGGACCTTCCTTATCTCCAAAATGGTCTTAGTCCTATCTTCGATGCTTAGCTCATGAATCTCATATTTATTTTTTCTATTGAGGAAGTGGATGAGTCTATTTGCATCCTTAGGCTTATCTCCCAATTCCTCTTTTACTTTCTAGATAGCTTCTGTAGCTATTTTTACCAACTCTGTTTGTTCAAAAATGACTTGAATTGATGGCCAAATATCATTGACAGAGTCAATGATATTGGCCCACAGCATTTCCTTAGTTTGTCCAAGTGGTTTCTCTAGTGTTAAATCCTTCTCTAGGATTTTGATTCTCTCACCCATTCTCAGTGCCTTTTGTGTTTCTTCTTTTTGCTGGAGTTGGGAAAGTTTGCAATCAGTTTCCAAACTTTCCACCTTTTCCTTTAGTCTCTTCATCTCTGTATCTTGGATAGACATGTCTTCTATGGATTTGACTAATTTTGCTACTTTCTCTCCCTGTGTACCTATTGTTGTTGTAGATTCTGCTGTTACTAGCAATGTTGTGGCAAGTGGAGCAGTGGGTGCCAGTGATGCTACTAGTGTAGAAGAAAATACTGTAGATACTATTGGAATGACATCTTTGGGAGTTGTGGCCAAGTCATTTTTCTTCGATTGAATTAAATTGTCCAACTCCTTTTTTGTCTCCTTAAGTTGATCATTCAGCTTCAGGACTAAGTTCATCAATCCCTCATGTCTGGTTTGATTCTCTAAGACTTCTAGAGTTTGAGGATGATGTAGCTGGGGTATTTTCAATTGCCTCTTAAGTGCAGCAATATCATCATTTTTATTCTTAACCAACTATTCTGTAGCTTTTATATCATTGGGATCGTGTCCCAATTCAATCACTAAATCCTCTAAGGACTTAATCCTTGTATACTTGGCTTGTGAGGAGGCCTTCTCTAACTGAAATTGTGTTGAAATGTTGTTTAGAGAGTTCTGTAGTTGATGGGCAGCCATGGCTTTACCTGTCAGGGTGGAGTATATCATCTCTCCAGCCTGTTTGTGTAGTTCAATCTGGTCTATGGGATGAATATCCCTTGCTAATACTTCAAAATCCACTTTCTTAAAATCTGATGTTGTCCTTGGCTGCTGGGTTGTAGGCTTAATAAATGACATCTGCAGCTTCCCCTCTTTAATGTCAAAGGCTGACATTAGCCTTGTTTGATTGGTAGGGGTGAGCTTCAGGTACTGTGCATATGTTTGGGCCTTAAGCCTCTCATTCCTAGCCTTGATTTCTTTATATCTTTCTTTGATATCTTGGTCCTTGTCAACAGGCATTCTAAAGGAAGATACTTCAACACTGAGCTACCTTTCCAACATCTAAGTTTGTGATGTGGAAGGCTCTAGTATTTCTCCAGATGGAGTTGCGGGCTTGCTTCTATTTCCTTCTGTACTAGTGACCTTTGTTGTCTCCTCTATGTATTCTTTTTCAGATACAGGATTCAATCTCTATCTTTTGGCTTGGCTTGTTTCTGCATAAGCTTGTGAAGTTTCTCTTGCTGAAGTGGTGGCCCCTCCCTATTTCTCTTTAGGCTTTTCTCCTCATTTAGAGGAGTCTGTACAATTGGAGGGGTGCTCATGGTTGTCTTTGGTCTGTCTAATTTCTCTGGTATGTCCGATTGGTACCGCATGTTTGATTGCTCTAGCACCTCTGATTTCTCTGGCACCTGCAGGAAAGAACCCTCATCAAGTTGTTTTTCCATATCAATGAGAGCATTCTCTATGTCTATTCTGGTGTTGTCTTGGTCCACTAGGGTACCTTCCACCCATTCTGATTAGTTGGCATAGGCTTCAATCTCAGGTATGGGATGATGAATAAAAGGTCCTAGCTTGACCTTTTGTCTCTTCTTGGTAATGAATTCCAAAGGGTCATATCTCCAAACAAAACTTCTTTGGAATTTCATTCTCTTCAATATCAAATCTAGTTCAAAGCCTGCCTCCCTAGAGTTGCATATGAAGGGGCCTAATTGGTATTTTATTTTGAAATTGGCCTTCTTCTTGGCATTGACAAAGTTTACCTCACCTGCATTGATGATTTACCTGTATTATTATAATGCAAGTAACCTCATGGGGAGGTATCTTGGTAGCTTATATGGTGCAAGCATGCAACCATATATCCTGATTTCTATGTGTTTCTGGTAAAGGTACCAGTCACCCATTTTGGTCTTCTTTGATAGTTGAAGGACTCTCTTTATTTCTAGACTGATTCTTGGAGAAGGGTTTCCAGTCAGCATTGTCATAACTGGCTGCACAAATAAATCAATGAAGTCCGAATAAGAGTATGGAGACCGATACTCGTGGAATAATGGGGTCCAAAAATGACTGACCTGGGTTGACCCTTGGTCTCAAGCTTTTGAAGAGTGAATGGGAACTTATCTGACTGATAATATAGGAAAAGATGGTACTAAATATAGGAGTATTTGAAGACTCTCATTGCTCATTCTAAGAAACTTCTCATGCATTCTCTCAGCTATGAATGTGGCAAAGTCAATAATGGTTGCAGGATGTTGTCCAGGGGTATAGATGGACATGAAAGCCAGGATAATTTCATCAATGTACTCACTTGTGGAGTAACCCAAAACACAAGATATCATGGCTACAATGTTTCAGTCCCATGGGGAAAACATAGTAGCTACATATGGAGGGGGGTCTTTAGGGATGTGCTTTTCTTCTTTGATGAAGGCTTGGAGTAATTTGGCCAATTTTGTAGAGCTGAGTTTGGGATATAAGTCTAGTAGGTCTCTAATTGAGAGGGGAGTTAGGTTTGGCCCTGGTTGGAGCTGCATCATCTCATTAATGGACTCAGCAATGATGGTGAAAAGGACCTTCTAGTCATAAGACATGATGGCTCTATGACGAGGGACATAGCAAGCATAGCACATATGCACAATTTTAGGAAAAATGCGGACTTGGGGGAACTAGTACTTGGGAAAATTTGACTCCCAAAGGCCAATTTCATCAGCATGGTTCAGGAACTTGTCCCTACTTTGGCAATGTACTTTGAGCAGGAGCTCTATGACAGTGATATCCTTTTTTTGGAAATATTTATCAGCTAAGTGAAGGTGGTATAGGTTTAAATGGGGTGTAGAGATGGGTCTCACATCCATAGAAATTGGGGCAGCCATTCTTAGTTCTTGTGGATTTGAGTATGAGGGGGGGGGGACATTTTGTAGTATTTAGGGAAACGGTGTTCAGCAAGGAGTAGGCTTAAGCTCTTGAGTATTTTTAATCTATTTTTAACTTAACTAAAACACTCACCAACTAGTTATTTTGAAATTTACAGGGTATTTGGTGAATTCTGGTTTAAATACATGGAACTGGAGTGAATTGGCTCTCAGCAGGGTGGCTAGCGACTGCAAGTGGTTGAAGGCGCTTTATATAGGCTGCAAGGCCGACTGGGTTGTCTGCGGTGTCTTTGGAGTGAAATTGTACATGGGTTGATGGCTTCGATGTTTGCAGGTGTTGTGGATGCGTATAGAGGCTTGCAAATGAAAATTTAGCGAAAACAAACAATTTTGGGGCTTTTGGCTTTTATATGCAAAAAGTTTTTTTTGTCGGGTATAGGGTGAATAGTGGTTAATTTGTCACATAGTAAGAGGGAGGTAAGCGGTTCATTTCGCACTGATTTTGGGTGCATGGTGGTATTTGGGAGGGGCTGCTCGATTCCACTCATCGAATGGCATGTAACATTGCGGGCCAAGGGGAAAACCACTTTATCAGGTGGGTAAAGGATGGATGTCGGGTTGGCCAGATATGGATGAGAGCCATCGAATGAGGAGAGGGATGATCACATGGTGATCGGGTGGAGAAGTTACGCGAAGGCTAGTGGGGGGGCAGTGAGCACTTAATTACGGCGGTATCAGGGTTTAATAATGGCTTAAAGTGATATTAGGCTATCGGGGTAATTAATGGAGGATTAAAGGGGGGCTTTATTAACTTGATCGCAGATCAGCCAGTTAAAGGTTTTGGGTCAGGTTTTAGGTGAAAATCATAGTTTATAATTAAATTAGGGTGTAGGTTAATTTATACATAGGAGTTAAATATATATGGGAAATTGGGTTTTTATCGGGATTTAATATAATAAATTTAGTAACTTATATGAAAAATGGGCAGAAAAAGGAAAATAACTAAGCAAAATGTTTTTTTGTGAATTACATGTTTTCACATATTTACATTAATACTTAGGATAAAGCATTTTTGTGGGTTTTTGGTATGAAAAGTGTTTTATATGGGGGAAAATTGCTTTTCCTAGGCAAAAAGTGTTTTAACCTTAGGAAAAGGAGTATTATTAGGAAAATGAATGAACCAAAAGGGGCATGAACTTTTATGAGGGGAATCTAGTATTTGATTTCCATAAGTCATCGAGCCGAGGGTTCGGCCCCTCCAAAATTCTGAGAAATGCTCTGAGCCTCTTTAACTTAAAGGTTTTAAATACTTTGAACTTTATTATGGGAAATAGTTAAGTAAAGAGGTGAAATGAATGGGGGAAGTTAATTAATTGACTTTGAAATCCATTTGCATGCTTGATTGTCCATTCGTATTTGGAACATATGATGAAAGATGATAAATATGCTTTTTGTCTAATCAATCATCATTTTTGTGCAACCTTTCTTCTACTTACCCATCTACTTATCCTAACATTTTTTCTTCTCTTTATTAGGGTTCATTTAATCTAGCAAACCCTTATCAATCTTTTTCTTTTCTTTACAAAATAAACTATCTAATTCTAACCTTATAACATCCAAGGGCTCAGATTAAACTGATGAGTTCCTTTTATTTACTCTACCTATCTAATTATCTACCAAGATTACACTGTTTGGTCATATTTTATTCTCTATCTATAAACAATAAAATTCAAAGCATGAAATAGCCAAGTTTAAACATTTTGACTATCATGGACTGTGGCATGAGTTACAAGCTGCACACAATCATTTATTATACATAAAAGGTAAATAGTAGTGGCATTTTGACTTGCACACTTTCATGGTCTCTTTTTGTCTTTTTTGGGTTCATATAGTTTCATCTTTTTTTACCTTTTTCATTCTTTTTGTCCTTTGATTATTCTTTTAGGACATACCCTCTTTACATTTTTTAATTTTTTATAATATGGAAAACATTTGCAGAAAGCAAAGGTATTTACAATATTATAGGACTTAATCTTAGTAATTCAAAATTACTGCTCCTATTGGTATAGGAACCTAACTGGTCCCTTGTCTTATTTATCTTCTATATAAAAAGGTTAAGCACTTTAAATATGTTGTTCTAGGTGTAGCTACCCACTTAGGGAAACTGTGTTTATCCGTAGATGCAAAATCCACATAACAAATTGGTGACTCCATTGGGAACGATCATCATTCTGGGTTGTTTACCTTCATCCTAGTACACCCTAGTAGACTTTACTTTCTTCCATTGATCTTGTTTCAGCCCTTTTTGAAGTATTTTTTGGTAAAAATTGTGCTCGCAAGCCCCTAGGATGGCCTCTCTGGCACTAGCGTAGGTTTGGTCAAGATACAGAGTGTGGCAAAGCACCCTTGGCTTGAGACAGTGCTCTAAAGTGCACTGTCTCCCATTCAAGGCTGTGCTGATCCTCCTTAGGTCAAAATCCCTCCTTTGACTTGATTTTTCCCAAATTTCCTTCTGTTTCTGCTTGCTAAAAGATCAATGATGCTTGTGTCTCTGAAATCAATTTGTGTTTCCTTTTCTAGCCCTACTTTGGCTTTGATTGTTTAGTGTTTCTCAAATGATTTCTTTATCACTATCAATTCATTGTCAAAGTTAGTTTATAGTCAATTAATCTTTGCTCAAAATAAAGTGTCATAAAAGTATTCATTTCTTTCGAAAAGGAACTGGTGTAAAGTCTTCGTTCTTTCAAAAAGATTGATTGATTTTATGTGCATTCGTTTCCTTTTGTTCATCACAACATTAAGAGAATTGAAAAGAAAACTTGCATTGTGCGTTAAAAGAGTTTGTGTGTGCTCATAGGAATAGTTTATGAAAATTGCGTTAGATGTGCTCTTTGTTCTTTGATTAAAAGAATCTGATTACTCTATCCCTACTGGTGAGCACCAGTATTGTAGCAATAATGTTGTAACTCCTGGGGATTCAACCCTTACTTTTATCAACCCGGTAGTTCGTAACAAACTTGGAAGCAACGGTGTTGTATGCATAAGTACTAGTTCTTACTGCAGGCTGTCACTTGGTCAGTTGGTGCAAGATCACTAGGAGCTCAAGCCAGCTTCTATGAATTTCCAGAAGAATATTTTAACCATGATGAAAGAAAGCTAACTCTATAGAAGCTATTCTATTTGCGAAAGAGAAAGAAGACTGGAATGTAAGGCAAACCCTAATTTATCCAACTAACCCTACTTTTTCAGAAAAAGAGATAGAAACTAATGTGATGAGTTCCATTGACTACTGAAAAAGGTAAATTACAGTTATTCAAGCTACTTCTAAAATAAATGAGAAGAAAACATCTTTTTGTACTTTTGAGTGTTTTTATGTGAAATTATTATGCTTGTAATTTATCTGGTTGTGATTGTGCAGAGGTTTGGTGGTGAAGGAAGACAGACTTGGTTTTTGGAGAGGTGGAGGAAGGTGTGGAGAGGTCCTAAGAAGCCCTTAGTACCCTTCTAAAGACTTCCATTGCAATCGGACATCGAAAAATCACTCACAGGAAATTCTATAGGAGGCTGCAGGGGATCTACAGGAGGATCTACAAAAAGATCTACAAGAGGAGGCCGAGAGCTATTTTTTGAGGCTTTGAAGGTGGAAAAATGATGGAAAAGGGTAACTGAAGGCTAGATGAAGGTGAATGTAGCTTGTCAAGGAAGATAAAGAGGGGACATGATGGTTGGATTTGTTCAAATGGCAAGACAGAAGCTTATGAAGAAAAATGCAGAAATTAGGGCAGACTGGTGAAATTTTGAAAATGACTTGGGAAATCTGTGAGAAGTGAGCTGGTGCTGGCTACTTTATGGATGTATGGTGAGCTGAGGTGTCCTGCAAGAGATCTGCACATCTACTTACAAAAACTGATCAAAGAAAGGACTAACTATACCATGAAAATAAAAATTTCTCTAGCTTGACCTAATTTCTGACCTACAAACAGCAAATGTTGAACAGTAACCTTTGAACAGAAAAGCATGCAGAGAGATCTATTGTAAAAGGATAGGAAATGATCTAGGCAATTGAATCTGAAGCAAGACATTAATCATTCCAAATCAAGTCATCACACTAGAAATTGCATGGGGGGAGCAAAACTGTGTTTTTGTTGGTAGCAGTGGTGCCTTGACCTCAAATCATAGTCCCAGAAAGGGAGAGAGGAGATCAGGGCCTGCTGTTGGCCTTTTTGAATCTTATTCTGTGGCTACATTAACCTACTTGACCAACTGAAACAAAAACAACAATGCAAACCATCAAAAGCAACCTAATCTAAACAAAGTAAAATGAATCTATGTAACAGAAATTAACTCATGAACTGAAGCAAAAAACATTTAAGTACAAAGCAAGAGGTGCTCGGAAACTTGAGTTGGGCCTTAACCCAAGAGCTTCAGCCCTCTGAAAGAGATCAAGGCTGGCTCAAAAACTGTTTCATCTCCATTATCAAAAGTAAATGTCACATTACATAAACTGTTCTAAAAAAGGAAGTGTTATCACTCAAATTTTCCTTGAAGTTGCCAGAAGAAGGAAAGGGGTCCGAGGTAACCGCAAACCAACTTTTAAGTACAGAATTTAGCCAATATATACTTAGAGAGGGCTCTCTCTTTATGATTTATCTTTTTTTGGTGAGATATTAGGCTAGTTATGAAAGCTTGGGGGGTTTTGGTTTTGTTTGGTGGTGGAATTCAGGAGCAAATGGATAGAACAAGGTATTTCAGGCCATTGGGCTATGGAGTCAACTGAAGATGGCTTAACTAGATCAAGTTGATTTCACAAAGGAGGGTTTCACAAGGCAAGATAGTTAAACAAAAGGCAAATGATAGCATAAAAGGGTGAAATGGTCTTCAAAGGAAGGAAGGGCAATTGAGAATCCTTCAACAAAGTTCAAGATAAGGGAAAGTGGGTGATCATTAACAAAAAACAATTAAGAATTCTTTGTTAAATGGCCACAATGATAAACTAAAAATCAGAGTAGTTAATAATTCCCTACCTATGATAGCTTGTAAGAAAACATTAAGAATATAAATTATTTTAAAGACAAAATTCAATAAAGCTCTTTCTGAAAGATAATTTTTCATTTATCATTCAAATATGAAACACATATGAATATTTAAACAAGAAAACTTTAAAAACATAAGATATAGAATACTTATTTGTTTCTCGTTTGACATAGGTATCTTGTAAAAGTCCTTTGCTTTAGTACTTTTTCCAGCCAACCATACAATAGTTGTTCAACAACACTTCTATTAAAAAATAAGGTGTCTATAGAAATGTCTAAGAATCCACCCTCAGTACTTTGAATGAGGAAGTACTTATACAAAATTTACATCAAAATATCTCCTAACTAAGAGAGATAAATTCTAGGAAAACTAAATATCTTTTACATGAATGTAGAGACAAATGGTCTCGAAAGTACAAATTGAAAGAGAGTTGCTTGATTGTTGTCCCTGTTTTTGTTGAAAGAGCTAGAGGCAGACCCTATGAATGTGCATCTTACTGTTTGGCTCATAATTCTGTGCTGGCTGATTGATTTTGGCTTTTCACTAATACTCTTTTACCTGTGACTGATACTCTTTACCTGTTTTATCATCATTCATCTTCTTTTACCAAAATTGACTATGGTAAATACTTCAATTTTACTTTACTTTTTACCATGGTAAATCATAAAATATCTGCCATGTTGGTCCACCAATCATCTCTTGGTATTCTAGTCCTTGTCAGTTTTCTGAATATTTCATCTACTTCTATGTATTTTGCAAAATTTGGTTGCATCGGAAATAAGTGCCTCACTTCATGCTCAATATAAAAAAGGTTCTCGAAACTATCATAGAGAACTCTCCTTGTGGGCAGTGCCTTGGGGGCAGATGAACTGGCAGATGAACTAGCTTGATTATTAGCATACTGATATAATTTGTTGACATAATCATCCTGCCTCATTAGCTTATCGTTGATAACTAAAGGACTTGGAAGCCCTTTACTTTATAAATGCCAAATTTACCCATAAATTTACCCATAAATTTACTTTGCATTAGAGTCCTTTTGGTCAGTACTTTCTTTATTTCAAGGATAGTACTAGTTCTATTTTCAATGTTTAGTTGTTCCAATTGATCCCTGTTTCTACTGTTTAGAAAGTTTATTAACCTGATAGCTTCTTCAGGCTTCCCTCCTAGCTCTTCCTTGGTTTTCTCAATCTCTTGAAGAGCAGCTTTCACTAAGTCAATCTGTTCAAAAATGATTTGAATTGATGACCAAACATCATTGATTGATTCAATGATGTTGGTCCATAATATCTTTCTGATATCAGTCAAAGGCTTTTCAAATGTAAGTTCTTTTTCTAGTATTTTAACCTGTTGGGTCAAACCTTTGTTTTTTCTCACCTCTTCAGCAAAATTGAATTTTGACACATCATACTTCTGCTCTAAAGTAATTAATTTCTCTTTTACAGTTTGCAATTCAGTGACCTGGAGCTTCATTTCCTCCATGGACTTAATCAACTCTTCTGTGATCTGACTTGAGGTTCCTACTTGTGATATACCTGTACCAGTAACTTCAATCGTTTCGGTTGTTCCCAAAGGGACGTTTGGTGCTAGAGCAGTTGCCAATGTATAGGGGACTGTTGTGGAAACCACTAGTACTACATTTTGAGGCTAAGAGGTCAACTCACTCTACCTATTTTGTAGTGCTTTTTCTAATTCTTGTTCTGTCTCTTTTAGTTGCTCATTTAGCTTTAGGACCAAGTCCATAAGCTTTTCTTCATTCTTCTTTTCAATCACTTCAGCAGTCTATGGATGCAAGAGTGGTGACAATTTCAGCTTCTTTCTGAGTGCGGTTAGATCTTCATTCTTTTTCTTTATTAGGCCCTTTGAAGCATTAATATCCTTTGGGTTATGGCCCAATTCAATAATCAAATCCTCCAATCATTTGATTTTGTTGTCTTTTGCTTGTGAGGAGGCCCTTTCTAGTTGCAATTGGGCAGTAGTGTTGGTTAGTGAATTCTCCAACCTATTTGCCATCATGGCTTTGCTTGTTAGTGTAGAATAAACCATCTCCCCAGTTTGCTTATGCAGTTGTATCTGATCTATGGGGTGAATATCTTTGGCCAAGACCTCAAAATCAGTCTTGAGGTAGTCTACAATTGACTTGGGCTACTATACTATAGGCTTTAGAAATCTCATCTGCATTTTCCCTTCTTTGATGTCATAAGCTGACATCAATCTGGTTTGATTAATAGGGGCCATCTTCAAGTATTGAGTGTAGGCTTGGGCCTTCAGCTCTTCATTTTGGCCTTTATCTCCTTAAATTTTCCTTTGATGTCTAAGGTCTTATTAGATGAAGACTTGAAAGATGAAACTTAGACACTCTGTTGTTGTTCAAGTTCTTGTTTTTGTGAACTGGAATGTGTCCCACCTGTTGGGAATGTATCTTGATTGTCTCCACCTTCTTTCCTCAAACTCCCTATTGTTTCCTCAAATAACTCTTCCTCTAAATATGGATTTAGCCTTTGCCTCTTAGCACCAGGCTAGTTTAAAGGACCAATGGCAGGGGTAGCTACTTCCCAGTCTCTTTTTAAACTCTTTTCCTCATTCAGAGGTGTCTGCAAAAATGGGAGGTCTCCCATATTAACCTGAGCTAGATGGGACAATGGTGGAGCCTATTCTTAAGAGATTTTAGGCTGCTCTGACATCTCTGGTTGTTCTGATGCTGGATTACTTGTTCCTTGATCTTTTTATTGCGGTAGTTCTGCAAGGGGTGCACTAATTTCCTGTGAGTGCCTTTGAGAAGTCTCTGCTATAGAGGCACTAGGTTCTGGTGTTGGCTTCTGAGCAGTTTCAACTGGTACCTGTTCACAAGAGTCCAAGTCAAGTCTCTTTTCTAAGTCTTTTATCACATTCTCTACATCAACCTGATCACTATCCATTTCAACGAGAGTTCCTTCCCTCCATTCATCCATATTTGCATACTGCTCTATTTCAGGGATTTTGTGATGAAAATATGGTGACAGCTTATGTTTCATTCTCCTATCACAAATGAAACCTTGTGGATCATATCTCCAAGCAAAACTTTTACTTAATCTCATTCTTTCTAGGATTTCTTCTGCTCTATTGCCTACTTCTCTGTTGTTGCAGACAAATGGGCCTAGGTGGTCTTTAATTCTTAATTGTGCTTTCTTCTTGGCCTTGGTGAAATGAGTCTGATCAGAGTTTAACATTTGCCTATAATATTCCAAGGAAAACAACCTCATAGGAACATACTTTGGTAGTTTGAATGGAGGGAGTTCACAACCATAAATCCTGATCTCTGTGTGATTCTGGTACAAGTACCAGTCACCTATTTTGTACTGCTTAGACAACTGAAGGTTCTTTTGTTTTCATCACTAATCCTAGGAGGAGGACTTTTCGTTAGCATAGTAGTCACATCGTGAACAAACTGGTCGATGAATTCATTGTATGAATATGGACAAGAAGGTGAATTGTGGAAGATGGAAGTCCAAAAAATGACTGATCTGGGATTTCCCTTTATATCAAGTTTATTTACAGAGAATGGGAACTTGTCAGACTGATGGTAAAGGAAAGGTGATATATGAATGTAGAGTACTTAAATACCTTTTCATTTTCTAACCTCATGAACTGGTCATGGATTTTCTTAGCAATAAAAAACAACATAATTATATTTGACAGTAGGGGGCTGACCAAGGGAAAAAAATGGACATTAAAACTAGGGCCAATTCATCAAAATACTCACTAGCATTGAAACCCATGACAACAAATATCATATTGACTATATTTCTACCTATCTGTGTGAAGAAAACTGACAAATAGGGAGGAGGATCTTTGGGTTGATGCTGCTTATCAATAAAATTTTGGCCAAGGTGGCTGAGTTCAGACTGGGACAATTTAGATGATTTCTCTAGTAATTCTCCAAGGGAAATGGGGGTGAGGTCTTGAATGGGCTGAAATTGAAGCATCTCATTGATTGAATCTGCACTAACTGTGAAGAGAACAATTTAATTGGGGGACATTATTGCTTTGAGGGCGGGATTGTAATTGGCGTGACATTGATGGATAATGTCAAGGAAAATATGCATAGAGGGGAGCATTTACCTTGGGAGATTTGATTCCCAAAGTCTTATGGGATCGGAGTCATTCAAGTAATTGTCTCGGCATTGACAAAATACTTTTAAGGGACTTTCTTCAGTTACAAGATCTTTTATTTGAAATCTTTATCTGCTAAGGGTAGATAATCCAAATCACAGTGAGGGGTAGTGATAGGCACTATACTAAGTGCCACGAGGGTTTCCATTCTGGTTCTTGTGGATTCAGATAAGAAAATTGGGTTTTCAAGTGGAGTTGTTGAAAACGGAGGGTCGTGGGAATCTTAAATTCTGAGTTCAACGATTCAATTATAATGAATTTTAGGTTTTTTCAAAATAATTGTAGAGGAAATCAAGTATCTACAAGTTTTCTAGATGGAACTTGGTAAATACCTATTTTTCAGTGATGGAAAACGGAATGCAGTTTCACTGGGTGCAAATGGTGGACTGGAGTGGCATCAAACTGCAAGTTTCAGGGTGGCGAGTTGGTTGAATTCAACGTTCAGGTTGCATGCATGCACTTTCAGAATAAGGATGAAAAACTATTTAACTTTGTTTTTATGCAAAGTTAAAGCTTTTGGTGGGTTTGGGATTTGGATAGATGGCATCAAGGGAAGGTGATTTGATGTTTTGTTTTTAGCGGGAGGCGGTAACCATATTTCATCACACTGCTAATGGGAGGTAAGTGATATTTGAGTGAGACTGCGTGATTCCATACACTGTGTGACACGTAGCACAGGTACCATTCATGAAACTACTCTCTATCACACGCTAGAGGTCGACCGTGGAGGCCTGTGTGATATGTGCGATGATCGTCATATCCACAGGATCCAATTAAATGGTTTTTGGGGAGATGAAGTGGCAGAAGGTTAATGGAGGGTGGGCCCAATATAATTAAAGGAGTTAAGCATATCAGGGGCAGTTTGATTGGTCGAAAAAGCTAAACATTACTCGTGGGGATTAATTTATCCTTGTTTTAACATGGCAGGGGTTGGGTTCCTAATTAACCACGGATTGGTTAATTAATTCCGTTTAAGGACTTTATTATGATTATATCTAACCATCGGGGTGGGATATGTAAAAAATTGGGGTTTCTATATAATATAATAATACGGGTGCGGGTAGTGTCATTTTCGGGAGTTACATAATAATATAAGCTAACGGTTAATAAGATTTTGTAAGATATGAATGTGCGCTAAGTTAAAAATGTTTCTGAAAGCATTTCCATCATACACATTTAAGACTTAGGCTAAGTGAATATGAGGGTTTATATGGAGAATGTTTTAATTTCCCAAAATAAAATAGGATTTTACTTAGGAAAAGCTTTATAAAGGGAATAAATGATTTTATGGAGGGATAAATGTTGATGAAGGGGATTTAAGTACTTTAGGTATTCCAAATTATTGGGCCAAGGGTTCGGTCCCCACAAAAGTCAGAGAATTTCTCTGAGCCCCTCTAACTTTGATAATTGCTTTTAGTACTTAGGAAATTAGTGATGATTTTTAGGGGAATGAGTAGGGAGGTTAATTAATTTGAATTTGAGTGTTGAAGTGCCTTTCCATGTGATACATGCCTTTGCTCAGTGATGAAAGTCAAAGATTTAAACATTTAAACTTATCATTCACCACATATTTATTCTGCAACCATCATCTACTTACCCTACCTACTTTACCCTAGCATTTTCACTTCTTTATTAGGGTGCAGTTTGATGAGCCCCAAAAATGGACAATTATTTGGGCTCATTCAACCTCCTAAGTTGACTTAATCCACCATTCTCATTGGTTTATTGCATGTTTTTGATTATTTTTATGTTAATAGAGTGAATTTGGTTAGTCATTATGCCAACAAGTCTAATGGGTGCTTTGTGTAGCCTTTTTGGTCAACTTGGAGACAAAATTGAAGGTCTTAATGAGCACTTGGCAGCCAAATTCGTGGGAGAACAAGCTAGAGGATTTGTAGGAAGGTGTCCCCTTCATTTATGGGCCCTTACCTCGAATTCTCCACCATCAGCTCGGAGTTCAAGGGCCACCGAATCAATCAACACAAGGGCAGCCAAGCAAGTCAAGTAGGACTACTGTTAACTCCAAGTTTTGGGCAGCCGAGTCCCTAAAGTTTAGGAGGAATGTTGGGTCCTCAATTTGTATAAATAAGAAGGCTTAGGGCCTCATTTTGGTTAGCCAGTGTAGCCAGTGGATGTTAGCTAGTTAGCCAGTAGATAGTAGCTAGTAGTTAGTCATTTCATAGCCTTGTTGTAGTCATTTTGTAATTCGATTTGTAGGCAATAGATTAGCTTTGCTTTCAGCTCATTCTCAAGCTCTCCTTATGGACAGTTTTGATGTAACTCTTCATTCTTGATTAATAAAGATGAATCCAGCTTTGCACCAGCTCTAAATCTCTCTTGGGAGGCTGTAGCTCTTGGGGTTGGGCCCATCTCAAGTGCCCAATACCTCCCTTGTTTATCTTTATGTGTGTTCGCTGCATTCTTAAAATAAAGTCTGCTCTTTAGATTTAATTCGTGCTTTGTTACTTAGGTTGTTTTTGTTGGTTAAAGTAGCTTTTTATGTTTGGGAATCGATTGGTAGGAGTTTTTCATGCATTTAGATCTTTCGGAATGTTCTTGCTCACGTGATGTACATGGTTCTCTTTCCAAACGAGGCTACTGTTTATTCATTTCATTGACAGTTAGATTAAGTTAGCTAGGGCTTAGTTTGTTTGCAAAAATTCATTGATTCAGTTGAATGTGCATTGTGCAGGGCATCTCTATCACTCACTCACATGGTCAAGCTTCATCAGAGCCATCTGATTCATCCCATATCTAGGCTTCTCGCTTCACACCCATCCTCTTGCCCACGTAACCCTACCTTCTTCTCCATTGTTGTCTCAACTACCTTAAAGCCAAATCAGCCTTCCACATATCATCTCACCACTCCATCCATCAGTTCCTGGGTCACTTCAGACCCCCATCCTACCTCCATAACCATCCATGCATCTTCCATCAATCACCCATCCTCAAAAATCCCATTTCGAAACATCCTGTAGAAGAACTTCAGAACTTCCTGTAGAAACCCCTGCAGACTTCCTGTAGAAGTTCATAAACACGGTTGCATGGCATCCTGACTTTGTGAAACTCTCTGAAAGGATGATAGGGACCCCTTAGACCCTCTCTGAACCTTCCCAACCTTTCCCAAGCATTTCTCCTCCTTGATCCATCCCTGCACAGTGAAAAGCCAGTTAAAAGCACATGCATGATAATTCTAATAACTTAATCAAAAATACAAAAAGATGTTTTCTTCAGATAGTGATAACTTAGACACATGCATTTTACCTTCCTAGAAGTAATGGCATCTCTTCTCGTAGTTTGCATTCTCATTTTTGCATCAGTAGGACTAGTTGGTAGAATTAGGGTTTGCTAGGGTTTGCTAGGGTTTGTATTTCTTTTTGGCTTTCAGTTTCTTTCCGCAAGTAGATTAGCTTCCTTTGAGTTAGCTTTCGTCCATCAGTTAAAAAGCTTCTTCTAAGAGCTCATAGAAGTTGGGTTGAGCCCCTAGCGGAGTTGTGCCAGCTGACCAAGTGACAGCTGTGGCAAGAGCTAGTACTTGTGCATACAGCACCGTCGCTTCCAAGTTTGTTACGAACTACCGGGTTGATAAAATTAAAGAAGGGAGTTCCAGGAGTTGTAGCATTATTGCTACAATACTGGAGCCCACCATCTTTTTGGCTCCGTTGCCGGGGAAGCGTCAGAGTATTGGTGATTGTCGCTTTTCTTCTATTTTCCACTACAATCTTCTGCTAAGTAGTTTATTTCATTTCCATTATGCAATTTCGTTTATGCAAAAGTAGATTAGCATTTCCCGCTTTCATAGATTAGCATTTCAATTCCGCAATTTCATTTCTACAAGCGTAGATTAGCATTTCAATTCCGCAAGCGTAGACTAGCATTTCATTCCTGCAATTTCATTTGAGCAAAATAGATTAGTCATTTCCTGCTTTCATTTCAATTCCGCATTTTCATTTTAGCAAGATAGTTAGTTGCAGTTCAATCTATTTCAGTTTTGCAGGTAGAAGTAGAAAAAAGCAAAAATCAACCAAAAATATTTCCTTTCATGCCTTGTAGGAGTAGAGATAAGTTAGAAAAATATTTTCACAACACCCCCCTTTGCTTCACACAGCCAACCTTCTCTCTTCTTCGATGGCTGTGACTAAGAAGAACCCCTGGGTGGACATCAAGACATATCTGAAGAACCTCTAGGGGAGAAGAAGAAGAAACCATTCCTCTGGAGCAAATGGCTACAAGCAGAAATGTTGGGAGCAACATCTTGTCCAAAGATGAATTTGAAAATCAGATCAAAGATTTCAAGAGTGATATGAGGCAGTTTCTTACCATGCAACTGGATACCTTGCGGATCCAACAGAAGCAAGAGGAAGCCAAGAGGGCTTTGGTAATTTTTTGTCCTAGGTGCACTAGAAAGCATCCTAGGAACGAATGTCCATTGTACTCCATAGAAGTGTGTTTTGTATGTGAAGAATACCATCCTATAGATCAGTGCCCTTCCTTACCCAGAATCAAAGCTGCATATCAGAGAGCCAAAGGAGCCACTGAATCACTCTATTACATGAACCAAAGTTGGCCGCATGGACCTAGATCTTACCAGCAGGAACTGCAAGGGACACCCGAGACCTATTATGACCCCTATCAAGCCACTTTCATGCCTTCTTGGGGTCCCCCTGCTCATCCTTCCTGGTTCACACATCCTCCTTGTTCCTTCACAGATCCATATTATGCCCAACCAGCTGCTCATTCGTTTCACTCTTATGCTCAGCCACAACCTCAGTGGAATGCACCTCATTAGGAGTGGACGCCCCAATACAACACTCCTCCCGCTTCTTTCCCTCCACCACCTTCTCATCCACAACCATCGCCTCCTCCTCCACTAAGGCAACCCCAAATGCCTGCCCAACCACAATGCCATCCACCTCCATCTCAATTACACACCTCCACTCAACTACCCGTACCACCATTTCCAAAACCATACAATGGAGCAGCTCAACTCCATTACAATGCGGAGGCACAACATATCCAAATGACTCCTCTTGAGCTCAATGATGTTCACCAAAGCTCAGGAAGAGCGTTGCAAAACAGAGACTATATTGACAACATTGAAGGACCAAAGGAAAAAGAAGATTCCAAAGAGGAGATCAAAGAACCATGGGCTACACTTGATGAAGAGAATAGATCAGAATCAAAGATCGAGAGAGTTTCCTCATGGTTACCATCAAATCTTCCATGTATTCAAGAGAAAGATCAACAAAAGGAGGAAGATGAGAAAGTCATGATAGAAAGTGACATGAAGAATGATCCAGATCAACAAAACGAGGAAGATGAGAAAGTCATGATAGAAGGTGACATGAAGAATGATCCAGATCAGCAAAAGGACCAAGGATATCAAAGCTATATTGAGACATGGTTCCAGACAGTCACTAAGTTGCAGCAGTACTCTCTTCCTCAGCTATGTTTGATCCCTTCAAGGTCAGATCATTTGGTCTCTGAGATATGGATACCTATCCAAGCATGCATTTCGAGCCTCCACATCATTTTGTCTCTAATCTCGATGTGCACATGGCTCCATTGGAAGTATTCTTATACTTGAGAACGATTTTGTTTTTCAAGTAGGGTAGGGTAGAAAAAAAAGAAAAAAAAGAAAAAAGAGAAAAAAGAAAAAGAAAAAAAATGAAAAAAGAGGAAAATAGAAATCTAAGGTGAAAACCTCCTCGGAGGCGCCTTAGATTGGCTCATTGATTGAAAATATCCATGAGGCAGTCAATGGGTTGGGAAAAAAAAGAGAAAAGAGAATAAGATCTTTGGGTGAAAACCTCCCTGGGAGGTGCCCAAGGCAGGCAATTAGGGTGAAAACCTCCATGAGGCGCCCTAGTTGTTTTTCAAAAAAAAAAAAAGAGAAAAAGAAAAAGAAAAAGAAAGCTAATCTCCATTGAATAATTTCATGTTGCAGCAATGACATTGCAGGTTGCAAGAAGGACATTTCATGACAGGAGGAGCACTCAAATCAAGGCTAAAGGAATTTTTCTTGTGCCTTCTACAGGAAGCTCTGTATTTCTACAGGAAACATCCTGTAGAACCTTTGGACGAACCAAATTCAAGTCTAAAATGGAATCTGATGGTGGGAATCTGTTGATTAGGCCTACAAGCACTTGTGTGTCCATCCCTTGCCTTTCTCCATCATTTCTTCCACCTCCTTGTGCTTCTCATTGTGCTTCTACAGGAACTTCCTGTAGAAATTGTGGGAAACTAGACATGGATTTCAAAAAGTGGTTTGGCGAACATGGTAGCTTCCTCAAGGGTTCAGAAGCCCTCATGCAATCTTCCAACTCTTCCTCCATCATCTCCATACCTGCATCACAGCCCAAGCTCAGTTTTCCCTTCCATGCAAACACATGCAAAGTGCCTTGAAGCAAAAATCCATAGAACGAAATTTGTTTTTGCCATAACTTGAAAACCATGCATCCATTTGACAAACCGTTTTATGGGGAATTGTACAAGGGTGATGGAAACATGCTTGAGCAGTTTCAACCAATTCCGGTGCACGGTTTCCAAGAAATCAGCCTCCATCACCATCAGCCATTTTTGCATTTTCTCCATAACCGTGCATCCGTTTCAAAACCTGTTTCATGGGGATATGCATATGAGTGATGGTAGCCTACCCAAGCAGTTTCAGCCGATTCCGATGTACGGTTTCCGAGAAATCGATCTTTGAAATCTTCAGCCATTTTCCATTTTTCTCGAAATCCGTGCATCCATTGATCACGATGTTGCTATGGGAGATGCATAATGATGATAGGAACACGCTCAGCAAGTTTCATATCAATCCGGTTTACCGTTTGGGAGCAATCGCGAAAACAAGTTCTGGTTCTGTGACATTGCAGCAGCAGCAGCTTGAACGTGCAGATCTGAACGTGGAAACAAATGCATGCAGCTTAGATCTGGTCATAGGACACCTACACAAGGAAAAGCAATCAAAATCATCAGCCAAGCCCTCATGCAACCAACGGATCCAAGCATGCAGCAGCAGAACACGAGCATGCAGCAGCAAAAAGCTTCACAAGCAGCCATTTGACTTCAGGTACGTGACTAAACCTTGTTCATCTATTGCATGAATCTAGTCTAAGCATTGCATGAACGAATGAGATGGCGAGATTCAGTTAGAAAGGTAGCAAGTATGATTGCACTCATCCAGGGATCATCAGCGTATGTGTGTAGTCAGTCACGGGGAATTAAAAAAAATTTAAAAAAATAAAATGAAAAACAGACAGTGGTAACTCCAGTGCAGCGGATCAAGAAGAAAGCATCCAGTTAATAAGTAGAACATGCAGTTCATGATACCACTGTAGTTCATGGGCCAGCACACGTTTTTCCACCTCACTCCACCAAAAATCACGCAGAATTAATGAGCGCTCAGCTGAAATTCATAAACTGATAGTCAACTTGCACTTGCATCATGTTAAACTGAAGTATACATCCTCTGCTTCCACAATCGGCTTAACCTATCATCCTCCGCTGAGTTTCCTACCTGTTCTCGAATTTCACTCATGCATCGGGCTCACTCAAAGGCAGAATCACATTCTACAGGAAACGGGTGGGGTCTTCTACAGGAAAGTGCAGCAGAGTCTTCCAGAGTAGAGAAGCCTAAGGTTCTTCATCCAGTTTGGAGCTTGAAGAAAGCTCTGAGATCCGACACCATTGTGGAATAAATCCAGTAGCAATAGCAGGCCATGGAGTTAGAAACGAAAACTCCAGAGTTCACTGGTGGTCAGGAGATTGCAACTTTTCTTGTCTCATATGGACTACTGCCCAAGGTTTGGGAAGAGTCTCTTCATGCAAGCAATTCAGAGGGCTTTACTGTGAATGAGCATGAAGATTTCGTATGTGTCGCTTTCGCTTCAAAGAGTAGAAGATTTCATTGTCAACCAGAGTAAACGTGGAGAGGACAATATAACAACTGTTCAAAAGGTCTCCTCTGAATGCCTCAAGGGTGATGATGGTGAACCAGCCTTCATTCATCCAGGAGCTCTTATGTTGTTTCTCCATATAATCGAGAAAACAGATTTCCAAGCAAAGTTGCAGATTTACACGGACTTCAAACAAAAGGAACTCAAGCCCATCATATTTGTGGGTCACTCCATAGGAGGGGCAGTTGCAACCTTGGCCACATTATGGGTTCTGGGAAAAGGCTAAGGCAAAGCTCTCCCTTTTGTATCACGTTTGGTTGCCCTCTGGTCGGACATGGAAGGCTTGTTGAAGCAGTTGGCCGTGAGAACTGGGGAGGAAACTTTTGTCACGTGGTTTCCAAGCATGATATTGTTCCTCGGATGCTCCTTGCACTGATTGAGTCCATTGCTAACTCCTTGACTACCATTTTTCCTTATTGGGAGGGCACAAATGTGCCTGATTCCTTAATTCAAGATGCTTGTAGGACTCTTCTGAAACAGATCTTTGTTTCTCCAAGCAGCCCATACAGACCTTTTGGCACTTACATGCTTTTCTCAGGCAATGGTGTAGCTTGTATTCAAAACGCTCAAGACGGTTTTTGGAAATGCTTAGTTGACTATGCGAAGCCAACAAACTTCTTTTGATGAGATTGTACAGGCCTGTCTTTCAGAGCACATAAGGTATGATCCTGTTTTGGAGGAGGTTTTGCAAAACTCCATAAGAGGGATACGATCAATAGAGAATTCCAATTCAGAATCCCCTTACGAGATGGGTATTTTATTGCAGCTTGAAGCTATTGACGTTGGAGCTCAGAATGATCATGCACAGCTAGCCCTACGAAAAGTTGGCGAAACTGAAAAAGGGTATAACACAAATGTTGATAAGCTAGCTATTGAATTAAGCGTAAAACAAAGTAGCATGGCAGAGCTTGAATGGTATAAAGAGAGATGGAAGAAGGTTCAGTTGCATGGCGAACATATCATAGTCCAAGGCCTCAAGTACCAGCCTCTACCCCACCACCAATTTGTTTCTCAGCATATCCATCAGGCCTATCAGCATATTGATGAGCCTCGTCATTGAGTTTTTGGGAGAAAATCATGGCAATTTTGGCTAATTAAGAGCAGAAACTTGAATGAGACAAGGAGGAGAAATTATAGGAGATAGATCCTCCTCATTAAATCCTCACTCATTCAAATATTACTTAATCAAATCAGACTAGCTCAGAGTTGCAAGCAGCAAGCAGTGGGGAAGAAGAGCAGAAAGGAGGAGAAGATGAAGGCTGCCACAGCCCAGCTGAAAGGAAAATCGCCCACAGCCAAGCAAGATACGGTGGTGCTGTCTATTTCTACAGGAAGACAGAGGACTGTTTCTACAGGAAGACAGAGAACTGTTTCTACAGGAAGTTTGAAAAGAGGGAATCCAAAGGAGAAATCAGCCGAGATGTTAGCCAAAGAAGCCACCAGGACCATCAAAGACGAGGAGAGAGATTGGTTGCTCAGAGGATGAGCAACACTTTCAGTAGGGGGGTGATGATGAGCCCAAAAATGGACAATTATTTGGGCTCATTCAACCTCCTAAGTTGACTTAATCCACCATTCTCATTGGTTTATTGCATGTTTTTGATTATTTTTATGTTAATAGAGTGAATTTGGTTAGTCATTATGCCAACAAGTCTAATGGGTGCTTTGTGTAGCCTTTTTGGTCAACTTGGAGACAAAATTGAAGGTCTTAATGAGAACTTGGCAGCCAAATTCGTGGGAGAACAAGCTATAGGATTTGTAGGAAGGTGTCCCCTTCATTTATGGGCCCTTACCTCGAATTCTCCACCATCAGCTCGGAGTTCAAGGGCCACCGAATCAATCAACACAAGGGCAGCCAAGCAAGTCAAGTAGGACTGCTGTTAACTCCAAGTTTTGGGCAGCCGAGTCCCTAAAGTTTAGGAGGACTGTTGGGTCCTCAATTTGTATAAATAAGAAGGCTTAGGGCCTCATTTTGGTTAGCCAGTGTAGCTAGTGGATGTTAGCTAGTTAGCCAGTAGATAGTAGCTAGTAGTTAGTCATTTCATAGCCTTGTTGTAGTCATTTTGTAATTTGATTTGTAGGCAATAGATTAGCTTTGCTTTCAGCGCATTCTCAAGCTCTCCTTGTGGACAGTTTTGATGTAACTCTTCATTCTTGATTAATAAAGATGAATCCAGCTTTGCACCAGCTCTAAATCTCTCTTGGGAGGCTGTAGCTCTTGGGGTTGGGCCCATCTCAAGTGCCCAGTACCTCCCTTGTTTATCTTTATGTGTGTTCGCTGCATTCTTAAAATAAAGTTTGCTCTTTAGATTTAATTCATGCTTTGTTACTTAGGTTGTTTTTGTTGGTTAAAGTAGCTTTTTATGTTTCGGAATCGATTGGTAGGATTTTGTCATGCATTTAGATCTTTCGGAATGTTCTTGCTCACGTGATGTACATGGTTCTCTTTCCAAACGAGGCTGCTGTTTATTCATTTCATTGACAGTTAGATTAAGTTAGCTAGGACTTAGTTTGTTTGCAAGAATTCATTGATTCGGTTGAATGTGCATTGTGCAAGGCATCTCTATCACTCACTCACATGGTCAAGCTTCATCAGAGCCATCTGATTCATCCCATATCTAGGCTTCTCGCTTCACACCCATCCTCTTGCCCACGTAACCCTACCTTCTTCTCCATTGTTGTCTCAACTACCTTAAAGCCAAATCAGCCTTCCACATATCATCTCACCACTCCATCCATCAGTTCCTGGGTCACTTCAGACCCCCATCCTACCTCCATAACCATCCATGCATCTTCCATCAATCACCCATCGTCAAAAATCCCATTTCGAAACATCCTGTAGAAGAACTTCAGAACTTCCTGTAGAAACCCCTGCAGACTTCCTGTAGAAGTTCATAAACACGGTTGCATGGCATCCTGACTTTGTGAAACTCTCTGAAAGGATGATAGGGACCCCTTAGACCCTCTCTGAACCTTCCCAACCTTTCCCAAGCATTTCTCCTCCTTGATCCATCCCTGCACAGTGAAAAGCCAGTTAAAAGCACATGCATGATAATTCTAATAACTTAATCAAAAATACAAAAAGATGTTTTCTTCAGATAGTGATAACTTAGACACATGCATTTTACCTTCCTAGAAGTAATGGCATCTCTTCTCGTAGTTTGCATTCTCATTTTTGCATCAGTAGGACTAGTTGGTAGAATTAGGGTTTGGTAGGGTTTGTATTTCTTTTTGGCTTTCAGTTTCTTTCCGCAAGTAGATTAGCTTCCTTTGAGTTAGCTTTCATCTATTAGTTAAAAAGCTTCTTCTAAGAGCTCATAGAAGTTGGCTTGAGCCCCTAGCGGACTTGTGCCAGCTGACCAAGTGACAGTTGCGGCAAGAGCTAGTACTTGTGCATATAGCATCGTCGCTTCCAAGTTTGTTACGAACTACCGGGTTGATAAAATTAAAGAAGGGAGTTCCAGGAGTTGTAGCATTATTGCTACAATACTGGAGCCCACCACAGTTAGACTGGCAAACCCTTTTGAAACTTTCTTTTCTTTTACATAGTGATACCTATCTAAAGCTGCACTTATTTCATCCAAGGGCTTAGATTAAACTATTGAGCTCCTTTTATTCACTCTACCTATCTACTTATCTACCAAGATTAAATTGTTTGGTCAGATCTTTATTCTCTACTTCTAAAATATGAAATTGAAAATATGAACTAGTCAAGCTTAAACTGTTTGACTACTCATAAATTGTGGCATAGGTGACACGTTGCACACAATCTTTTATTATACAAAAGTAAAAAAGTAGTGGCATTTAAACTTGCACACTTTCATGGTATTTTCTGTTTGTGGGGGTTCATTTTCTTTCATTTTTTGGCCTCTTTTTATTCTTTTCACCCTTCGATTTTTCTTTTAGGGTATACCCTCTTTACATTTTTTAATGTTTTGATTTTTTACAAATATGGAAAATCTTTGCAACAAGTAAAGGTATGAACATATTTCAAAGATAAATCAAATTAATCATGATATATGATACCTATTGGTATAGGGGCATAACAATGGCTCCACTTGGGGATGGATTTTCCTAGTGGAAATTCAAGAATAGTAGATTAGTGGCCTCCGAATGACTTTGACTGTGCTCTGGAATCTTCTTTTCCTTGCTTCTTTATCATATGTATGACAGTGATACTTCTGAAGCTTAGGGCCTTCTCTTCGGGCTTTAACTCCAAAATCTTACTGTCTAGTCAACACTATGACATTACAAAAGATATAATATGTACTGTGAAGAACATGGTAACATTAGTAAGTAGGATCAAATTAATGCTCCAACATCCAATCATTGACTGGTCCTTCTTCTGTTTCTGCACCATCTAACTCATTAAGAAAATATGCATTGTTTCCTTTGAAAGCATAGATGATGTATGGTCCTTTCCATAAGAAGTCAAACTTCCCATGTTTCCCCTTGTCTTCTCTTCTAGAATCCCATCTTAACACTTTATCTCCAAGGTATAAATCTTCTGCCTTGGTTCTTCTATCAAATATCTTCTTTAGTTTCTCCTGCAACACTTGGAATCTTTGGTACACCTTCTCTCGGTTCTGTTGCAAATTGATAGTCTAGTTTATCCTTCTTTGAATATCATTAGGTTCCACTTGAGCTTCTTGGAGTATTTACATGACAGGAACTCCTAGTGATGAAGGAAAAACAACCTCCATGCCATATACTAATTCATAAGAACTGGTTCCAATGGATTTTTGGTTGTAAGCCTATCTGCCCATAGAGAATTGATCAATTTTTTGTTCCAAGTTTTCTTATTTTCTTCCAATAGTTTTTTGCTGATATTAATTAGACTTTTGTTGGAAGATTCTGCCAGTCCATTCCCTTGAGGGTAGTAGGCTATGGAATGGCCCAGAGTGATGTGATGTTTGTTACAGAAACTAATTATTTTATTTGACTTGAAGGCTGCAGCATTATCAATAATGATTTTAGTGGGGCAACCAAACCTAGACAAAATATTGGTCTCTAAGAAACCTATGATCATAGTGTCATTGGCTTGTCAGGAGGGGATGGCCTCTATCCATTTAGTAAAATAGTCAGTGGCAGTGAGTATCCATTTGCATTGGGTAGAAGAGGGTGGATGGGTTTCTCTAATCAAGTCAAGACCCTATTGTTGAAAAGGTTTCTCGGTGGAAATGGATTTTAAGAGTAAAGGTAACAACTTTCTTTTGCATTCAAAAATTTGACATTTATGGCAAGAAGTTACAAATCTCTTCACATCTGCAAACAAAGTTGGCCAATAGAATCTAGCCCTTAGTATCCTATTTATAGTTGACTTCCAATAGAGATGTCCACCGTAGTTCCCTGCATGAAATTCTTGGAGAGCCTTGTCAACTTCATCTTTTAATAAACAATTTAACAAAATTCCTTCACAATTTTTCCAAAAAAGAGCATTATCTAAGATAGAAAACTTTGAAGCTTTCATTTTAAAAACTTATTCTTGGTTCTGGATAACCCTGGAGGAGCCTGCAGATTTTGTAAAACATAAATTACATCAACATACCAAGGTGAGTATGAAAAGGCCTGGCTGATTTGTGGAGTCACTGTCTCCTACTCATTATCCAGTTCATTTATGTCTAGGGCTTGACAATTAGTTTCTGCCATGAGTTTAGCCAATCCCTGACCTTTCATTAGCTTGGTAGGTTTTATCTCTATATCATACTCTAAGATGGTAGCTATCCATTTTCCCCTTTACCCTCAATTCCATCATGAGTTAGGATGTCTTTGAAAACTGCATTAGGAACATAAGATATCACATGAGAGTATAATATGTAGGCTCTAAAATCTGTTATAGCTTTTACCAATGCAAAAGCTTATTTCTCCATTATTTTGCATTTTAATGATGCATGTCTGAGTGCTTTACTAAAAAAGGCTATAGTTTTTTCATATCCTTAGTCATCCTTTTGTAATAAAACTGCAGCTATGGTTTGTTCTGATGCAAAAGAAAAAATGATGAAGTCTCTATCAAATTGTGGACTTGTGAGGATTAGTGTTCTGGTTAAGGCCATTTTGATTTCTTCAACTGATTGCTTGGCCTCTACTGTCCATTTGATACTTGAATCCTTTTTAAGCATGTTATTTAGTAATCTAATGAGTTCAACTAAGTTAGAAATAAATTGTCTTAAAAAATTTATCTTCCCTAGGAAAGCCTGAAGTTCTTTAATACTTCTTGGATGAGGTATCTGTAGAATAGTTTCGATCCTAGAAGGGTCAATTTGAATGCCATCTCTAGAAATGATGTGACCTAAAAGTTTACCCTCCAAACTGAGCAAGGACTTCTTTGGATTCAAATAAATGCCATATTTTCTACATTTTAAAAAGACTTGTCTGAGATGGTCCAAGTGTTGTTGATCTGATTTAGAAAAATAGTTAGATCATCTAGATATATAATAAGAAAATCGTGAATTTCATTGGCAAAGGTAATGTCCATTGCTCTCTGGAAGGTTGCTCCTGCGTTTTTTAGTCCAAATGGAATTTTGATGTATATGACAGTACCCCATGGTGTTGTAAAAGTAGTTTTATCTTGGTCATCAGGATGAACCAAGATTTGGTTATATCTTGAAAACCCATCTAAAAGTGAAATTATAGAAGAACCCACTACCTTTTGCATAATATGATCCATTTTGGGTAAAGGATAGTTATCTTTAAGAGAGACCTTATTTACAT